>NWSH02000517.1:12290241-12315516 GCA_002382865.2 Heliothis virescens
TAAAGGATGGTTACGGCAGTGGTTTGCGTTGCGCTCGACTTGCGGGCGGCACTGCCGTGCCCCCAAATAAACTCACGACCTGATAATGTGAAACCATGAAAACCTTAATAATTCCGTAAGCGTAAGTTTTCAGGTCCATAAGATGATTTGATGACGTTTGAAACATGAGAAATTTACAATAATGAGGCCCTTAGTAATACCGTTTAAAATCATAGATGAGTTTTGATTTTTGATTTTTAAACATGAAAAAAAAAAAAAAAAGGGTGCTGGGAGTATCTTTACTTACTTTCATGCCACAGCAATAAACACACAATATATACTTTGAATAATTTTAGCTCCACCAGAGCCCTCAGAAATCGAGAAGGGGGAGGCGGGGGGGGGAGCTCGGGGGAGGCATGTGAGAAAAAATGGGGTTGCGCCATCTATAATTTTTCAAAGTCAAGTAGTTAAGTCAATTATGAGGTCCAAGTACGAGTAGTTTTTATTCTTTCAAAATCATAGATGGAGTTGTGTCGTGTCGTGTAAACCCCTGTCTAACGATAGACAAGAAAATTTCACCGTCACAGTTTTCACCAGCATTGTCCAGATAGGGTTCTAGATAGCTATCTGACAGATCATACCAAAGTAAAGTAACCAAAATTAAAAATATTTCTTTGGCACTATCTGTCAGACAGCTTGTAAGACTTTATCTGGGCCCTGTGGAAACTGGGGCCGTCATAAAAAATAAAACTGTCCGAATACATACATATGGTTAAGCTTAAACCAATTTGTGAACAGAATGTCCATCCTCATTAATTTAGCCACAGAAGTGAACAACGTTTCCCGGATAGTTTTTAACGACTACATTTTTTTTACATTATTACTCATTACAAAACGTTTCAGATTTGCAGCTACACTTGCAGCTACACTTGAACATAATCATGCACCTGTAAACGCGTGTAAGTGCCAGTGGCAGCTTGCAAGTCTTGAAAGTTTATGTAATATAGAGTTCATCTCTAACAATGTAAGTGCAGCAAAACTAGGGTTACAGTTGAAATCAAAACCGTATTATTTTGTACATTGCAATACACATTTTGTATGTTTTATATAGAAATATACAAAATATAAAAATAGGCTTGGCGATTGTGTATTATTTAATCGTTAGACGTTTTGAAAGAAGGAACATATGCACTGTATGTTTTTTCTTGGTCTATGATTATAAAGATGGGAGACGTACAAATGGAATAATTATTGTAATTTAAAAAATAATATAAATGAAGTTACCTATTCAATATTTGAACAGCATTCTAATTAATTAACTAATTAAGATAACTACTGAATTTTTATTTAGGTTCAGATTTACATTGTGATGCGAATTGTCAGTTTTTTATGTACCAATAATATAAAAGGGCATAAAAAAAAAATCAATATCTCTAATACAGCTGAAACCAGACTGATTGTTCTGACCAGATACTTCAGACCTACGATTTTGAAGCGGGCCCACCAAGACGAATATTTTTTGTAAAAAGCGGAATGTCGATATCATCATAATAATAGTTTGGTTGGGCTGTTGTGTTTTTTAATCAGGGTCACCAGGTACTCCAGATCTTCGATTATCCTAGTTTTTATAGTTTTCCCTTTATGTGGCCATTAAACTCTAACTCTGTACCAAATTTCAGCTCTCTGAGTTCATGGGAAGTACTAGTTCTATTTTGATGATCATGAGTGAGTGAGTGTCGTAAATACGAAACTTTGCTTTCGCTTAACTTCGGAACTAAATGACCTACAGAGTTGAAATTTCGGATTTTTAGCACATGATTACAGCTTAATAGATGAGGAAAATTTCAGAGTTCTGATCTTATCCAGAGGTTCTCAAATAGGGGCCTGAAAATGCGGCGAAATGGTTCCAGTAAAGGATGGTACGGCAGTGTTTGCTTCGCGCTCGACTTGGCGGGGGCACTGCCGTGCCCCCAAATTTATTTGTATATGTATGTAGTGTTATAATGTCCATATCTTGTTCATATTTGTTAGATTTTAAACAAAATAAGTGTTTTTACACTATTCTAGTCCTATGAAAACAATTGTAGTTCTAAGCTAGATCTTACAATACCTACAGTGGGTAGGTACCTGCCGGGACTCCCAGAAACACACAACAAAAGCACATCCAGTTCAAAAAGCCCCACGGAGTAGCAACAACAATTTTGTATTTTTAACAGCTGTGACGTGTTTGCTTTAGAATAAAAATAAATTCGGACTTAAAAGTTATACACCTACAAGTTTGAAGCGAGCAACACTTTTTCATCACAAAGTAGGACAAGCTATTCTTAACGCTGCAGGCGCTTAAAATTCTTTCATTTAGAAGTCGTTAAGAAGCTGCTAAAGTTCCATCTACATAAAAAATACGCTGGTAGATCAAAAATATTAATTTATCGCTCTTATCTCAAACTAGCTTCCGCCAGCGGTTTCACCCGCTTTCCCGTGGGAACTACTGCGCGCACCCGGATAAAAAGTAGCCTATAAACCTTCGATAAATGCGCTATCTAATACTGAAGGAATTTTTCAAATCGGACCAGTAGTTTCTGAGATTAGCGCGTTCAAACAAACAAACAAACTCGTCAGCTTTATAATATCAGTATAGATAGGCTCTTTATTGCACCAAAGTAAGTGCTTGTACAAAGGTGACAGTAGCCTATTTATGCGAATATGCGAGCGGATTCGATTCAGGCCAGTGAACTTAGACTTAGAGACAAGTGGCCCGTTTCACAGGTTCCAGATAAAGTTCTAGATACCTATCTGACAGACACTACCATAGAAGAGTAGTCAAAGTTAAAAAACATTACAATTACATTATCTGGCAGATAGCTAACTATAACTTTATCTGGAACATATGAATCTGGCCGTTAGTGTCTTAGACTTAGAGAAAAAACCTTAATTCAGTAGTTATAAAAATCCGCCGGGGCTGCGGGTTGTTCGAAAGAGTTACCGCGGCCCTGGCACACAAAGGGCTCCCGAAGGAACACGGTGGATTTTGTTCAGTAAAAGTCTGACACTCCCTCCCGCTATCACCCACAGCGGGAGGGGCCATACTGATGATTTCACATCGTTAAAAAAAATATACATTAATAGTATCTTCTTGAAAGTAGCACCAGTTACAGAAAAGATGAGAGGTAAGCGGTTGTCATGGTATGGGCATGTAATGAGGAGGGATGAATCTAATGCAACAAAGCGCATGTTAAGTATGAATGTAGATGGATTGAGAGGGAGAGGCAGACCAAAGAAAACATGGATGGATTGCGTGAAAGATGACATGAGTAAGAAAGGAGTGAATGTCAGTATGACGAGTGACAGGGAGAAATGGAAGGAGAAAACATATTGCGCTGACCCCAAATAAAATTGGGAACAGGGCAAGAAGATGATGATGAGTGTCTACCTAAATGAAGTAGTAGAATAAAATAAGTACTAGTATAATACCTAGTAATAGAATAAAATAGGTACGCTTCTTTGCCAGTCTTACCAAATAAGCGCAGATTTCCCTGCAACATCATCATCCTGAGTTTATTGAACTCATGATTGATTTTTTGAATACAAATGACTCAATTTTTACTGCGGTTAAATTGTCAAGGACAAGTTTTTAAATGCCTACATTAGAAATTAAGCAATAGCTATCCAACTGGTTATTTTAATTAGTTTTAACCGTTTTGTTAATTTTAAAGATAGTTCATTCGTATTTGAGCCTTCTCTTGAAACTCTATGTTGAATAAGTAACACAAAATATATACTTACAAGAAAGAAAAAACATAAAATCTGAATTGAGTAGCTCCCCTTTTTACGAAGTTAAAATTATTTCGANACCCTTCGTGCGCGAGTCCGACTCGCATTTGCCCGGTTTTTTTCTTTTATTGATATAAATTAAAAATTTTCTCACTTAAATGTGATTTATAGTTGTAAGTTATAGCATCTAGGCGTGCTTTTTTTTATCTGAAGTAACTGTTATCTGACCTAACAGCCCAGCTGTGTATAGACTGGTTTTAACTGTTTTATGTTCTACTAGCATTTTCACATGTTTTTTCTCGCGAATCGTAGAGGATACCCATTGGTAAGACTAGTTGTCAGACTTTCTGGCTTCTGACAATCCGTAACGACTGTCGAAGATGTTCAAATGACAGCCGGGACCCACCAATTTATCGTACCTTCCGAAACACGGATGAACTCGTTATGACAAGATGGTCATTCATCCACGGACCGACCGCGCCAAGCGTTGCTTAACCTTATGATCGATCGATCCGCGATCGATCGACTTAGCCACGAGCTCTTCCGTCTTCCGAAAATTATTTCGAATGTTCACAATATTTTTTCTTGAACAATGCATCTAATTTTCAATTTGTCTACTTTACACGTGCTTAAGTTATTTCCCAACACCTCAAGTTATGAATTCAAGCTATTTAACATCAGGATTTTCCTATAACTTTGTGGTTTTTACAATAATAATCTCACATTCTTGTTTACTTCGCATCGATTTTACTGAGAATCATGATATTGTGTAGTAAATACCAGGTGTTGTAATTACTGATGAGATCAGGGTGAACGCCTCTTGGTAGGTAAAACAATATAATTGATCACTATATTGTAAAGCAAGGGTTACACGATCAGTCTGGCGTCATTTCATTCCATCAGTCTGGCCTGGCAAAGACTGATACCAGAATGAGGGACGAAAAAAAAGTAAAAAAAAATAAAAAAATTGTATAACTTTATAAATAAAACTAATATCCATTTTAAATTGTAAACATCAAAAACAACATACAAAATATAAGTTTATTCTGGACTATTGATCAGTCCGTCAAACAAACGGTTACACGATAATTCTCCCATCATTCTGACCAGACTGATGAAATGGAATGACGCCAGACTGATCGTGTAACCACTGGTTATTTCAAAGGAGCCCAGTCTTATGGTCACGAGAAGTGATGATCAATCAGCTGTCAGCCATCTTGGAATTATGACGTCATGTAAAACCCGCCGAACATTTGTATGAAGTCAGCACGACTTAATTTAGACACATTTTTGTGTAAATCATTTTATTGTTTTTTTTTTCTGTGTTATTTGGCTATAAATAAATAATTGTTATTTATATTAAATAAATATTAAAATTAACTCTCAACTAAGAATAAGAATGATGTTAGAATAATAATTAATTGTGCAAAAAATGACGACCTTTTAATTTTAAGTCAGAGATAATTTATACGTCTTATTTTTTACATTTGTTGTTTAACGTGAAGCTAATAATGTCTAATCTATACTAATATTACAAAGCTGAAGAGTTTGTTTGTTTGTTTGGTTGAACGCGCTAATCTCAGGAACTACTGGTCCGATTTGAAAATTCTTTCAGTTTTAGGGAGCTGATTTATCGAGAAAGGCCGGGTGCGCGGAGTAGTTCCCACGGGAAGCGAGTGAAACCACTGGCGGAAGCTAGTACTAAATATGAGCATTTGTGAAATATAGAAGACTTGGCTGATTTTTATAAGTACATAAAATAGCTTAATTACTAAGCACGTGTATGAATTTGCACATTTCAATCACGTATTATGTGGCAGAAAAAATAACTAGGTATAAGTATGTAAGTATATTATCATCAAATCATCAAAGCAAATAACTTGATTTCTCAACAAAAAATAATACAATTAGCTCAAGATAGTCCACGTTGTATTATTGTATTACCATCGAGGTTTTTAAATTCATAAACAAACAAAAAAAAAACAAGAAAAGAACGTTCTCACATTGGATTTGTAGATTGACCCTCAACCTTGACTCTTAAGTAGTAAACTATTTAAATAGCTAAACAATCCAAAGTAGATATAAGTCAAATAAAACAACACAAATAAGTAAAAAAAACTGTATTTCGATCACTTATCAATATTACAAGTATATGCATGTAATAATAGGGTTTACTGGCAAAAGTTATAACAACACATTAATCTGTTGAAGCCACTTGAAGCTGCTAAAACAGTTTGAGTCTTACTTAATATTATGGCCACTTTAAGTACCTAATAGTGAAAATATAACATAACAAAACGATTCCACCATAAAAATATCTCCTGAAACTCTTTACAGAATATTTATAAAGGAAAGCTAAAATAATGAATACTTAAGATGTTGAGTTGAGCATGAAACTTTCACAAACAAATTATTCCACAATTACATCCAGTTTCATAGGTTCTAGTTTGACTTCCAAATAGCTATCTGACTGATAGCTAGCCATAGAAAAGTAAAATATTTCTATTACACCTGTCAGATTATTTAAAATTTTATCGGGAACCAGTAAAAATGGTCGATAATCTTCTGTAGGTAGTATATTAAGTAAATTGTTGTTTTAAAAACTTGTCTATAATTACATGTATATAAAATAAGTTGTAATTAAAGCTATTTGGTGTTTAGCGAATATCGTCCGGTCACCGTATAATCACAGCTTGTACATTGCACTTCTTAACACTGTCGCATTTCACGAAGCACGCCGAAGTTAACGTTTCTTGCTGAAAAACAAAAGAAAAACGACTTTAAAATATGTTAAGCTTTCATACAAAGCATAATTTTTGTACTACTTAGTTGTACGAAGAAGATATGAAAAACACATCTTTTTGCTGCCTAGTATAGATAAATATTTTAATGATCACTCGTGTTTGTCTACCTAATATCGTTACGTTACCTTTTCAATAAAAATGTCTCAAAAGAATAGTCGGTTCATTGACTCCCAATTTGACAGTCATTGTCTCTGTGTCAGGACGAATTCATTTATGAGCTCCTTGACACTTTGATAAAAGCTAAATCTTTTTGGACAATGTCCTGTGACTAAAATGTATTATATTTATACTGATTAATTAATGAAATTTTTCTCAGTTAAGTTTTAAGTTAAAGTTTATAAGTACAAAAACATAAGTTTTCTTACCCGTAGCCACCGGCATTAACGGTAGCCGTGGCAGTAGCGGTAGCCGTCGCAGTGGCGGTACCACCTCCGTAGCCGCCTTGACCTCCACATCCACCGCCGCACCCACCGCCATTGTAGCCATGACCTCCGCCATTGCCACCGTAACCGCCGCCATTTCCACCATAACCACCGCCATTTCCACCGTAGCCACCGCCATTTCCACCGTAGCCACCACCACCGCCGAAGCCACCACCGCCGCCGCCGCCGCCGCCGCCACCGCCGCCGTAGCCACCTCCGTAGCCACCTCCGAAACCACCGCCGCCTCCGTAGCCACCGCCGCCTCCGTAACCACCGTTTCCACCACCGTAACCGCCGTCATAGCCGCCGCCGTGGTGATGGCCACCGCCGCCACCGTAACCTGAAACATAATTGTATATCAGTATGACACGTAAACGTATATAGGTAAAAGATATTTTAAAATATTGGTTGAGCTACCATATAGGTAATTAAAGATTTGTGATTATGATTACTGAGTCAGGCCATTTTTAGATCAATATAAAGCCTCGTTAACAACTCTGGCTCTGGCTGGATAACATACAATGTACTATCTGCTTAAGCATCACAATTATTGCAGGTAGCTTTTATCGGTGATTTTCAAACATGATGAAGATTACACTCCTAGGAGATGAAAACATATATCCAGTAAAATATTCCAATCCTAATTCATAGTTAAAAGAACATTGACAACAAAATGAATACAAAATGACCTGTTTAATTGCAAAACAAAATGAAAGCGTTCAAAAAGCTCAAGACAGTGTGCGCAAAAAGCTGTGCAGTGCATACCCTGTTCTTTCACCACTTTAACAATTATTGTTTTGGATGGTTCTTCGTAGCCGCCACCGTAGCCCCCATGGCCCCCGTAGCCACCGCCGTAACCACCGCCGTAGCCACCACCGTAGCCACCGCCGTAGCCACCGCCTTGACCAACGCTAAAGCCACCGCCGCCGATGTCAATGCCACCACCGAACGATATGCCCCCTCCTCCCAGACCTAATAGTTTCTTCTTCAGCAAGTGACGTTTCTGCCTGTTCAAACTTCCAGGGTGTGCTTGATCTTCAAGTTTCTGCGAACAAACAATTAGAATTAATTATTATATGCACGTATGAAGCCGGTCGGTATTTTAAACTTGAACTTATAAATATGTAAACAAGTATGCTAACGCGTTTTGTCGACTGTTTATTATTTAATAGCTTAATAACCTACACGTAATATATGGCATTTTATGAACCAGTATCTTGTGGTTTTATAAACTATTAAAATCAATATGCAGGATTATAATTAATACAAAAACTTCCAGACGATCTTCAATCACCTTTTTTCCAAAGTCCTGTAAAATGTCGTATCTAAATAAGGTTTGTTATAGTGAAAACTGCAGTTAGTCGTATAACGACAGTTAACGAGTAGTTGAAACCTGGTATTATCAGGACGGTTTGTGCCTATAGATAGTCATTAACGATCACGTTTGGGTCCATGACTTCTGTTGTTGATCGTAACGGTGACTAAGTAATGGTTAATTATGAATAAGCACTGAAGATTATAGGGGGTGACATTCTACGTTATGTGTAGGAGATATTTACGTCTGTTTTATATTTACTAACAACTAGGTTTGGTTGCACCCGAGGTATGTATTTAACCTAAATAAACCTTCCGTACGACCTCTATCTATTGGTGAAAACTGTATTAAAATGGTGCAGTCGATTTTGAGTTTATCGCAAAGAAACCGACGCGACAGAGGACACATATTGTTTTGTTATATGTGTAATGACTTGAAGAGCATAATAATATGTGAATAATATCTACTTCATCCAAAATTGGTAAATTATTTTCGGACTCATAAAAAATAACTTTGTGGCCAAAAATCTTCTTCTCATAACATAGCAACAACACAAGAACTCAGCAATATAATTACCTGAACGTAAATAGGCTGCGGGTTTCCTTTTAAGGACTTAGCCTCGGGCTCCACTCGGGCATACTGCGGGTTCGCCTGAGCAAGGAGTACGAGTATTGGGAACTGCCTTGACCTCGTCGTGTCGTGTGTCCTAGAGTCCCTGGGCGGGGCTAAAACCGGCGAAACGAGGACCACTCGCTCTCCAGCGTCCAAAGAATTGTCTCCGATAGACGGCACGGCCGCCGCCAGCGCTGAAAGCGCCAGCACGCTCACTACCACACTACTGTATCCCATCGCGATCACTGACGCAGGACCAACAAAGCAAACCTATTTATATGACGCGATTTTCCTGCGGACGTTCCGACGTCATGGACCGCCTACTACTGGTAGTCCGCGGGATCACTTCGCGGAACGTTCGATTCCCACGATGACGTTGACAAACGGCTAAGTACGATTGTTTCCAATATGACGCGAATATATCATGTTTGTGTATCAGTTATTAGGTACATACAAAAACAAAAAGTGCAAGTACTTGTGGTTGAACGAGAAAAACGTGATGTTACACGCCTGCCAATTTGCGGAGTCCATGCACGTATTAAGCTGGTTATTCCCATAAACCGGATGCCTCGCTGTGTGTGTTTGGATACATACATAATAACAGCGAACAGGTTCTTTAAGGTTTTTTTGTGGCAGATTACGAAGATGGCTCTTTTGTTACATACAAAGGCATAGATTTTAAACGTTAAGTTTACAAACAAGTTTTCGTTTTAAGATTTGAATAATTAAATGTTATATTGACGCAAGCTGCGATTTTAAATCACGTAAGATTTTAAAATTATAAGGTGAATAAAAATCTAATAACCAATTATTTGAGCCATCTGAAAAAAGCACTGTCCCACTTACAATAGCAGAATCGGACTAAAAGCTTGATCATATACTTCTGCATGCTCTTTTCCATTAATCACAGAAGACACCTTGTTTCTTGGGAGTTGGGTGCACCACCATAAAAATTCAAGCTTTCAGGTATCCAAAAAATAACTATTTAAATTATACAATAGCACCAATTTCATATAATCATACTAACCTACTATTAATATAAATGCGAAAGTTTTTAAGGATTGTATCCCACATACTTCTATCTCTGATCTCATGTCTGATGGATAAGTTTGTTCCTCTTTCACGCAAAAATTACTGAATGGATTTTGACCAAACTTTGCTGCAATGTAGCTTAGATGTCAGATTAACAATATACAACTTTTTATCTAAGGGCGACAAGTAGCTCCCTCTGGACGCTTGTGGAACCGCAGGTGGGAGCTCACGGGAGCTGCTAAATAAAGCCATAATAAAAATTGTTGCTCGAGAGGCAATAATAAGTTTATAACAACTTCCCAGTATACAATGTAACAAATGATGGTAAAGCCAATAAAAATTGCGCAAACAATGGGGGATTTCTATCTAATTACTTGTATTACTCGCGCTTTCTCAGTATCAGTTACCTTCAAAATAATGATACTTCAATTAATACATTTTCTTCAGCATTTATTAGTCTAAAGAATTACTAGTTTCTGCCAGCGGTTTTATCAGCATCCTGAGGGAGCTGTATCCCGCATCGGGATAAAAACTACTTTATGTTATTTTGCTGCCAAGTTTCAACAAAATCCATTCAACAGTTCAAGATCAAGAGGAACAAACATACATACATACATACAAACTTCCGAGATAAGTTATATTTGTAGGATACGAGCAGGAAGTGACAATTAATGAAAATACATTCATTAATCGCATTAAAGAATCATTTTTTGAGCTACCTCATCTTCAATCATAATTATGCCTACAGATTCAATAATTATGAAGAAAAAGGTAAATCCCACCAAAAACATTCTGTAAAAAACTAGCCAATTCTCGCTGAAACTGCTTGTTTATCTCTAAAAAGTAATGAAATCTAGACAAAGTCGTGCTGAGTCTAAGGATTCTTACTGCGATTTCTTTACTATTATAGTTAATGCTATATGACCGGCCATTGAACATTCTTTAAACGTTAGTGAGTACAAATCAACGGCCAGTCATATAGCATTCACTATAATAGTAAAAAAATCGCAGTAAGAATCCTTAGACTCAGCACGACTTTGTCTAGATTTCATTACTTTTTAGAGATAAACAAGCAGTTTCAGCGAGAATTGGCTAGTTTTTTACAGAATGTTTTTGGTGGGATAAACCTTTTTCTTCATAATTATTGAATCTGTAGGCATAATTATGATTGAAGATGAGGTAGCTCAAAAAATGATTCTTTAATGCGATTAATGAATGTATTTTCATTAATTGTCACTTCCTGCTCGTATCCTACAAATATAACTTATCTCGGAAGTTTGTATGTATGTATGTATGTTTGTTCCTCTTGATCTTGAACTGTTGAATGGATTTTGTTGAAACTTGGCAGCAAAATAACATAAAGTAGTTTTTATCCCGATGCGGGATACAGCTCCCTCAGGATGCTGATAAAACCGCTGGCAGAAACTAGTAATTCTTTAGACTAATAAATGCTGAAGAAAATGTATTAATTGAAGTATCATTATTTTGAAGGTAACTGATACTGAGAAAGCGCGAGTAATACAAGTAATTAGATAGAAATCCCCCATTGTTTGCGCAATTTTTATTGGCTTTACCATCATTTGTTACATTGTATACTGGGAAGTTGTTATAAACTTATTATTGCCTCTCGAGCAACAATTTTTATTATGGCTTTATTTAGCAGCTCCCGTGAGCTCCCACCTGCGGTTCCACAAGCGTCCAGAGGGAGCTACTTGTCGCCCTTAGATAAAAAGTTGTATATTGTTAATCTGACATCTAAGCTACATTGCAGCAAAGTTTGGTCAAAATCCATTCAGTAATTTTTGCGTGAAAGAGGAACAAACTTATCCATCAGACATGAGATCAGAGATAGAAGTATGTGGGATACAATCCTTAAAAACTTTCGCATTTATATTAATAGTAGGTTAGTATGATTATATGAAATTGGTGCTATTGTATAATTTAAATAGTTATTTTTTGGATACCTGAAAGCTTGAATTTTTATGGTGGTGCACCCAACTCCCAAGAAACAAGGTGTCTTCTGTGATTAATGGAAAAGAGCATGCAGAAGTATATGATCAAGCTTTTAGTCCGATTCTGCTATTGTAAGTGGGACAGTGCTTTTTTCAGATGGCTCAAATAATTGGTTATTAGATTTTTATTCACCTTATAATTTTAAAATCTTACGTGATTTAAAATCGCAGCTTGCGTCAATATAACATTTAATTATTCAAATCTTAAAACGAAAACTTGTTTGTAAACTTAACGTTTAAAATCTATGCCTTTGTATGTAACAAAAGAGCCATCTTCGTAATCTGCCACAAAAAAACCTTAAAGAACCTGTTCGCTGTTATTATGTATGTATCCAAACACACACAGCGAGGCATCCGGTTTATGGGAATAACCAGCTTAATACGTGCATGGACTCCGCAAATTGGCAGGCGTGTAACATCACGTTTTTCTCGTTCAACCACAAGTACTTGCACTTTTTGTTTTTGTATGTACCTAATAACTGATACACAAACATGATATATTCGCGTCATATTGGAAACAATCGTACTTAGCCGTTTGTCAACGTCATCGTGGGAATCGAACGTTCCGCGAAGTGATCCCGCGGACTACCAGTAGTAGGCGGTCCATGACGTCGGAACGTCCGCAGGAAAATCGCGTCATATAAATAGGTTTGCTTTGTTGGTCCTGCGTCAGTGATCGCGATGGGATACAGTAGTGTGGTAGTGAGCGTGCTGGCGCTTTCAGCGCTGGCGGCGGCCGTGCCGTCTATCGGAGACAATTCTTTGGACGCTGGAGAGCGAGTGGTCCTCGTTTCGCCGGTTTTAGCCCCGCCCAGGGACTCTAGGACACACGACACGACGAGGTCAAGGCAGTTCCCAATACTCGTACTCCTTGCTCAGGCGAACCCGCAGTATGCCCGAGTGGAGCCCGAGGCTAAGTCCTTAAAAGGAAACCCGCAGCCTATTTACGTTCAGGTAATTATATTGCTGAGTTCTTGTGTTGTTGCTATGTTATGAGAAGAAGATTTTTGGCCACAAAGTTATTTTTTATGAGTCCGAAAATAATTTACCAATTTTGGATGAAGTAGATATTATTCACATATTATTATGCTCTTCAAGTCATTACACATATAACAAAACAATATGTGTCCTCTGTCGCGTCGGTTTCTTTGCGATAAACTCAAAATCGACTGCACCATTTTAATACAGTTTTCACCAATAGATAGAGGTCGTACGGAAGGTTTATTTAGGTTAAATACATACCTCGGGTGCAACCAAACCTAGTTGTTAGTAAATATAAAACAGACGTAAATATCTCCTACACATAACGTAGAATGTCACCCCCTATAATCTTCAGTGCTTATTCATAATTAACCATTACTTAGTCACCGTTACGATCAACAACAGAAGTCATGGACCCAAACGTGATCGTTAATGACTATCTATAGGCACAAACCGTCCTGATAATACCAGGTTTCAACTACTCGTTAACTGTCGTTATACGACTAACTGCAGTTTTCACTATAACAAACCTTATTTAGATACGACATTTTACAGGACTTTGGAAAAAAGGTGATTGAAGATCGTCTGGAAGTTTTTGTATTAATTATAATCCTGCATATTGATTTTAATAGTTTATAAAACCACAAGATACTGGTTCATAAAATGCCATATATTACGTGTAGGTTATTAAGCTATTAAATAATAAACAGTCGACAAAACGCGTTAGCATACTTGTTTACATATTTATAAGTTCAAGTTTAAAATACCGACCGGCTTCATACGTGCATATAATAATTAATTCTAATTGTTTGTTCGCAGAAACTTGAAGATCAAGCACACCCTGGAAGTTTGAACAGGCAGAAACGTCACTTGCTGAAGAAGAAACTATTAGGTCTGGGAGGAGGGGGCATATCGTTCGGTGGTGGCATTGACATCGGCGGCGGTGGCTTTAGCGTTGGTCAAGGCGGTGGCTACGGCGGTGGCTACGGTGGTGGCTACGGCGGTGGTTACGGCGGTGGCTACGGGGGCCATGGGGGCTACGGTGGCGGCTACGAAGAACCATCCAAANATGTTTTTGGTGGGATTTCACTTCTTTTTGTAGAAACGTGAGTTTATTGATATCTACCTAAGGCGGTATGTTGATTCCTCTAATAGTTTGGCTGGGCTCTTGTGTTTTCTAATCAGGGTCACCAGGTACTCCAGATCTTCGATTATCCTAGTCTTTGTAGTTTTCCCTTTATGTGGCCATTAAACCCTATCTCTGTACCAAATTTCAGCTCTCTGAGATTATGGGAAGTACTAGTTCTATTTTGATGATCATGAGTGAGTGAGTGTCGAAAATATGAAACTTTGCTTTCGCTTAGCTTCGGAACTAAATTACCTACAGACTTGAAATTCTGGTTTTTAAGTATGTGATTATAGTTTTCTGGATGACCAAAATTTCTGCGTTCTAGTCTTATCCAGAGGTTCTCAAATAGGGGCCTCAAAATGCGCCGAAATGGTTCCGGTAAAGGATGGTACGGCAGTGTTTGGTTTGCGCTCGACTTGGCGGGGGCACTGCCGTGCCCCCAAATTACCTGACCTCTGTGTTTACACAAGGGAAAAAGACACTTGTTCGCATATTAATAGAGTTTTATTTTCAGTGACAGGTGTAAAGTTTTATTACATTTTGTAATTAAGTCTCGATATAGTCTATAATCTTCTTGGTTGTAAGACATATGGGTTGTTGGCTATGGGCGTTATGTAGTTGTCATCTGTAAAAGAAAAATAATAAATATTAGTATAATAAATATTAATCTATGCTAATATTATTAAATATGAATAGTTTGTTTGTTTGAACGCGATAATCTCAGGAAATACTTGACCGATTTGAAATATTTTTTATTGAAGAAGATTAGAGGTTACTCCAGTTTGTTTATTTGAACGCGCTAATCTTAGGAACTAACTAATTATTTTGACAAATTTTTTTTCGAAGAAGGCTATAGGCCAGTTTTTAGACCACGTGCACCTGGTAGTTCCTACAGTTCACGGGTAAAACCGCTGGTAGAAGCTAGCTATTAATATTAACTTAAAACTGTCGTTGTTACCAAGGACGCTAAATTGTTTTATTTCTTATGAATATTTATAAATTATTTGAATAATCCCCGAGTTAATGGTGATAAAATGAAATACATAGTAGTAGATATTAGAATCTCATTAAAATTTGGTTCTTATTTTTTTAAGAAATGCAAATAAACCTGTTTAACTATTTGTATACTTTATTTAACATTTGAGATCGTTTTTCCAGTTTCTTGGTTAAAAAATATCATTAGGTATTACACTTTATGCTTTAGTTGGAAATTAAATCCAATAGGTTATGGGATTCCACGCACCATCAATAAAAAAATGTGAAGGCACATCATGCAAACGCTATTTGTATGGGAAATCCTATGACCACATACATTAAACATTCCATGGTATAAAAAAAACATATTTTTTCTATAATATTTGCAATGACAGATAAATGTCATTGTTTATTTACTAATTGCAAAAGGAAGGAAAAGTGCGTACCTACCCCTGTCTATATAGAGCCAGCTATACCGCCCTTAAAACAGTATCTTTTTTTTTTTCTTCGTTTTTTGTTTACAGCTACTGGCTATCTGTCTGTCTGTAGCAAAATATTTTTAATTTTAGAAATCTTAAGCCCAGTGGAAGTCTAAGATAACTTTTATGTTTTTTCTGTACGCCGCTATATGAGGCTAAACATGGCTGGACTATTTAAGTTTATGTAATATCTTTCATGCAAATTGTTAAACAATTGTATGTACACAAATGTTTACGGAAATAAATGATTATGATTATGTGGAATAATATTAATTCCTACCTACTGCCTTGTCAAGCATGGTCAAAAATCTGAGGGCCCGTTTCAAAGGTTCCAGATAAAGTTCTAGATAGCTACCGGACAGATAATGCCTGAGGAAAGTAGTCAGAATTAAAACATTATTATGGCTTTGTCTAAAATTTTATCTGAAACTTGTGAAACGGGCCATGACTATCCTAAAGTAATGCATATGTCTTAGATATACCTATTGTAAAATGGTAAAACCTCTTTTCTTAAGATTTTAATTGGTCATTAATTACCTGGCATATTGACTACGACTGTGGGTCCCCTGCTGGCGCCATAAGAAGATCCTTGGGCTCCATAAGTGCCATACGAGTATTCTGGCACCCTGTATGCATTGTTCGGAACTGAAAAAGGTAAAAATAAAAATGACAATGGATGGAAAATGGTACGGTTGTACCTAATACAAGATGTACAGACGACAGCAGGTCAGCTTACCCCAATCTGTAAAATTTTACCAATCGAACATGTACCTTCTGCTATTGTGATATGGTTGAAAATCTATTGCAGAAATTGACAGATTGTGGTAACCTGATGTCTGTACGATACAACCGTGCCATTTACCTTTTTTGCTCGCCAGATTAGGTAGGTACAGGATTCATAACTAACAATAGCTTTTTAACCGACTTCCCAAAAAGGAGGAGGTTCTCAATTCGACCGTATCTTTTTTTTTTTTTTTTTTTTTTTTTTTTATGTATGTTCACCGATTACTCGAAGATGGCTGGACCGATATTCAAAATTCTTTTTTTGTTTGAAAGGGTGTTCTTCACAGGTGGTCCCATGGTAAGGAGACCAGGATCTGATGATGGGATCCTGGAGAAATTGAGAGAACTCTTCAAATTTCGTACGCTTTTTTATTACAAAATACTTTTTCCTTGTAGAGCATTTCTGCATGTATATTTTTGGAATCCATAGTGATATATGAGCCTGTTTCCGCGAAGGAGCACCAAATAATGCTGTGGTTTTTGGACAATAGGTCTTTGAAGGTATGTAGGTAGGTACTAGACCAGAGGCAGTTTCATTTTCCCTACATTACCGTGGGATATTTGCTAGCTAGTTTTATTACATGCAGCTATTATGCAGTTCTGTGTATAAGTATAATAGATTAATTATGACGTGAGTGCATGCAGAAAGGTTTCAAAGGTTAAGGTAGAGATCAATACCAACAATTAATTGTTTTGTTCCTACAAACATCTTTAACATGGTGTATCACGCGGTTTTACTTGACCCTTGACTTCAGGGCTGAGGAAGTATTGAGTTACTTATATTATTTTGGGGCATTATTCTCAAAATTTTCCTTTCATATTATGATGCAAATTGACTTACCTCCATTGACTACAACGCTAGGTTGAGCCGCAGTTTGCATGTAATTCTTGTAACCTGTAATTTAAATACAATCACAGTGATTAAGAAACAGTTTAATTAAGAGAGATTTAATGTTATGTTCTATGCAGATTCATAGTTAAGTAAGTACGGACGACAGCAGGTCAACGTCTACGAATCTGTCAAATTTTACCACTCAAACATTAACCTACCCACTGTTGCGATAAGGTTGAAAATCGATTGCAGAAATTTGACAGATTGTGGTAACTTGATGTGCTGTCGTCTGTACATCCCTTTTGTACAGATTAGAAATAATATTATAATGTAAAGTAATATGAACTAATGCACTGAATTTTAGTGGAAGATTTTTTTATAAATATATTTATATTCAAGGGAACTTTCATCCTGAGAAATAGAAAACTAGAAAATATATTTATCAGCTACCTATACGATTTCTGCGCTAGTAGAGTTCTATCAATTACATAATAATGTGATATAAGCTATAAATTTTGCAAAAAATAGCAAATTTTAGCTATAAGTTCTTATTTTATTTTATAGAAAAAGAAATTACCTAATGTAGGAGACTGGCGTTTAAACCGGCTAAGAGCATGTACCGGTGCATCCTGTAGCAAAAAGCATAGGTAATAAATTATTAAATTCACACCAATTGTTCTATCAAATCAAGTATGTACAGACGACAGCACATCAAGCTACCACAATCTGTCAAATTTCTGCAATAGATTTTCAATCTAATCACAATGGAGGTAGGTTAATGTTCGATTGGTAAACTATGACAGATTCGTATACGTTGACCTGCTGTCGTTCTGTACTATGCAAAACTTTTAGTGAATATAGAAATGTAATTTCAAGCTGACCATAGCATTAATAAGCACTTTTAATCTCGAAGAAAAACCAATATTCTCCATTATGGCAATTGGTATTTTTTTTTTCTTAGATTATTATATTGCTATATTGAAATAAATGATATTCAGTTTACCTGTTCATAATTGAAGAGTACTCTCTTTTGTAAGAAATGTGGAGAACTATGAACAAAAACAAACACTAGCGTTAAAGTAAAAATTGACCCAAAATATTTAGATGCCATGTTTGAATAAGATTCCTGCAGTATGTTCACTGTATTTTTTCTTTCATATGTACTATCAGATGGCAAAAAATTGTCCCTTATATACTGTCAACTGTTGATGTTATCTAAATAATAATTACTGCATTTTTCTTATTACGCATTTAAAACATTTAACAACCATAGTATCACGTACCTATATAGAAAAACGTTGGAACTTTTGTAGACGTCATTGAAATAAATACACCAAGGTTTTTTTTCATTTTATTTTATTTATTATGTATTATATAAGTCATTATTAATAGGTTGTCTTAAAATACTGATTTTGTTTAGTTTGTGCTTACGTTTTTTCAATTAAATATTTTATGAAATTGTCGTATCGTTAAAAGAGGAGCAATATACTTAGTTTTATTTTAGTTTACAAGGTATATAATGCGTACACTTATGTATACTCTAAGATACATTCTGTTCTTGCATGCTTGTGTGTCTTCATGTTGTTTATTTCCTTCTATTTCAAGCAGGATTCAATCAAAACAATTCGTTCCGGCATTAACGTTCATCGATTGGCGATGTTCAGTTTTTTCTTGTATATTTTTTTTGTTCACACAAGTATTAATATCTCTGCACGACGTAGATCTTGCTTATTTTCCTACGACGCCTCAATAGTGGCGCGTTGTCTTTAAGTTTCTAGAAAAACAATAAAAATATATAAAGTTACGTATTTTTATGTTAAAATAATTAACTAAATAAATAGTAAACTTACTTGCACATAAATGGGTTGCGGAATCTCGGAGTTTGAACTCGATTCTGTTTCGTTTTCATTTGTTTTTCCTTCGGTAGCCAGTAGCGTTAGTAAGGGAAAATCTTTGGCCGTTTCATTTCTTTGAGCTTTTCCACTTCTATACGGGGCAAGTACAGGCGACACTAATACAACTCTACCATCATTATCTTCACATTTTCTAATACTAATATTCAGTAAAATCGATATAACAACCAAACGAGTATATCTCATCGTGTACGAATATTAATGTGTACAAAGTGTTTTATAAAAGCTTTATATAGGATCCTTGTTCAATAACATCTCACGATTATTCACGATTCATGAAATGATGGACACCAGAGCTGTACAAATGTACATGTATCATTCTTGTTTAGTCACGGAAAGATAAATGTGTTTACCTGTGTAGACAATACCTTGTTTTGCTGATTAATTGCGCTTAGTAGACAAACAAGGTGAGGAAAAATTAGTATATGTGTAGTTACTAATCTCGTAATAAAAAAAAATACATACTTCATCACTTTTCATACCCAAATTCCTGAACTAAGGGTTCATTTTTACAAATTTATGTTGTCTGGTAGTACGACTTATGTATTACAAATGCACCACAATTCGAGATTAGTAACTATGTTCTAGTAATGAATACCAAACTAGTGTTTGAGGCACCTAACTTTTAAGTATAAGGCGACGTCTGTTTCATAGACGATGAAGGAAAACATCGTTAATTGTTTCAGTAGTATTAGCGTAAATGCCGACAGTGTTAATTTTGTTTTTTTCGGCCATGTCTATATTATATTTTTATATTTTAAGACATATACTTACTTATTTAAGTCTGGTACGGGAAGTAATATCCTCAAGACAGGGGTGAATCTGTGTGAACATCTAATAGTTTATAAAACGGCTGTCAGTGATGTTACGAGAAATAACACAATGCACAAACCCACTATTTATTCATAATTGTATATCATAAATACAAGATCCCAGACAGATTGTAATATTAACGATGCATGTACTGGTCAATGAGGTCATCGCAACGCTTTTTGTGCTGTCTGTGCACATCTTTAAGGACACATAAAGACAGACAACGTAGTTTAAAAGAATTATTATAAAACTTCCTGCTCAACAAAAGCTTTAAGAACATACTGAATAAAAATGTTTAATAATATTTCGTACATGATGTTTGCACGCGGTTTCACCCGCATTATAGATAAACTTCTGCCCGTAGCCGGACAATATAGTCTATGTTACTTTGGGACAGCTTTCTAACAGTGAAACAATTTTTCAAATTGGTCCAGTACCTAGTATTGGAGCTTTTTGTGGTACAAACAAACAAACAAACAAAATGTTTCCTTATTATCTTATCTATATCTTATTGGTATGGAAGTATAGGGGAACTTCTATACCAATAAGATAATAATTCTTTCCTTTCCTGGACAAAATAATATAGCTTACGTTACTCGGGGATAACGTCTAGCGTCTCAACAGTGAAGGTTTTTTCCAAATCGTTTCAGTAGTTTAGGGTACAAACAAACAAAAACAAGTTTCCTCTTTATTATATTAAAACCTATCTATACTAATATTATAAAGCTGAAGAGTTTGTTTGTTTGTTTGTTTGAACGCGCTAATCTCAGGAACTACTGGTCCGATTTGAAAAATTCTTTCAGTGTTAGATAGCCCATTTATCGAGGAAGGATATAAGCTACTTTTTATCCGGGTGCGCGCAGAAGTTCCCATGGGAGAGCGGGTGGAACCGCTGGCGGAAGCTAGTATGTAGATATAGAAAATCGTTTGACCTTTTACATTCATCTTGATTCGGGTGAAAAATAAAAATGCTCAATGTTCAATAAAATGTATTTTTTTTGTTTTTAAATCTGAATGGTTCAAAACAGCTACCTAATTGCTCTTCCTAATTAATGCCTGTTTTTGTCCAAGCTTGTCTTTTTGTCTCGACCCTGAAACATAAGGATTAATTTATTAAAATTAAAACATCAATTTCATTATTGTCTAAATTCTAATTATTTTATTTCATACTGCCGATTCATTTGCGACTAATATGGTACCGATTTTAACCAGATAAGAATTGCATGAGTGTTGGTTTATACACCAAACCAAGTGAAATCTGTTCAGTATGTTTTGAGTTTATCGCGAACAGACAGGCAGACGTGGT
Organism: Heliothis virescens; assembly: GCA_002382865.2. Lineage (NCBI taxonomy): Eukaryota > Metazoa > Arthropoda > Insecta > Lepidoptera > Noctuidae > Heliothis > Heliothis virescens. The sequence continues at coordinate 12,311,400 of NWSH02000517.1, forward strand.
AGGTAATAAGCATAAAGTGATGATAGAGGTTCTTCAAGTTTTTTTTTACGCTCATAACATTTGACCTTTTCCAATATTATTAATATTGGGGCCACGTTTTTAACATGTTTACAAAAATACCTTCTAAAAGAGCTAGATCTGAACTGATAAATATTATATTAAAAATACTTATTTACCTACAAGGATACTAATTTATTGCTTAACTAAGTACCTACTTTGTCTTTTTGTACATGGCTCTTTATGTATAATAGAAAATGGTTATCCTTGATGGATATTTACAATGCTTCAGGCACTTGAAAATTGTTTCGCAACAATAACTAGCTTAAAGACTAAGCAACTAGGTAGTAAAACTAAGTAATTAGTAAGAATATTGATAACTATCTGATGCTTTTTAATTCAATTAGATTCATAAAGCTACTTAAATTACTTATGAAACAAGCTCAACATTTCCTTACATTGAACTGTAAATACTTAGAGTCTCCAGTCAAACCTTCGTCCTCAGGTTTAAAGTAAATTCCATCGGGCAGGCTAGCGATATCCTCATCCACCTTCGTCAGCCTCAGCCTATCTTCCTTCGTCTTATAGCCACGAATCAAATCGATTAGTTCGACACCAGAAACTTGGTACGTCGCTGTATCTTTAGCCACATTATAATCGATTAAAAGTATCGATATTATTAAAAACCACAACATCACTAACAGGTTAAGTCACAAGGATATTATGAACACTAATGTATTTTTAATAATTCCAACACCCGTATTTATAGGGTTAGCTTTTTATGTTGTTGTATGTTTTGTTATTTTATATGGAGTAGTGCTGTTTGTTGGTACTTGTTTTAATAATGCTATGTTTAAACTGCGAAAGTTGCTTAATATTACGAAAATCTGCTCAATCATTTACGTGTTAGGTATACAAACGAAAAATTTATTTGTATACTTAATTGAAATAGAGCCAAAACATTCTAACGAGAAGATATAGCAACTCATTATTATTCACCTATTATAAAAATAGCCTTATTTAAGTAAGCATAATATTTTATAATTACACTTGAGTAAGAATACAAATCAGATTACTCATTTAATAACAGCGTGTCCATCACTATTTCAATGATGATATGACGTACACTAATGGAAAATAAAAGGTAACAATTTGTATGCATTTGTTATGTTGATCATTATTATAACATAGTGGTTTGGCCGGTCAGCGCGGGATTCTCCATAATATAATCAACATGCGAGACAAAGGCATTTTGCTCATAGTGCCTATGTTACGTACTCTTTTGCAGGGCTGGCAGTAAGCGAAAAATAAAATTTATTTAGATACGAAATAAATTACTAATATAATAAAGAGTAAGGTTTGTGTTTGTCGTTTGTATTGTAGATTATGGGATCTACGGAGTAAATTTTGAAAATATTTTGCCATTGGAAACCTCTATTATTTGTGAGTTTTATGTAGAATGTAGCCCTTCTATCCAGGTACGGGAAACTTCTTTAGGAGGATTAAATCTATCATAGGTACTACATACAATATTATGTGTGCGTGCATGATCTGGTTGACAAATAGATAAGGAGAGATTATCGTATAATTCTAATTAACCCTGCAAATTATCTCGTAGCGTTAATTATTTTGATAACCTATAAACTTTGCAATACGGTACTTATTATTCATCTATGCCTGGTAAGAGTTTGTCAGCTGTATATCACACAATTTAAAATGACAGTATTATATTTAACATAAGGTTGTGGACCTAATTTTATCAATACAAAAGGAAATGTATGATAAAGAAAAAATCGGTGGTTGAATGGTTCCACAGTAGTTTTCCTAAGGAGTTCTGCGCTGCTGCACAGCTTATATAGGAACGTCAATACATACTAGAGTATGCAGCCTGAAAGATGGGGTAGGCCCCGGAGGAGGTGGCGCGACGACCTAGACGCCTATCAACGAGACTGGTGGACTCGGTCGAAGGATCGAAAAGTGTGGAAGAAGACGGGGAGGCCTTTGCCCCACAGTGGGACAGTATGGGCTAGAAAAAAAAGGTTTATGTAATAGTTTAACAGTCACAAACAAACTCACATTCGTATTTATATAGATGAATTAAAACACGCGGCAGCCCTGTGGAATCAAACCAATAATAACACATACACACAACTTTACAGCGTTTAATTTAAATTAGCAGATAAATATACATGTTGTTATGAAAATACACGTTTTTTTGTGTTTTGAACTTGACCATGATTCTTGAATTTTTGTAAAGTATACGGGGGTTCCCAAGTTTAATGGTATGAAATCTAATTAGTATGTAAATTAGCTATACACGCTGACATAAGTACGTAGGTACTTTATCACATTCAGATAGATGGAGAAGAAATGAAACCAATAAAAAATAAAGTTGTTTATTACAAAATTATGTTTTACTAAAAAAAATTATTCGACAAATCGAGTCATAACAGAAGATCAATACAATCATTACTACATGATCTTCCTGTAAAAGGAAACGAGATCAAAATTTTTTTTTGTCATTTTTCACCGTAAGCAAAACGATTCGTTTCTCGTTTATAGGAAAATCTCTAAGAGCGCTTTCACACCCGCAGATTTTGCCGCATGATATCGGCGCCGCAATACACCTGTCGCGCAGTTTCAGCTATCATCGTTTAAACCGGTGTTTGTCACGGGGGCCTTGGCACGCGTATAAAACAACGCCCAAATGATCGAAAAGCCTAGCGGAAAATCCACGAGTGTGAAAGCTCTGTGAAACTATCTTACACATCTTTTACATATTTTAGCGTATTCATTTCATTCGGCTAACCTCATCATTGTTAAAATCACGTAAACATTAATTAAATCTATCCATTACTTTTAAAGTGGTGTGTGCACAGACAGACACACAGGCAGATAAACAAACCGACAAATGAACAAACAAAAATCCAAAATATGGTCGACACGCATTCCATTGCATATTTTGAAACGCAAACTTGTATGAGTTAATTATTTTTGTTTTCAGTTTACTGGCACGCTGGGTAGAGAAAGTGTATAGTTGAACGTCCCATATATTATTTCAGTCATTATGGTTGATGTGTTGTTTTTTAATCTTCGTGGCTGACGTATTCCGTCTGGAAATAAGAAAATATATACGTTAGTAAAGATTATACATATTTTTTGGTTTGTGGAACTTCTTCCCGTACCAGGGGTGTGGACAAGGTCATTTACCAACTTTTTGACTTCAGAATGTGGGTCAAAAACTATGGCCAAGGGGACATTGAAGCCCCCTGCGGGGCCCACTAGGGCCAGAGCCCGACGGGTTGTTCGAAAGAGTTACCGCGGCCCTGGCACACAAAGGACTCCCGAAGGAACACGGTGGGTTTTAGTCAGTAAAAGTCTGCCACTCCCTCCCGATGTCACCCACAGCGGGAGGGGTCATACTGATGATTTCCCATCGATATAAAAAAAGGGGATAGTGAAGCCTCCCAACGTTGAAAGAATTTTTCACGTTGGCCACGTCAAAGGAAATCGCCTGACATGCCCGTAAGATTCTTATGCCTGTTTCTCCAAGGTTAGAAGCAGACTTTTCCGGCCGTAGTAACCCTATGAGAATTGCTCGACTTTGTGAGTCATTGCGGACTGTAGTAGAATATTTTACTTATTAATCTATTTCACTGTATATTTCATTTATAGTTAGAAATACACACATCAAAAGTGTCTAGGGATCAAGCATTTTTATGCGGATTTCTTGAGATTGAGATGTGGCTTTGTAATAAATTTATGATTTTATAAATTCATATGGATCCTTTTTGGTGCATTTCATAATTTGAATCAGGAACTGTGAATCAAATTCGAGTAAAAGATGAAAATCAGCTGTCAATATTTTCCCTATAAAAACATACAACGCATTGAAGACATTATTAGTGCTACTGTTTCCCTACTACTGATTAAAACCAACGTTATTATGGAGCGGCGACGTCATTTAAGCAGGGAAGAAATGCTCAGAGCCGTGGGAATGATAGAAGCTGGTTCCCGGCAACGTACTGTGGCTTTAGCTCTGAATACAAGTCAGAGTGTTATCAGTCGACTTTGGACACGTTACCGAAGCACTGGTACCGTGGCTGAGCGCCATGGAGGA
>NWSH02000517.1:12325034-12360226 GCA_002382865.2 Heliothis virescens
GACCGAGTCTCAGAAGTCCAGGCTAAAAGTATGCCAAAGGAGCATGGAGCGTAGCCTGCTAAATATAAGGCTAAGTNTATCCTGCCCATCCTAACCTACGGCGCTCAGACTTGGTCTTTGACCGAGTCTCAGAAGTCCAGGCTAAAAGTATGCCAAAGGAGCATGGAGCGTAGCCTGCTAAATATAAGGCTAAGTGACCGGATACGCAACACCATTATCCGGTCCAAGACGGGTATAGTCGATGTGGGCAATAAGTCTGCAAAGTTGAAGTGGGATTGGGCGGGTCATATCTGCCGAATGCACCCGGATAAGTGGGCTAATATCACCACAAAATGGATCCCTGATGATGGAAGGCGACCGAGAGGAAGACCAAGAAAACGCTGGAGAGAAGACTTGGATAGCTTCCTCGCGGACTGGCCACAAAAAGCGCAGGATAGAGATGGATGGAAAGCCTTGGGGGAGGCCTTTGCCCAGCAGTGGGACAGTACAGGCTAGAAAAAAAAAAAAAAAAAAAAATCCTAAAAGTGTTTTTTTGTACATGTGGAAAAATATTGGTTACATACCGTCGTCTTAGGCCGAGTTGCTCGGTTTAACTTTAACATAACCTTAACCTGCCGCGAAATAAAGTTAGATCGAGTAGCCCAGTCTTAGAGGGAAAACCTCGGAAATGCATTTTTTCTGAAATTTAGTTTCTTTAAAGGACATCTTATATTTTCCTCCTGGCATTTTTAGGAGATCATATTTTTTTCTGAAAAGTTACGTCTTTTACACTTACGGGGTTTTAAGTTGGCGTCGATATCTGCTTTCGTAAAGGAACTATTGCTTCGACATTTTTTGTTGACATATTATCGTTTAATCAGAAACTAGGACAGCTAAGAAGTCGTCTCTATTTCTCGAAGGGCCACTCTTCCCGCTTCGGAAAGCTGCAGCGCCAACGCCTTTGCTTCTGCCCCCGAAGTTAGGGAAGGGGAAGTTCGGGACTCCACGATGTCTGATGTCTAGCAAGCCTTCGCCAAAGTACTGAAAAGTATAAATAAATAAGTTATAACTACAACATTTTTGCTTTTTTTCATGAATTCGTGTTTTTAACGACGAAGATTTCTATACCTTTCTATCTAATTGATTTGCTTACTATGGATAGCTTCAGATTTTAGATTAAGCACTGGAGATAATATAATTGATTGATTATAAAATTTAATATCGGGCATCAAGGATTATTAATCACGTATTATATAATTTTTTTAACATTTTCAAGTCACTTAGTAAACAATTATACTCACATCAGGTTGCTGCTGCTGGAAGCCGTTTAGGGAGTTGAAGCCGAAAGCCGAAGACGCGCTCTGGCTTCCACTGCCGCCATTACCACCAAAGCTACTGCCAAGTGCTGATGCGGAGGATGCTGCCCCCGATCCCGAGAGCCCTGAGCCACTGAACGAAGCCGCTTGGCTGCTTGCCTGACTACCGCTGAAGCCACTGAAATTGGTTTATAAATTGTTTTAATGGAGTACGTGGCAATAATACGTGAGTAGAATCAGTAGTGAGTGCGTTTACAAAAATTCAACAACCCACTTAGAGCAACTTTGGTTGTGCATTAATTGATCCCGCGTCATGCAGCGTGACAAGTATTGCCTCTACCACTACGTCGAACGAGCGTTAATTTTCAACAACAAAACAAAGACGAAAGTAGGTACCCTTCTTGCATCGCGCGTCCAAAGTCAAGACAATTGTTATAGGTATAGACGTAATAAATAGTGAAAAAGTGAAGTCTGAATTATTGTTTTATAGAGTGGTTGCAGTTTTAGACAGTCGAACTAATTTCTCAATTATATCGACCATTTTATTAAGCCCACGGGAATACTATTCATTTATTATTTAAACTGATTTCCATATAGATGATAGATGAAAATTCCATTTAGATATGTCGGAGGTATTGATTTATTGGTATTTGAACATTTCATTTAGGTATGTATTATAACTACTATATAAGATTAACATTCCATAAATACGATTTATCAAGACGCAATACGACCCAGAACTTTAGAAAACAACAAGAACTTTACATATGAGTGTACCTAAGTATATCCGTATGCCTTAAAAGTAGGTTGTCAAGGAATTAAGTCATGTTTGGGAAAACCGCGACTTTTTATGCGTGCGCTATCTTCGTTTAACATAATATATTACGCTGAGATATTTTTATATGTAATTGAATTCTTTTATATTCACTATCATCCGATATCGGTTCTTTATAATAGTAAAAAGTACGCAGCCTATAAATTATATGTATGTAAAATTATGTCAGTGACATGTTCACTATCTAAATTAAATAGAAAAATTTAAATTTTGACAAGTTGACAAGACTGGTTTTTTTGGGCAGATAAAAATCGTACGCGATGGTCACCACGAATAGTTAGAAATATGCTAATATGTTATAGTAGCACTAAGGTTACTGACCTTCCGAAGCCATTGAACGACGACGCTTGACTGGCGGAGTGAGATGCGCTGAACCCTTCATTGAATCCAAACGAGAAGGACTGCGACGCTGATTGGCTGGCTCCGAGACCACTTGCACTGCTGCTAACACTGGCCGTCAAACCCCCATTTCCAGACGGAGCAACGTTGAAACCTCCGCCGAATCCAAACCTCGGCTTCACTTGACTAGGTCCTGGAGCCCGTCTCTCGTGCGGCAACAAAGTACTCGGATCACGCTCCAAATGCTCTAAAACTGGTAGAACAGGTGGAGTAATCACTGGCTCTAACTTTTTCTCCCGTCTCCGATCATCAGGGAACACGAAACCGTCGGCGGGCGCCGGCAGCACGATCTTGAGCACTGAGGCGAAACACAAACACGTGTAGATGATCCTCATGGTGTCTTCTGGTGACTACGTGAGATCGTCGATGTATCTTGTTTTAATAGGGTCGCACGAGGTCACCGCCGGTGTTGGCATGCGGCACGCGCCGCAGCCTTCAGAAAACCCACTGCGCTGCGCCCGAGACGACATCCTGCCAACTATCCATCCCCCCTCTACGTGCCCGTGCCGTAAAAGATGTGTTCCTTTTTTAAATTTAACGACTTTATTGTCTTCAGAGTGGTGACGGAAAATTAGATGGCTTAGATGCAGGTGTGATTGGGAAATCCAAGTGTCCTACATTTGACAGTTAAACAATCCGAGCACGTTGTTAGCGTGTGGTCAGCCGCGGAAGCAGATGAATTCCGAGGTTTTATTTACCGAGCATTACACTATCTAAATACATACGTTTACGCTGTGTGGTCTTCTATGGAAAGCTGGGTCTAGACGGGTGTAACATGTACAGACAACAGCAGGTCAACGTATACGAATCTGTCAAATTTTACCAATCAAATGTTAACCTACCTCCATTGTGATAAGGTTGAAAATCGAGTGCAGAAATTCGACAGATTGTGGTAACTTGATGTGCTGTTGTCTGTACCTAATATAATGCACCGTTTTATATAACACGAATTAAAATAGTACGAATATTTAATGAACCTGTTCTACTTATTTTATTTCTACCTATTTATAAGCTAACAAAAGTATAAATTAGTATATTTATCACACAAAATGTCAGGGGGTTAGAGTTTATCAAGCTTGCTATTTAATTTAAAAACTAAATTAAAATTAAAGCTAATAATATAACTTTATAATCCTAACCTGTTAAAACGTAGCGGTATTATGAGAAGTTAAGACATTTTACTGATCTTATTAAAAACACAAAATACGTTTTTCTGTTTTGTTAATCTATTTATTTTGTGCTTAATAGAAATAATTACCTTATTATTGATAATAATAAATATTAAGATGTTTATGATAATTGCTGTTTCCCGGTTCCAGAGTATAAACTTTTATTCTATGCTTCAGGTGAATAAGCATCCGTCGACCGCCTTAAAAATCAAAGTAGCTAAAAGCCTTTTGGCCTTTCGCCTTTTCTGGCGTAGCAATTACTACGAGTAAATTTCTGCAAATCGCAAAAAGGTTGTTTTTTTTACAAAAACTTAAAAAAAATCCCTCAGAACGCGGGCAAAGTTGTGGGCAATGGCTAGCGATACCATAACCGTCTCCACATTGTATCGACATCAATATATCCTTATTACTTGAACCTTGTGAACGTCATAATTTACGTCAAGACAAGTAAGCGGTTAATTCTTTCTCATAAAATAACACTTGTTAAGCAGATTGCGCTTGTTAACAGATATCCTATTATATTTATGGTTGTCGATATTTTCTTATTTGTAGTAATCAGAATATATTCAAAATCACGATTGAAGATGATTTTACTTTCTCATTTCTGGACTGTAGTAGCATCTATGACTTGGTAGCAACTGCTAGGTTGGACTGATTAACAATTTCACTGCGCTTAATGCTATCAGTCTCTGATTGGGTGGACAAGATGAAGAGCTTTCTCAGGTCGAAAAACACACGTGTATAACTAATGTCACAGTTGGTAGCCAGTGTCTGACAACCAGAACACCTGCATCAATAAAGACCTTGGGGCCATTCTACTGCTAATAGACATGGAGCGAATAAGCTTCTGTTCGACGCTACTCACAATGTGGAAAATGAATTGCCATGCCGAAATATAGGGGAGCCAGCCTTTTACAGTTTTAGCCATCAACTCTCTAAGAAGAAGATGAAGCACCGTACGATACCGAAGTACTCTAACTGGGTGTAGAGGTCAGGTAAGGAAAGCATTAGCAGCCTATGTGAATGGCAAGGCTAATAGAAAATACCCTTCCTGAATCACTATTATAAGGAGAAGAAGGGCGTGGAGGTCAGGCAAGTAAAGTGTCAGCAGTCCCAATATCGTTGTGACAGTCTAGAAATATGCCAAAATAGCTTCTTGAATGTTTAGTTTGTGTGATGACCCTATCAGTGTCGAAGTGTAAGGTAAGTGCGAACAGGGCCGGGGTCGCACGCGCCGTGTCACGGTCCTGTTCAGCGCACATTATCGCATAATGGTCAATGTTCATCTATCATTGTTATATCGATGTTAGTCCTTTTTTTCCGCTGGGAAATCATCAAACGACCCCTCGTGTTGTGGGTGTAGCATGAAGGAATATTAGACTTTTCTGACTAAATCCCGCCGTGTTCCCTCTTAAGCTTTTTGTGTTCCAGGGTTGCGGTAACTCTTTCGAACAATCCCGTGGTATAAGTCCTCAACTCGAGTTGCTGAAAATTATTCCCATGCCTTTTCAAAAAATATCATAAAACAAAAAAGTTAGTTTTTTTTAACAAAATCTAGGGCAGAGTAGTGCCCTCGCCAATTTGATTAAAAACATAACCCTCATTCTAGTGCGGTCGGGTAAAATAAGGTTTGTGCCATATTTTCCTCGAATATGTTTTTCAGTTGGAGCTTCACGCTATATTCTTGATAAAGTTAATTTTAGGGTAATTTAAATAACCAGATAATAAAATGAATACTTAATCAATTCAAAAAATAAAACGATATATTTATTCAAAATGTCAGGTATGTGACTAAATAATTATTATGAGTCACAATAACAAGTGTGATTGTCTGGTAAGCATTTCAAAAGGCGATCGGACTTAGTCACCGTATCGATGATNGTAACATGTACAGACAACAGCAGGTCAACGTATACGAATCTGTCAAATTTTACCAATCAAATGTTAACCTACCTCCATTGTGATAAGGTTGAAAATCGAGTGCAGAAATTCGACAGATTGTGGTAACTTGATGTGCTGTTGTCTGTACCTAATATAATGCACCGTTTTATATAACACGAATTAAAATAGTACGAATATTTAATGAACCTGTTCTACTTATTTTATTTCTACCTATTTATAAGCTAACAAAAGTATAAATTAGTATATTTATCACACAAAATGTCAGGGGGTTAGAGTTTATCAAGCTTGCTATTTAATTTAAAAACTAAATTAAAATTAAAGCTAATAATATAACTTTATAATCCTAACCTGTTAAAACGTAGCGGTATTATGAGAAGTTAAGACATTTTACTGATCTTATTAAAAACACAAAATACGTTTTTCTGTTTTGTTAATCTATTTATTTTGTGCTTAATAGAAATAATTACCTTATTATTGATAATAATAAATATTAAGATGTTTATGATAATTGCTGTTTCCCGGTTCCAGAGTATAAACTTTTATTCTATGCTTCAGGTGAATAAGCATCCGTCGACCGCCTTAAAAATCAAAGTAGCTAAAAGCCTTTTGGCCTTTCGCCTTTTCTGGCGTAGCAATTACTACGAGTAAATTTCTGCAAATCGCAAAAAGGTTGTTTTTTTTACAAAAACTTAAAAAAAATCCCTCAGAACGCGGGCAAAGTTGTGGGCAATGGCTAGCGATACCATAACCGTCTCCACATTGTATCGACATCAATATATCCTTATTACTTGAACCTTGTGAACGTCATAATTTACGTCAAGACAAGTAAGCGGTTAATTCTTTCTCATAAAATAACACTTGTTAAGCAGATTGCGCTTGTTAACAGATATCCTATTATATTTATGGTTGTCGATATTTTCTTATTTGTAGTAATCAGAATATATTCAAAATCACGATTGAAGATGATTTTACTTTCTCATTTCTGGACTGTAGTAGCATCTATGACTTGGTAGCAACTGCTAGGTTGGACTGATTAACAATTTCACTGCGCTTAATGCTATCAGTCTCTGATTGGGTGGACAAGATGAAGAGCTTTCTCAGGTCGAAAAACACACGTGTATAACTAATGTCACAGTTGGTAGCCAGTGTCTGACAACCAGAACACCTGCATCAATAAAGACCTTGGGGCCATTCTACTGCTAATAGACATGGAGCGAATAAGCTTCTGTTCGACGCTACTCACAATGTGGAAAATGAATTGCCATGCCGAAATATAGGGGAGCCAGCCTTTTACAGTTTTAGCCATCAACTCTCTAAGAAGAAGATGAAGCACCGTACGATACCGAAGTACTCTAACTGGGTGTAGAGGTCAGGTAAGGAAAGCATTAGCAGCCTATGTGAATGGCAAGGCTAATAGAAAATACCCTTCCTGAATCACTATTATAAGGAGAAGAAGGGCGTGGAGGTCAGGCAAGTAAAGTGTCAGCAGTCCCAATATCGTTGTGACAGTCTAGAAATATGCCAAAATAGCTTCTTGAATGTTTAGTTTGTGTGATGACCCTATCAGTGTCGAAGTGTAAGGTAAGTGCGAACAGGGCCGGGGTCGCACGCGCCGTGTCACGGTCCTGTTCAGCGCACATTATCGCATAATGGTCAATGTTCATCTATCATTGTTATATCGATGTTAGTCCTTTTTTTCCGCTGGGAAATCATCAAACGACCCCTCGTGTTGTGGGTGTAGCATGAAGGAATATTAGACTTTTCTGACTAAATCCCGCCGTGTTCCCTCTTAAGCTTTTTGTGTTCCAGGGTTGCGGTAACTCTTTCGAACAATCCCGTGGTATAAGTCCTCAACTCGAGTTGCTGAAAATTATTCCCATGCCTTTTCAAAAAATATCATAAAACAAAAAAGTTAGTTTTTTTTAACAAAATCTAGGGCAGAGTAGTGCCCTCGCCAATTTGATTAAAAACATAACCCTCATTCTAGTGCGGTCGGGTAAAATAAGGTTTGTGCCATATTTTCCTCGAATATGTTTTTCAGTTGGAGCTTCACGCTATATTCTTGATAAAGTTAATTTTAGGGTAATTTAAATAACCAGATAATAAAATGAATACTTAATCAATTCAAAAAATAAAACGATATATTTATTCAAAATGTCAGGTATGTGACTAAATAATTATTATGAGTCACAATAACAAGTGTGATTGTCTGGTAAGCATTTCAAAAGGCGATCGGACTTAGTCACCGTATCGATGATATCAGAGTTATGGAACAAACTTATTTTCTTACATTCGGAAATGAATAAAATTATATAATGAGATCAAATTTTACTCAATGCTACTGTGGTTTAAAAAGGCATTGGAGTTTTTCTCTGATAAACACTAGTCTGTTTCAGACTACATTTCAGTCAATCTTGTTACATTTAAATTTTTTAATTACTCTTTTATAATCTTAACATTTGTCTCTGTGTTTACAAAGTTTTACGTAAGAATCTGTAAGTACATGCTAAAAATATATTTCCATATATGAAAATTGCCGGTTTTTAGGGTTCCGTAGTAAACTAGAAACCCTTATAGTTTCGCCATGTCTGTCTGTCCGTCCGTCCCTCCGCGGATAATCTCAGTAACTGTCAGCGCTAGAAAGCTAAAAGGTAATAAAATAAAAAGTTGAATATTTTTTTCATGCCATCCCTAACATGTGATATATTGTTGAATAGGTATATCAAAATGTATAGGGGTTCACTACAATCATTTTTTTTTATTATGTTAATATTTTCGGTAATAATTGCTCATTACTAAATACTTTACCTGAAAGACATTCTTTTTTAAGAGTACAAAAAACCTCTATTTGTTTAAGAATATCAGATTATCTTGTGTATATTACGAATTAATGACCCGATGGGTAGCTACATGAAAATTGAAAAATTATACGATTTTTATAATAAAATCTCGTGAGGAATATGACTACTCTTAAAACTCGAAGGCGTGTCGGTATTTTAATGTATAATCCTAATTTGTTGTAGATGCGTAATTTCACAACGACCGGCGCGTGCGCATCAGCTAGCAATGACATTGAACGCGTTGCTTAATTTGTTTTACGAGAATTGAATACATTATCGTTTTTAGGTAAAGACCACTGCACACAGCTAGCTTCTATAAAATATGTCAGATATATGCCTTGTTTGTATTGTCACACATATGAATGTGAATTTCAAAAGATACAGACGTGGGTGTACCTACTGAAATTCTTGGATATTGTAATTACGATGATATTTGTAAATACTGTGAGAAGAAAGAAAAGAGAATCGTTTTTACGAAAATAATGAGTTGATTTAAAGTTCTGTCGTGATTAAAAATAAAAATAGCATTTTAAGAGAGAGTAGATGAATAACATTCAAGAAGAGAGTACTTACCTCTATTTTATTGCCAACGGTATAAAGCGAGCTTTACAATAAATATGTTCCTTCATACTTCTATGTTAGTACGTGTTTAAATTTACATTTCAAACCTACTGTTTGTTTATATTTGGCGTTCTAGTGACTAATAACTAACATTTAAATAGATCTACATATATTATGATGAATTGTGATCACAATAAGTAGATACTCGTATTTGAGAAAAAATAACATACCAACGGCAACTGTTAAAAATAGAGGCACAGCTTGTATGCACAATTTTCCTCGATGGGTTAAGGCTACGCATTCGCATGACAACGGTTGCAAAGGATTATGGTCCAAGTTAACGGGCAATATAAACGTCACTATTCTTAAATCAACTGTGTAACAGACAGTCAAAGTCAAACTCAATTATTCAAACTTGGCTGCAAAAGCACTTTTTTAACGACTAAAAAATATTTTTTACAAAATATCAGCCCCCAAAACGCCAACCCAACGCCACCACTCCCTGTGTGTTTTGCTGGGAAGAAGTGACGCAACAAACTCCCCAGCAACACGTCATGTGTGTTTTTAAACCGTTGTAACAATCAGTTGTTGTAATAGTGTAACAAGAAAAATTTACGTTTATGTTGTCAGTACACTTGCCTAAATAGCTGTATTTTTTAATCAATTAACTTCTTCTTGTTGAATCGCGCAAATCGCAGAAATTTGTCAGATTTGTGTACACTGACTTGCTGTTGATTGTACTTGCGTATAGTTTGTATGTCGGTGCAATAAACCATCATCATCTTCCTGCCCTTATCCCAATTTATTTGGGGTCATCGCAGCATGTTTTCTTCTTCCATTCTCTTCTGTTTGCCGTCCTCTCACAAGTAACATTTTTCCTAGCCATATCGACTTCCACACAATCCATTCATAGTTTCTTTGGTCGTTCGGTGCACTAAACCGCGTTTGTAATACTGCATACATACCTCCCTTTGTTTAATAGGTTTAGCTGCTTACCTTACTATGCAAATGTTTGCAAGACTTGGGTGCTCTGTAGCAACAAGTCGATCATGTTAGTTGCCCAAGTCTTACAAGCTTGTTTGTGAATATACGACAGAATGTTGTAAAATTATTTGTGTTACTACTTAGTGGTGACGTCAGGTGACCGCTTAAACTTTTCTCTAGTGATTATGCTGTTGTGTTAAGTCAAAACTGTATATCCGCATATTATCCGGATTTGTTTCATTGTATCCATTGCATGTATTTTCTCCATGCGATCATCAATATTCCTTAAACTGTGTCAAAACAGTAAGTATGTACAGACGACAGCAGGTCAACGTATACGAATCTGTCAAATTTTACCAATCAAATATTAACCTACCGCCATTGCAATAAGGTTGAAAATCTATTGCAGAAATTTGACAGATTGTGGTAACTTGATGTGCTGTTGTCTGTACCTACTATTTGTGGTGGAATTTCAGTTGCGACACTAGAGAGAGAAGCCATCTATGAGATAAAAATTGAAGTGGAAGTGAAATGTGCACAGTCAATTCCTTTAATTACGTTTTTATATTTATATAGTTTTTGGTATAACTATATTCCACCACCGTGAAAATGTTTGAAACAGGGCTAATAGCTAACGTGTTTCACGATATTTAATATCTGAATACTCATGCGTAAAAAATAGCTGTTCCTTCAATTCTCAGCACCTATACCCTGTTCACGATAACGTTAGAAAAAAGAGGCTCGCAGAAGCAGGAGTACAATACCTTTTGTTTCAAGTTAAGTTCAAATAATTTGAATAAATAATATGTATGGCATACAGTAAATTATTTCCTATCTATGTACTCGTCACGAGGTGAATGAGGTGAAATGAAACAGTGTTTAGTAACAATCATTTTGTATACAAAATTATTAAATTAATACAATGGAGATGACAGGTGACTAATTTTATTGTCAGTCATCGTCCTCTGTTAATGACGGTGATGAAGAAGTTCCACCAACGTTAAAAATGAACCTTTCAACGACATTAACAAAGCAAGATTGCCATTTCTCTGTCATAATATATGTTAGTGCTTGAGGAAGTTACCGCTTCACTTCCTCTAATTTAATCGATTTCTTATTTCGGGCAATAATAACAGTAACGATAAACAACAAAAACTCAAAAATTCATTTATAACGAGAAAAGGCGTACTCACACAATTTGACAGATCATATTTAACAAAACCTCCCAAAATTAAAAATTCACGTACTGCCACAGTTTATGAAGAGAATAGAGTAAGATTTTAGTTTTGGTAGAAATACGTGTAAACGTTTTGATACTATTAGATTTTAGACAACGACAGAATATTACAAAAAAAACAATATTTAATGAAAGCCTTATAATTTCGTATGGTCGATAGGTTAAATAAGAATAATTATGCGTGGTAGCTGCTATTAAAATTAATTATTTCATTTTCCTTGCTTTGTGATTCCATAAATTAACTAAACGAAAATTTTCGATATTATACATTTTGTGACTTGGTCTGAGACTGTCTGAGAAAATTGACAGTAACGTGAAAACATTCCCAGTACTCTCCACCCCTGCTTCTTTTAGATTTTTTTAACGTCGACACGACAACAGAATGTAAATATAAACGATATTAAATGGAAATCTTGTAATTTCAAAAAGTAGATAGGTTAAATATGTACAATTAAGTGTTCCGGCTGTTATTTAAATTAATTATATTTTTTCCACATCAATCTTGAGCGAAATCATTTTTGTTGTAATTTTATTTTAAAGTGGACGCCTAAAAGAGCCTTATTAAACTTCTTTCTATTCCTATCGCGAACAGACCATAGAAAAAAAAATAGACAACATTTTAAGGGATCAACGATCGGGAATTTTCTAAAAAAACCCAATTGATTACCAATATTTTTATCTATGTATATAAATTAAGTTAAATAAGTACCTACCTCTTTTATGGACGTCGCCGTCATATAAAACCAGTCTGAAACAGCAGCTCTTAAGCATTCTCAGAACATTCTTAACAGCTTAAGATTTAAATCGCGAACATACAAATGAGACATTTATTGTTCTCACTCCCGTTATGGTGAAGTCAGATCCGTCTGTTGTAGGCAATATAGAAAGGTAGTAAGATAACTAGTTGGCTTGACGTCATAAAGAGACCCGGAATTTCGCCCGTCTGTCAACGAACTCAAGGTTTCACGTTGAGGGATTGTTAAAAGGCTATTTATAGCTTACTCGAAGATTTAAGAGAACAACTTTTAACAATTTTCCGTTGTTTTTTGACGTTGAAAGAATAACTCCTGGACACTCTGGTTGTGGAATCAAGAGTATCATAAAATTTACCCACACTCCTTGAAAATGGATTAACATATCTTTCAACACAGTTGAAGAATGTTTCTTATTCGTCTTGCAAGATTTCACGTGAATGAACTGACAAACATTGCATGTTCAAAAGACACTTTTGATCGCTAAAAGAAGGACGTAGAGTTTTTTATATAGGGCCGATTTCTTTTATCGATAATATCCTACCATCAATCCTCGGGATTGAGATCTTACAATGAAGTTACTTCACAATTCACAAATTGACGAAATACATGTAAGTATAGGTACCTACTTCAACAATTTCCGTGTACCTACGGCTGCTGACGTGACATTTTCTGCGTCACGATACACGTCACACACTCACACAACCATAGGCATTTGCTGTACGCACACAATAACCTGCATACTGATACAGTAATGTACTGGCGTGGTCTAGCTTAACATAATTTGAAAGAACTGACTGTACCAAATAATGAATCAGAGCGCATTTAAGATAACGAAACAATAAACTTTTCAATATCCGTTAACCTTGGTAAATACAGACTAACATTGTACCTACTAGCATTGATAAATTGCCATTATATTATAGTTACATAATTGTGACTAACTACCATCTTTAAATCGTTATAGTAACCATTTTACAATGGGGATTTCCATCTATAACCATTCGTAGCTTCTACCCACCTGTTGGCATAGTTGTCGCAATCCCTAAGGCGGATTTAAGAAAACTATGATAGCAGGTTACAAAACTTTCAGCCCACGATATAAAGGAGATGAAGGCCTCATTTGAGTTATACGTTACTTGCAAGACGTTAAACATCATCATCTTCCTGCCCTGTTCCCAATTTTCACCCTGTCACTCGTCATACTGTCATTCACTGCCTTCTTACTCATGTCATCTTTCACGCAATCCATCCATCTTTTCTTTGGTCTTCCTCTTCCTCTCGTTTTATATCTCCATCTACATTTCATATTCTTTGTTGCATCTGTTTCATCCCTCCTCATTACATGCGCATACCATGACAACCGCTTACCTCTCATCTTTTATTTCCTTTTGGAGTAAAAATATTCATAAGTCAATGGCAAAAAAACAATTAAATAGCAAGCTACCTCGTAATACTACTAATCTTTTAATGATTATTGAAGTATTATGTGCTAAAACAGGCTTGACGTTTGCCTAATTCACACCTACAAATCGATCTGTGTAGCATTCTTCTGATAAGCACAAAAACATATTGTAATTTATTCCACTTACACAGTTAAGTACTGAACGCTTGTATTGTTTTAATATAACAATATTATACATAGATTTTCACGGCTTGCAGAGAAAATGGTTATATTATTATTTTTAATTTTGGAGTAGAGTGCATCGGAAGGCCTCGTGGATAAATCAAAGCCGCGCTGATTGATTGATCACTAAGAAACGCTTAGCGCGGTCGGTCTGTGGATGGGTGACCTTTCTATCATAACAAGTTCTTAAGTGTTTAGGAAGGCACGATAAATTGGTGGGTCTGTCACTTGACCATCTTTGGCAATTGTTACAGGCAGTCAGAGGCCAGAAAGTCAGACAACCAGTCTCAGCAATGTTTATCGGGTTGATCGGGTAACTGGGCTGGTGGGCTGGTGGGCAGGTATATCCGGTTAGACTCGAAGCTGATCCCAACATAGTTAAATATATGCAGAAGAATAGAAAAGGGTAGGCAGATGATGAGTATATCGGAACAGGCATGTCGAAGATACATTTTGTCTTGTGTATTTCTTAACGCAACTGAAATAGGTTTCTATAGACCTTTCAATTTTTCTACAATATAATCCTCAAACCAATTTTCTTCTTACACTACCTACTCAAAATGCACATTGTTCACAATCACGTCACAATTGTATAACACTCATGTCGCAACTTCGAAAGCGCATTCAATATTGCAAGGATGCATCGAATGACGTCACTGGTCACGTGGCCGGCCGTTTGACACCTACTTAGTCCAACACGGATGTATTTGTACATTTTGTACTAAATTACAGTAAACATTGTTGCGACACATTTTGCGTAAGACGATAAACACGTTTATGACGAGTTTATTAAATAAATGACCTCAAAGTTTCGATGGATTTGGTAACACAGAATGAACTTGATTGTTTGTCACCAAGGGATAGTGAAATTTAGTAGAGGATTAATTAACCGTTTTCGAGTTGAAGTACATACTACTACATATTATGAACAGACGCCAAGACATCAAGCTAGTATAATTTCTGTAAATAAAAAAACAACTTTATCTTTGAAACATAAGGTTCAATGTTGATTGGGATGTGCCGATGTTTATACACACTGCGTTACTTCATTCAAAGAAATTGTAAAATTGCTGTAACGCAAAAATATAAGACTTATCAGTTTCATTTTCCTTGAACACTTTACGGTTAGTGCGTAAACACGTCAGATTTAATAAGGTCATTAAAAGCCGTGTTGGTTTATCGACACCTAAAGAAAAAATTATGCTTACTTGTATGCTCATATAAGTATGAGTGTGTAGTATGCTGATGTTCGTTTGTGAAAACCTTAGATTACTTGGAGTGCAAACAGTAAGTACAATTAGTGGTATAGGCTAATAATACATGGTTGGTTGCGATTGTGACAATGATACTTTTAATTACACAAAAACACGTTACCGTTAATTAACTGTGGCGACGGTCACGGTTTTTTTTTAAATTAGTGCATTTGAAATGTTCGGATATACATATTATATTCCTTTACAAGTAAAGTTGTTTAGCGTCTCTAGAACGCTAAGATATCAATGTTTGCAATAATACATTTGGATTTTCAGACATTGATTTTAAAGGAGTATTGCCCATAAGATAAATTGAAGATTTGTGCTTTGTAGTGTTTCATCAAAATAAATTTTCGAAGAAATAACAATTAAAAATAAATGCATGTTATTTAACGGTTTAATTAATTTAGTTACGGTTGTGTTATGGAAATGTAGAAGTTGGTGGCAAACATGCATCTTATTAAGTTTAAAATAGCAGTGTATTGTGAATTATGAGTGTGAGTCAGGACTTGAAGCGTTTCAGTAAGTAGCCGTCAGATAATAATAGTGGTGGAGCCCGCGGGACTCTTCGAAAGAGTTATGTCAGGCATGGTAAATAAAGGCCTCTAAAAGGAACATCGGTGGGTTTTAGTCAGTAAGAGTCTGACATTCCCTCACAGTCCCTCACCCTGCACCCACAGCAGGAGAGGTCATTTGTTGATTTCCCATCACTAAAAGTAAGCAGGTGTCCTCTCTGAGGAGATCAGCCAGTTGCGAAGGAACACATCATAGTGCACAAGTTTTTGCGCAGATACAGGTGCACTCTCTATTCCTTTACTTGTGGAGTTTAATGAATAATAGAATCCCTTGTAGTCCGCTTTAATAATGCAATCCAGAAAGGTATGAGAAGTCGGTTCCGTTAGTAGCTGCCACACAGATTTATACTTTTATAGCTATTATTAATAGTTTCAACTGCTTTGTTTTGTACTATGTAAATTATATTTGACTAAACCTTAGCAGCTCTTCGTGTAATCATTTATATACAAAATTTATTTAATAATGTAACCAAATTTAAATAAAATGCGTCTTGTACCTACATAAAATAATTTGTCCTACAACAAACATAATATGTTTGTATATACATATAACATATTATATTATAATTTATTGAATTTTGGTAAAGCACGTGTAACATAACATAGGTTAATACTTCGATCATGTAATTTATTTTTATAAGTATTTTTAAAAAGTTTAAGGCGTTTAGAAAGTCTAAAAAGCATATGATCATTTAGTTCCTTTCAGTTTTGGTAGGTCCGATTAGGAAAATATCCAAAAGATTAAGATTAGTGATGTCGAAATCAAAGACATTTGGTGTATTTTTTTATTTATCTTCACGTTGTGTCCAAAGTTTCTTCACTCTAATTTAGTAGAACAATAAAGCCAAAGGTTAAATTGAGTTTCAACTGACTTTTGATTGTCCAATTTACACATCCTAAGATGCAACTTTAATAAAAAAGCCGAGTATTTTGGTGGAGGTCTTCATCTTACTTGTTCTCCTAAAACCTAAACCCTGTTGAACCTAAGACCTCATGAANTCTACAATATAATCCTCAAACCAATTTTCTTCTTACACTACCTACTCAAAATGCACATTGTTCACAATCACGTCACAATTGTATAACACTCATGTCGCAACTTCGAAAGCGCATTCAATATTGCAAGGATGCATCGAATGACGTCACTGGTCACGTGGCCGGCCGTTTGACACCTACTTAGTCCAACACGGATGTATTTGTACATTTTGTACTAAATTACAGTAAACATTGTTGCGACACATTTTGCGTAAGACGATAAACACGTTTATGACGAGTTTAT
The DNA here is from genome assembly GCA_002382865.2 of Heliothis virescens. Taxonomy (NCBI): domain Eukaryota; kingdom Metazoa; phylum Arthropoda; class Insecta; order Lepidoptera; family Noctuidae; genus Heliothis; species Heliothis virescens. The sequence continues at coordinate 12,341,743 of NWSH02000517.1, forward strand.
TAAATAAATGACCTCAAAGTTTCGATGGATTTGGTAACACAGAATGAACTTGATTGTTTGTCACCAAGGGATAGTGAAATTTAGTAGAGGATTAATTAACCGTTTTCGAGTTGAAGTACATACTACTACATATTATGAACAGACGCCAAGACATCAAGCTAGTATAATTTCTGTAAATAAAAAAACAACTTTATCTTTGAAACATAAGGTTCAATGTTGATTGGGATGTGCCGATGTTTATACACACTGCGTTACTTCATTCAAAGAAATTGTAAAATTGCTGTAACGCAAAAATATAAGACTTATCAGTTTCATTTTCCTTGAACACTTTACGGTTAGTGCGTAAACACGTCAGATTTAATAAGGTCATTAAAAGCCGTGTTGGTTTATCGACACCTAAAGAAAAAATTATGCTTACTTGTATGCTCATATAAGTATGAGTGTGTAGTATGCTGATGTTCGTTTGTGAAAACCTTAGATTACTTGGAGTGCAAACAGTAAGTACAATTAGTGGTATAGGCTAATAATACATGGTTGGTTGCGATTGTGACAATGATACTTTTAATTACACAAAAACACGTTACCGTTAATTAACTGTGGCGACGGTCACGGTTTTTTTTTAAATTAGTGCATTTGAAATGTTCGGATATACATATTATATTCCTTTACAAGTAAAGTTGTTTAGCGTCTCTAGAACGCTAAGATATCAATGTTTGCAATAATACATTTGGATTTTCAGACATTGATTTTAAAGGAGTATTGCCCATAAGATAAATTGAAGATTTGTGCTTTGTAGTGTTTCATCAAAATAAATTTTCGAAGAAATAACAATTAAAAATAAATGCATGTTATTTAACGGTTTAATTAATTTAGTTACGGTTGTGTTATGGAAATGTAGAAGTTGGTGGCAAACATGCATCTTATTAAGTTTAAAATAGCAGTGTATTGTGAATTATGAGTGTGAGTCAGGACTTGAAGCGTTTCAGTAAGTAGCCGTCAGATAATAATAGTGGTGGAGCCCGCGGGACTCTTCGAAAGAGTTATGTCAGGCATGGTAAATAAAGGCCTCTAAAAGGAACATCGGTGGGTTTTAGTCAGTAAGAGTCTGACATTCCCTCACAGTCCCTCACCCTGCACCCACAGCAGGAGAGGTCATTTGTTGATTTCCCATCACTAAAAGTAAGCAGGTGTCCTCTCTGAGGAGATCAGCCAGTTGCGAAGGAACACATCATAGTGCACAAGTTTTTGCGCAGATACAGGTGCACTCTCTATTCCTTTACTTGTGGAGTTTAATGAATAATAGAATCCCTTGTAGTCCGCTTTAATAATGCAATCCAGAAAGGTATGAGAAGTCGGTTCCGTTAGTAGCTGCCACACAGATTTATACTTTTATAGCTATTATTAATAGTTTCAACTGCTTTGTTTTGTACTATGTAAATTATATTTGACTAAACCTTAGCAGCTCTTCGTGTAATCATTTATATACAAAATTTATTTAATAATGTAACCAAATTTAAATAAAATGCGTCTTGTACCTACATAAAATAATTTGTCCTACAACAAACATAATATGTTTGTATATACATATAACATATTATATTATAATTTATTGAATTTTGGTAAAGCACGTGTAACATAACATAGGTTAATACTTCGATCATGTAATTTATTTTTATAAGTATTTTTAAAAAGTTTAAGGCGTTTAGAAAGTCTAAAAAGCATATGATCATTTAGTTCCTTTCAGTTTTGGTAGGTCCGATTAGGAAAATATCCAAAAGATTAAGATTAGTGATGTCGAAATCAAAGACATTTGGTGTATTTTTTTATTTATCTTCACGTTGTGTCCAAAGTTTCTTCACTCTAATTTAGTAGAACAATAAAGCCAAAGGTTAAATTGAGTTTCAACTGACTTTTGATTGTCCAATTTACACATCCTAAGATGCAACTTTAATAAAAAAGCCGAGTATTTTGGTGGAGGTCTTCATCTTACTTGTTCTCCTAAAACCTAAACCCTGTTGAACCTAAGACCTCATGAACTATCTAAATATATAAAACTCAAAGGTGACTGACTGACTGACTGACATAGTGATCTATCAACGCACAGCCGAAACCACTGGATGGATCGGGCTGAAATTTGGGACGCAGGCACATGTTATGACGTAGGCATCCGCTAAGAAAGGATTTCCCGAAATTCCCACGGGAACGGGAAAAAACGGGATTTCAAGTATAGCGCGGGCGAAGCCGCTGGCAGAAGCTAGTTGTAAATATTATGCAAGTTAAAGTAACCAATCACGTAATCAAAATAGCAAAGAAAAATCTAATACCACCACGCCTACCACACTAATCGAACTTGGAATGTAATTTGCCAGTAGGTGCAATGAGCATTTAATTTTCTATAGCTGTTAACTAATACCCGTAACTCAGTAATAATCTAGATTGTTTCAGTAGGTTGCTATACCACCAATGGGTGGTTAACACACCATGTGTGAAGGCATGTAACCTTAGAACATTTAGTAAAACGGAACCGATATAAATGCAATAATCACTATGCGAAAAGTCTACCAATGTACAGACAACAGCACATCAAGTTACCACAATCTGTCAAATTTCTGCAATAAATTTCCAACCTTATCACAATAGAGGTAGGTTGATGTTCGATTGGTAAAATTTGACAGATTCGTATTCGTTGACCTGCTGTCATCTGTACGCACGGGGGCGGGATAACACAGCAAAAATTATAGCTCACACATGCATTTTCGATCACATCATTTCGTATACATACGACGACATTGTCAAACAAAACCAAAAAGATGCACACATGCATACGAGTAATATCGGGGTAGTCTCGTATGTACCGCCGTACGCGTCTCCATTAGGTTAAATGCTCTTAGTATGAAACTAAATAAGTATGTTGTATTTTTCAGCCGCACAATTTTCCATGTAAGGCCTATTCGTCACACTATTTGAACAGCTTGGCTGAAGAACAACAACTAATGCATGATATTTAAAAGAACGGGCATTGTATGAAGTTCAGTTATTCGTCTACCGTTGGTTAATGCGATATATATTGTGAATAGTTAACTGCCTGTAATAAAATCTTGGCCATATAATGGCTGTCACGATTGTTTTTATAGTTGCTTCCTTGGTCGCCATCACAGGAGGTAAGTGTTACTCATTATTTCTTTGTTAGGAACAAAATGTGTGTATGAAATAATAATTTATATTACGAAGTATTGTTTTGTTTAATCCAAACAAAGCCACTTTGGTTGATTTAACACCTGGATTAATTAATAAGTTACATTTTATTTAAAATCGCTTAAAAATTATACAAGCATTTCATATTGAAAAAAAAACAATGTTTTCGGTTTTCAAAAGTAAAATTAATAGAACAGCAGTATAATAACTTTACACAGCTCTGTTCTCTATTGCGTCTGCGCAGTTGTGTAAACACAGACAGCTAGACACATGGTTCTTTGTACATTTCGAATCATAAATGTGGTATTTTTTTTATATGAAGGAACTTTTTAAGTTGTAACTTATTTTATGATTCATGTTATTTCCAAAGAATTATATTGTAAATGCGAAAGATTTGGATGTTTCTCACTCTTTAATAAAACTTGGTTGTATCGTAATACTTGATAGTAATAATACTAAGTGAATCTTCTTATAAAACATTATTTTTATATGATAACATGCTATTCTGCTTTTAGCTGGCTACCCATGGGCTGATAGCGACGATGAATTCCCACCGTGAGTATTGATAAGAATATTTGCATTTCTAGTTTCCTTGACAAATACAACCATAGAATATACAGAGAAAAAAACAACAATATAAACCTGGCTTATGGCTTAAGAACAGCCACAGAGATCGATCAATCAAGATAAAAAGTTTAAACCCGGGCTTTCATGTGTACTTACCTACATCTTTGACACTCACTACAGAAAGACCCACAACCAGCCTTACGAGGGGGTATCAAGTTGATCGGACAATCGGTAATCAAGTTGCATATTAATTTACGCATTGAGAAATTTAACTTGCAAAACTCGGAATAGGCACTCAGTTGTTTTGGGATAGACCTGAACATAGTAGAGTAATCGCTACGTAATGGCAGATGATCCTATTTATTAAAATATATCTCTAATTGCAATATTAATTGTTCCAGATTTCCCGTGCCGGTAAGACATTCACACACACATACACAATACACACACAATAAACCATAGAGCAATGAGCATAGTTCGTCTTTGCCAATATTTGCAGATGTTCCGATTCGCCCCTATGCCCAAACTACGGTCCATGAACACAATGCCAACTTTCCCCATGCCCTACTTTCCATTCCCAAATTTCCCTGAATTACCACAAATACCTACGATAGAGGATATAGCAAAGGCAAATCCAGGGAAAGGAGGTTCTTACAGTGGAGTTGTCGTCTCCTCGAAGCATGAAATGAAGAGAGATGAGGATGGGAAATTGGTCAAAACGGGCGGTTCCACAATCTTAATCAACAATGATGGAGATGTCAAGATAGAAAAAAGTAAGTATATTTTTAGTTGATTTTCGACCTATTCTATCCCATGAAAAGGACATATTTTATTAATTTGTAGTTTAAAACTCAAATACATACAATGTATTGAATACGAAAGAATTGTATCGAGCTAGTATTCAAACGAACGTAAAATTAGAAAATAATAGTATTGCCGGGAATCTGAACTTAGTGGCTACGGCGTAGGCACTAGCATCCCGATGCGCTACGCGTCGTGCTACGAATCTTCCCGTAGTAGTTAAGTGATAAAAACTTCTATCTCTTTAGTAGTTTTTCCGGGTGTTTAAGCCGGACTATTAATTATAATACTATTAATATCAATAACTTGTGAATTAATTTGCAGCTGGAGACTCGCCGCCAGAAATTCCTCAGTGAGTGTCAATTGTTTGAATTGATTATTTAAATTCTCGTGGCAAAAGTAGAAAGAGTATCTCAAATATTGCAAAACGATTTTCTAAAATATACGAATTTAAAATCTTCCTATGAAGATAGTTAAATTAAGCATTTATATTTTATGTATATTTTTTAGATAATAAAATTCACTCCAACATACATAGAATGTATGTTGAATGTATGAGTGAATTTTATCAGAGATGTATTTTTGTTTCAGACGCAACGGGGTAAGCAACGATAACAAAAAACTAAACCAAAACAATAGCTAAGAAACGCTGGATTTTTATAACCTATCCATCCTTGATTTGCGATAGATTGAATTTTGACACTAGCTGTGTAGGATAAGATAGAAATCCGCATTTAGTAATCCATGCAACACAACAATACAAGTTTATGTATACAACTAACCCTTATATTAATATGCCAATATTTTTAACAGGGCAATGATACTACACAAGACACTCAATAAGGTAAAAAAAAAACAAAAGAAAACGTATATTTTTCTTTACAAAGACGAACTATATCTTCTTTCACACAAAACCGCTTAGACACTACTTCACTGATCTAATCTATACTTACTAACTATTATCTATCTAATACTTGGTCCAGTGTTAGTGATTCCAGATGAAGTTCTAAATTTTTATCTGACATTATAGTACCTTATGTTATTCATTTTGACTACTTTTTCATCTGAAACTTTATCAGGAACCTCTGAAACTGGCCCTAAAAGTATCAAACTGACAATTTACAAAATTATAACTAATATATCTTGTATTGTTTCAGTTCTTCAAATTCGACGCCCCACAGGTAATTATTTTACAGAGACAAAAAAGCACATATTATTTTATAAACTACATAGCAAAAACAAAATTAAATTTTGGGGTAAAAGTTTTTAGAATGAATTGTAGACAAAATAATGAGGTTGTTTTTATTCTAGGTACACGTAGTAAATAATGTACCAGATTATATATTTACTAACACATACATCAGATTTTCGTTCCTTTTTTCGTAGCTGAGATACGTAACGTAATTTTGGTTATTATAATATAATTAGCTATTTTATTCCTCTTTAACTTTTGATAGTTCAATTGGCAATTTATCAGATAAATATAAGAATGAATATCCTCTTATATTGCCCTGCATCTTGCAAGATAACCGAGTTCAAATGTGATGGTCAGAAAGACACTTTGTGTCAAAATAAGCAAAGATCCATTTATATGCTAAATAGCCAAACATGTCACATCAGATTTCATCCCGTAATTTGCAATATAATAACTATTGTTTTTTTGTTCTTTACAGCCCAAGCCGTTTAAGCTGAACAATATGTTCAAGAAATTCGAATTCAATTTTGAGCCATTAGACCCTGAGAGGCTCAAGAAATATGTACCTGGTCAAAATGAATTCTTCAAAGGAAAATCAGTCAGAAGCCATAGTTCCAGTTCTAATGTTAATGGCGTGGTTAACCAAGAAGCCAGTGTTGTTAGAGTAGAAAATGACAATGGTAGAGTAAATGAAGAAAATATTTCATTCCGCAAAGGCCCTGAACGATAAACCTCTTTTATCGTTACTTTGTTCCAATTTTTTTTTTAAGACCAGTTTCAGATTCAGTTCTAAGTAGCTTATTAAAAGATAGTGCCATAAAAATGTTTTTAATGTTGATTACTTTTCTACTGCATTATCTGTCAGATAACTATCTAGAACTTTGTCTGGAACCTGTGAAACTGCGCGTTACTTTTCAACTTAGTTATTTGCAAACCAGTGATTTTTAATGGACTTAAAGTAATTAACCATAAGTAAAGGTATTATCATAAAACAGTTTTTCAATAATTAACTTTGTTTAAATCTGTATTTTTTTTAAATGAGTGGAACCATTTAACTATAACGATAAGCAAACTATAACCAGCCGTGAAATGGCCGCCCGTTAGTCAAATCGGCGATTTGACAAGTGAAAATACTTCGGTTATCCTTGTAGTTAAATGGTACAACCCACCGTAAGTCTTGTATTATTAATAGATTCAGTTGTAAAATTAGAAAAAAAAAAATCAAGTTTTTTATCGAGATTTATTAATGAGTTGATTAAAAATAATAATAGAATAGGTATAACACCACTTGCACTTTGCAGTTTTGTAAATAAGTAATTTTTTATGTTATTTCAAGTATTTGTGAGCGAACTGCGGAATTATTAATTTGTATTTTCTTCGTCACTGCTAAGTTATTGTAAATAAATTAAAATAACTCAAAGCATTATTATTGTGTGTATAATTGATTTATTAATTATTGTTTGCTATGTCCTTGGCAGTTTTCAAAATTACGTTAAAGGGAGCTTTGGGTAGTCGTAATATGCTAGTTTTTTATAAACATAATTTTAATTTATTTTATAAATTATTAATAAATATTATGGATTTCTTTCTTGTTTTATTTTAAATACCACTGAACCCTTGAGAAGTTCTAAAAATACGACTATTCGTAAATTTAAGAAATTGGTTCACAGTAGGTATGCACAGACGACAGTACATCAAGTTACCACAATCTGTCAAACTTCTGCAATCGATTTTCAACCTTATCACAATAGTGGAAGGTTAATGTTCGATTGGTAAAATTGACCGATTAGTAGTTAGTAGTACTTAGTTATTATATAGATAGAACAGTAATTTAGAACTCACAACTAGTTACAGCTAACAAAGTGTTAAAGAGTTAATTGTGAAATTTATACTGATATTATAAAGCTGAAGAGTTTTTTTTTGTTTGGTTGAACCTACTAATTTCAGGAACTACTGGTCCGATTTGAAAAATTCTTTTAGTGTTAGATAGCCCATTTATCATGGAAGGCTACTTTTTATCCGTGTGCACGGAGTATTTCCCAAGGGAAGCGGTTGAAACCGCTGGCGTAGCTAGTTTATTAACTTACACAGTAAGGATTAGCCTTAGATATATAGCTGAGTCCGCTGAGTCTATTTTAGCCGCCTATTTGGGTACGCAAAGCAATGCACAGACTGGCGTGATATTCTTCACAAACCTACACAAAAAGTAGGAATTCATAACATAATAGATAGATCAATTAGTATTCTTATTTCATACTGAAACGTAAACGCCGGATAAAGTAGTCTATTCTTTTACCTCCCTCCTCTTTCACCACCGATCCTTTTCATCCGTTCCACAACTTAAAGACACCCTAAACGAAAAATCACTCTACTTTTGCCTACCCAAATAAAGTAAATTTGCTTGTGAGCGATCACTCTATTAAATTGCTATCGAATATACGAAGGCACAAACTCTGTATCTGTGATTTATGACCATACCTTCTCATTGTAAGAGTCTACTGACCAGTCACACTGTTAAAATATTTNTATAAGAATGAATATCCTCTTATATTGCCCTGCATCTTGCAAGATAACCGAGTTCAAATGTGATGGTCAGAAAGACACTTTGTGTCAAAATAAGCAAAGATCCATTTATATGCTAAATAGCCAAACATGTCACATCAGATTTCATCCCGTAATTTGCAATATAATAACTATTGTTTTTTTGTTCTTTACAGCCCAAGCCGTTTAAGCTGAACAATATGTTCAAGAAATTCGAATTCAATTTTGAGCCATTAGACCCTGAGAGGCTCAAGAAATATGTACCTGGTCAAAATGAATTCTTCAAAGGAAAATCAGTCAGAAGCCATAGTTCCAGTTCTAATGTTAATGGCGTGGTTAACCAAGAAGCCAGTGTTGTTAGAGTAGAAAATGACAATGGTAGAGTAAATGAAGAAAATATTTCATTCCGCAAAGGCCCTGAACGATAAACCTCTTTTATCGTTACTTTGTTCCAATTTTTTTTTTAAGACCAGTTTCAGATTCAGTTCTAAGTAGCTTATTAAAAGATAGTGCCATAAAAATGTTTTTAATGTTGATTACTTTTCTACTGCATTATCTGTCAGATAACTATCTAGAACTTTGTCTGGAACCTGTGAAACTGCGCGTTACTTTTCAACTTAGTTATTTGCAAACCAGTGATTTTTAATGGACTTAAAGTAATTAACCATAAGTAAAGGTATTATCATAAAACAGTTTTTCAATAATTAACTTTGTTTAAATCTGTATTTTTTTTAAATGAGTGGAACCATTTAACTATAACGATAAGCAAACTATAACCAGCCGTGAAATGGCCGCCCGTTAGTCAAATCGGCGATTTGACAAGTGAAAATACTTCGGTTATCCTTGTAGTTAAATGGTACAACCCACCGTAAGTCTTGTATTATTAATAGATTCAGTTGTAAAATTAGAAAAAAAAAAATCAAGTTTTTTATCGAGATTTATTAATGAGTTGATTAAAAATAATAATAGAATAGGTATAACACCACTTGCACTTTGCAGTTTTGTAAATAAGTAATTTTTTATGTTATTTCAAGTATTTGTGAGCGAACTGCGGAATTATTAATTTGTATTTTCTTCGTCACTGCTAAGTTATTGTAAATAAATTAAAATAACTCAAAGCATTATTATTGTGTGTATAATTGATTTATTAATTATTGTTTGCTATGTCCTTGGCAGTTTTCAAAATTACGTTAAAGGGAGCTTTGGGTAGTCGTAATATGCTAGTTTTTTATAAACATAATTTTAATTTATTTTATAAATTATTAATAAATATTATGGATTTCTTTCTTGTTTTATTTTAAATACCACTGAACCCTTGAGAAGTTCTAAAAATACGACTATTCGTAAATTTAAGAAATTGGTTCACAGTAGGTATGCACAGACGACAGTACATCAAGTTACCACAATCTGTCAAACTTCTGCAATCGATTTTCAACCTTATCACAATAGTGGAAGGTTAATGTTCGATTGGTAAAATTGACCGATTAGTAGTTAGTAGTACTTAGTTATTATATAGATAGAACAGTAATTTAGAACTCACAACTAGTTACAGCTAACAAAGTGTTAAAGAGTTAATTGTGAAATTTATACTGATATTATAAAGCTGAAGAGTTTTTTTTTGTTTGGTTGAACCTACTAATTTCAGGAACTACTGGTCCGATTTGAAAAATTCTTTTAGTGTTAGATAGCCCATTTATCATGGAAGGCTACTTTTTATCCGTGTGCACGGAGTATTTCCCAAGGGAAGCGGTTGAAACCGCTGGCGTAGCTAGTTTATTAACTTACACAGTAAGGATTAGCCTTAGATATATAGCTGAGTCCGCTGAGTCTATTTTAGCCGCCTATTTGGGTACGCAAAGCAATGCACAGACTGGCGTGATATTCTTCACAAACCTACACAAAAAGTAGGAATTCATAACATAATAGATAGATCAATTAGTATTCTTATTTCATACTGAAACGTAAACGCCGGATAAAGTAGTCTATTCTTTTACCTCCCTCCTCTTTCACCACCGATCCTTTTCATCCGTTCCACAACTTAAAGACACCCTAAACGAAAAATCACTCTACTTTTGCCTACCCAAATAAAGTAAATTTGCTTGTGAGCGATCACTCTATTAAATTGCTATCGAATATACGAAGGCACAAACTCTGTATCTGTGATTTATGACCATACCTTCTCATTGTAAGAGTCTACTGACCAGTCACACTGTTAAAATATTTTACTACTAGCTTCTGCCAGCGGTTTCACCCGCGTCCCGTGGGAACTACTCGGCGCACCCGGATAAAAAGTAGCCTATAGCCTTTCTCAATAAATGGGCTATCTAACACTGAAAGATTTTTTCAAATCGGACCAGTAGTTCATGAGATTAGCGCGGTCAAACAAACAAACTCTTCAGCTTTACAATATTAGTATAGATTAGTTATGATTTAATGGGATATTGATAATAGTTAAACCTCTAATAAAGGTGCTGAAAAACCAGCCATAAATTAAATTATTTCGATCGTTGAATTTATTAATAATATTTGTCATCGATTATGATACGAGCACAGGTATGAAAACGAAGTAATATAAATTATAAGCCTGATTACCTACGTGTGGAAAAACCCAAGCAAACATTAAATAACAACTTAAAATAATAAAACCTATAACTATTGTGTGCACGAAAAGTGTCCATTATATCTTGACCTCTCGCAAAATTTGGACTTAGACCAAACTTAGTAATAAGTGATTCATTTTAGTGTTTCAAATTATACTGGTGATTTTCCGTTTGCGTAGAACATATGTTCAAATTATTCAAAAGGCTTTGTTTTAAAACCGACATTGTGTAAAATTCTGAAAATATTAAAGACAAAAGAAAGACATCTGCCATCATTATAATTGGTTCAGACAATTTATGTTAGCCATAGATATTGTTAGTTCTTGAAAATCTATTATTTAAATGATAGGCATTAACTTAATATGTCCAAAAATATTTTGCGCATAGGTATAGGGGAAGTTTTATCATTCGACACATGTGAAAAATAAAAATGGTGATTATGGAATCTTTTTTTACGAAAGCATTTCTGTGAATTTCAGTTTTACATATTATCTTTAAGGGATAGTGAAAAAGAAAAAGCTTTCATTGTCCGCAAAACAAAATATGTTGTTGAATTGAAAATTTTTTGAAAAATTTGGATACAGGATTTCTCCGGCAATCATTTTTGTAGAAATTCTAATATATTTTCAACATCCTTACATTTATTTTGTGACTAAGCACATGAACATTACTAAAGGACAGGGACAACCGAGGTTTGGATTGCCCTGAAGTTCCAGAAGGAACTCGGTGGGTTTTAGTCGATAAGACTCTGACACTCCCTCACGCAGCACCCAAAGCGGGAGTGGTCATGATATCCTGCCAAAAAACGGTCAGAAACCACGAGGAGCCGAACTACTGATTGAAGCTAATGGTAATAAATTAAGTAAGTTTAAGATCGGTAAAAAGTTAGTCCCTTATTCACGAAGGGAAAATAATTCTGGTAATCGTGTATTAAATCAGTGTATCATTTGACCCAATCTTCCTCTGTACATCACTGTCAGACCTATTGACAGTCTCAAGGTTGTAAACAACATGACTATATAAACGTCCTGAAAACTTCACGATTTTCATAACATTCGGAAAATCTTTGTCGAGAGTTTGAACTTCTGTTGGAAAATTCAGGACAAATCATGTCGAAAATTGTACTTCTTTTCGTGATAATTACATTGGCGTGTGTTTATGGTATGTATCAATTAGTGAGTCATTTTTTATTATTTTTATTACCAGTATATTTGTCTAATTTCTTTAAAAGCCTCATTGTTCATTAATTTAATTGCATTTTTCAGCGCAAGATGTTAATAGAGCCCAAGCTGGTGCGGTTGCGTAAGTTTCTATTTGTTTAAAATTGTTGTTTCTTTATTGAGCTTCCATTACAGTCTAACTAAATATTTATTATTTTTACAGAGGTGCCCCTGGATTCTTGGGAGGGCTAATCCCTGTAAGTATTTTAGCGCTGATCAAAAAAAAAAAACATCATTGTCGTCTGCTTCGATACTGTCGGTGGCTATGTCCCAGCCAACGAGGGACGCCTCCGGGCGTTTACTCCGCAAAGGCCCTTCTCAGGGCCGATCCAAAGGCCCTTCTCAGGGCCAACCCAAAGGCCCTTCTCAGGGCCAACCAAAGTCCCGTAATGCCTCGGCATCGGACACCAGCCGCGCGCCATCCGTGGCCAGCGTCATGCGGTGGAGTGACGTCGGGTCGGATTACTCCGATGCGGAGTCCGTTATGAGTGGCTCTACTAGCCGATCGAGGAAGAGGGCCTTTCTCAGGCGGAACTCCGGCGGCTCAGCGGACGCAGCGGAGAAGCCCGCAAAGCGGGCTGTCATGCAGGCGGACTTGGAGGACAGTAACGCCTCCAAGGAAAAGCGGGCGCGGATCGCCAGAGCCAAACCTGGCTGCGCCGCCTCCAGTGTTCTCTACGCAGAACACTCTGTAGAAGAAATGGAGCGCATTGCTCTGGAGGATCAGCAGGAGATCCTGGAGGTGGCCTCCAAGTCCTCCAACCTCAAGGGGACCTTCCAAAAGGCCCTGAAATGCCGGGCAGCGAGCCTACTAGGCATCGTCAAGGAGATGGCGCAGCGCACCACTTCTGACGAAACGCGGCAACTGCAGGCGAAGGTGGATCGCCTGCAGAAGGAGGTGTCCGCGCTGCACGAGCGCGTTGCCGAGCTCATGGCCCGGCCCGAGAGCACCTCGGAAGATCCAGTGACGATGCCCCCCCCCTCCAACCTTGAAGATATCATCCGCAAGGTTGTCACGGAGGAGAGGACCTTCACCAGAGCCTGTTTCGCGGGCATTGAAGACCGGCTCCTGCCGGAGAAGCGACTCCGTCCTCCACTCGCGGCGGATAAGCCCAGCGTACCGGGGCCCTCAACGGCCCAAGCCCAGTCGGAGCAGCCCAAGGGCAAAGGAAAGGGCAAGGGCAAAAAGACCTCATTGGCCGCTCTGACAGCCCAGTCTGTCCCTCAGAGCCAGAGGGAAGACCCACTGCTGCCCTCCACCACCCCTTCCAACGATCCATGGATAAAGGTGGTACCGAGGAAGCGGAAGGGGAAGGGAAAGAAGTCGGCTCCGATGCCACCTACAGCCAAGCCCACGGCTTTAGCGGGCAAGAGGACGAAGCTCCCACCTCCCCCAAAAACCGCAGCCGTGGTGGTTACGTTGACCCCAGAGGCAGCAGAGCGAGGGGAGACGTACGAGTCAGTACTGCGGCGGGCTCGTACAAGCGTTGACCCAGCGCAACTGGGGGCTGGCAGAGTCACCTGCCGAAAAAGCCAAACAGGAGCTCGAATCTTCGAGTTCTCAGGAGCTCAGGGCGGCACAAAGGCGGATCTATTTGCCTCGAAGCTCAAGGAGGCTGTCGAGGACACGGCTAAGGTCGTGAGGCCTGTCAAATGTGTTACTCTTGAGGTGACCGACCTCGACGACTCAGTCACCCAAGAGGAGGTAGTCGCCGCGGTTGCGGCGGTAGGGGGCTGCGCCGTCGCAGCTGTTAAAGGCCGGGCCATTAGACCCGGACGCAGAGGCATGGGTACCATGCGAATGGAGTGCCCAGTTGTGGCGGCTAAGGCAGTCCTGGCCAAGGGTCGCCTCCCGGTCGGGCTTAGCTCGGGTGGAGTCCGGGCGCTCGAAAATGAGCCGATGCGCTGCTTCAAGTGCTTCGGCATTGGTCACACCCGGGCTCTATGTCCGTCCACCATCGAGCGTAGGGAACTGTGCTTTCGCTGCGGAAAGGAGGGGCACAGGTCAGCCACTTGCGAGGCTACCATCCCACGCTGCGCAGTATGTGCGGCCAGTGGTCGTCCCGCTGGCCACATCATGACGGGCAGGACGTGCCGTCCTCCCCTAAGGAAGGGTAAAGCACAGGCGCTGGTACGGCCTGCTGCTGCCACCGCCACTGGAACCCCAGTCTCAGTGCCGGCCGCTGAGGGAAGTGCCATGAACACTGACTGATGGCCAGGCCCTATCGCATTCTCCAGGCGAACATCAACCACTGCAGAGCGGCCCAGAGCCTGCTGGTCCAAACCTTTGCGGAGTGGTTGGTGGACGTGGCGGTTGTCGCCGAGCCGTACAATGTCCCTGGCAGATGGCTGGGAGACGATAACGGTTCGGTAGCATTGGTGACGCGGTCTTCCACAGACTCCCCTCCTCTCTCGCTCTTAGAAAGGGGCCCAGGATACGTGGCCGCAGCGTGGGGAGACATTGCCCTTATAGGCGTGTATTTCTCCCCAAACCGCCCGCTCTCGGACTTCGAGAACTTCCTCGAAGCCCTCGCCATGGTTGCCGGCAGAGTGGCGCAGCGCCGGGTGTTGGTGGCGGGCGATTTTAATGCCAAGTCGGTGGTCTGGGGTAACCGACTCACCAATGCCCGAGGACGCGAGCTGGAGACCTGGTCCGTGTCGTCCGATCTGTCCCTCCTTAATAGAGGCACAGTTTATACCTGCGTGCGACGGGAGGGGGGCTCCATCGTGGACCTCGCCTTCGCATCCCCTTCTTTGGCAGCCTGTGTAGTGGACTGGCGGGTGGAGTTGGCAGAGACGCTGTCGGACCACCGATACGTGCGGTTTGACATCTCGACACAGGGGGAGCGGGGGGCCCGTGCGGGTCAGTCACACTTCCCGCGGTGGGCAATCACCCGCTTAGACCGGGAGGCTGCTACGGAAGCGGCGTTCGTCCAGGACTGGCTGTCGCCTCCCGTCGACGTCCAGGATGTGGATGCCACGGCGGTCCAGTTAAGGGACTCCCTGGCCGAAGTGTGCAACTCTAGCATGCCTCGGTCTCACCGTCCGCCTCCTCGACGCGCCGTTTACTGGTGGACAGAAGAGTTGGTGGTTCTACGAGCCGCCTGTGTGGCGGCCAGGCGGGCCTATACAAGGAGCCGGCGACGGCGCCTTCGTGACCTCGACAACGAGGACCGCCTCTATGCAGCCTACATAGAGGCCAAGGCTACCCTCACGGTGCGAATGAGCGCCGCCCAAGATCACGCGAGGGCGGAAATGTCGGAGAGTCTCGACACTGACCCTTTCGGGAGGCCATACAAGGCGGCACGCAACAAGCTGCGCCCGTGGGGTCCCCCAGTTGCCGAGACCCTCGAGCCAACGTTGCTGGATGGGGTGGTCCGGTCCCTGTTTCCACGCAGGGACAATTTCACGCCACCAGTGATGAGCGCCCGGCGGGGTGCGGCCACATCGGCCGAGGAGGTTCCCCCGGTGACGGAGGGCGAGGTAGAGATGGCAGCCCACTGCCTCCGAGCGAAAAAGACGGCCCCAGGTCCGGACGGCGTCCCTGCAAAAGTTGTGGCCATTGCCGCCTCCCAGATGGGAGAAAGGTTTCGGGACCTCTTCAGTGCGTGCCTGACGTGCGAGAGGTTCCCGAAGCCATGGAAGGAGGGCCAATTATGCCTCCTTCGGAAGGAAGGGCGGCCGGTGGACTCTCCCTCGGCATACAGACCGATCGTTTTACTGGATGAGGTCGGTAAAATGTTCGAGAGGATCCTCGCCGCCCGTATCAACAGGCACTTGTGCACAATTGGCCCGGACTTAGCGGACGCTCAGTTCGGTTTTCGAGCTGAGCGCTCGACGGTGGACGCCCTGTCCCGGCTTAAGGGCCAGGTGAGGGAGGCGATGGAAGCGGGGGATGGACTGTTGGCTGTGTCATTCGACATAGCCAACGCCTTCAACTCCATTCCCCACTCTACCATTCTAGAGGCGCTCCGCTTTCATGGGGTGCCTCCGTATTTGCGAGGACTTTTGGCGGACTATTTAAGGGATCGCACAGTACTGCTCGTGGATAAGTCGGGTCAGCTCCGACGGTACGTCGTCGAGTCCGGTGTCCCGCAGGGTTCGGTTCTAGGACCTCTCCTGTGGAACATCGGCTTCGACTGGCTCTTGCGGGGCAACCTCCCCCGTGGCACGTCTCTCATCTGCTATGCAGACGACACACTCCTTACTGCCCGGGGGAGAAATTTTGTAGAGGCGGCCAGCTTGGCCTCGGCGGGCGGTTCACAAGTGGTGGACCGAATCTCCCGCCTAGGACTGACAGTGGCGCTGCACAAGACGGAAGCCGTGTTCTTCCATGGGCCTCGGCAGCACCAACCGCCCGACGCTCATATCCATGTGGAGGGTACCCGCATTGAGGTGCAGGGCCAGATGAAATATTTGGGCCTGGTGCTCGACAGCAAGTGGCGCTTTGGCGCACACTTCAGCGGGTTGTCGACGCGCTTACTGAAAACTGCGGGCGCCCTCTCATGGCTCCTCCCGAACATCGGGAAGCCCGGCGATCAATGCCGGCGTTTATACGCCGGTATACTTAAAAGTATGGCCCTTTATGGGGCTCCTATCTGGGCGGACTCACTGTGCAGACGGAGGAACGTCGCTGCCATCCGCAGGCCACAAAGGGTCATTGCACAGCGGGTGGCGAGGGCATACCGCACAGTGAGCTTCGCGGCGGCGTGCGCTCTGGCGGGAACCCTTCCTTGGGAGCTCGAGGCTTGGGTGCTCGCCAGACTGTACGAGTGGACGGCGAGACAGAGGGTGCTAAACCGGCGCCCAGACCCGGGGGAGCGGGAGGATATCCACGAGGAGGTGAGGGACGCCATCACTCAACGCTGGGCAGAAGACCTTGCCTCTGAGACGTTCGGCCGCCGGCTACTGGATGCCATCGGGCCCGTCCTTAGTGATTGGCTCAATCGGCGGCATGGCCACCTTTCCCTACGTCTGGTGCAGGTGCTGTCCGGGCATGGCTGCTTCGGATCGTATCTGCATCGGATTGGGAGGGAGGAGACTCCAACATGTCACCATTGCGGAGCCGCGGTGGATACCGCGGAACACACATTGGAGGTGTGCCCATCGTGGGCTGAACCCCGNAAAAAAAAAAAAAAAAAAAAAAAAAAAAAAAAAAAAAAAAAAAAAAAAAAAAAAAAAAAAAAAAAAAAAAAAAAAAAAAAAAAAAAAAAAAAAAAAAAAAAAAAAAAAAAAAAAAAAAAAAAAAAAAAAAAAAAAAAAAAAAAAAAAAAAAAAAAAAAAAAAAAAAAAAAAAAAAAAAAAAAAAAAAAAAAAAAAAAAAAAAAAAAAAAAAAAAAAAAAAAAAAAAAAAAAAAAAAAAAAAAAAAAAAAAAAAAAAAAAAAAAAAAAAAAAAAAAAAAAAAAAAAAAAAAAAAAAAAAAAAAAAAAAAAAAAAAAAAAAAAAAAAAAAAAAAAAAAAAAAAAAAAAAAAAAAAAAAAAAAAAAAAAAAAAAAAAAAAAAAAAAAAAAAAAAAAAAAAAAAAAAAAAAAAAAAAAAAAAAAAAAAAAAAAAAAAAAAAAAAAAAAAAAAAAAAAAAAAAAAAAAAAAAAAAAAAAAAAAAAAAAAAAAAAAAAAAAAAAAAAAAAAAAAAAAAAAAAAAAAAAAAAAAAAAAAAAAAAAAAAAAAAAAAAAAAAAAAAAAAAAAAAAAAAAAAAAAAAAAAAAAAAAAAAAAAAAAAAAAAAGGTGTTACTTCGGGCCGATATCACTTTTTATGAAACTTTCACAAAGCAGGCCGCAGTCTAGATATAGGTGGTGAATTGGTGATATTCCCGTGCATTGGAGAGCACTTTAATGTCGGTCCTGCGCCTAATCTCTCTCCGGTGGTGTCGGATTGCCGTCCCATCGGGTTATGAGAGTGAGGGAATAGGGAGTGCACCTGTGTCTGCGCAAATGCTTGTGCACTATAATATGTCCTGCGCAGCTGGCTGATCTCTCCTCGAGAACAGCCGAAGCCATTATTAGTAGGTATTTCTTTTTATCCGGGAACGGGAAGTAATTCTCTCGAGGTATATATAAACATAGCAACAGCTTGTACTTTATAATAGACAAACCTACAGAATCATTATAATTATGTAGGAAAATTCCCATAATCACATGGCGGTAATAAAAAAAAACGAATAAAAATTAATTAATAAAACTATACTTTATGTTGATGATGTGGTATTATTTAAGGCAAGAGATAACAATTTAAAAGATAAATTATTATGCTTTGTTCTATACTTATTGGTATACTTTGTGGCTTAAGTAATTATCATCATCATCTGCCTAGCCTTTTCCCAACTATTTTTGGGTCGGCTTCCAGTCTAACCGGATGCAGCTGAG
>NWSH02000517.1:12378547-12432833 GCA_002382865.2 Heliothis virescens
GAAAAGTTTTATTTTTTTATCCCTTTCAGTGTTTTTTTGTGAAGTCGGTTTTGTTTTTTTATACGGGTGCGATGAGTAGTTCCCACGGGACGCGGGTGAAACCGCTGGCAGAAGCTAGTAAATTATAAGGACTGAAAAATATGGATGGAATTGAAAAATAACTAAAACCACACTAAAATTGTAAAAATAAACTGAAAAAAAACTCATTCGTAAAATCGAATCGAATGATGAAATCTCTATTTATTTTGATTGTAGCTTCAATTAAATTCTCAAAAATTTATATTATCCTTCTTGTAAATAACAAAGTTATTTTTCCGTTTAAGTTTCCTTAAGCAAGCTCGTTGAGGAAACTTATTATTTAGAACAAAACTTTAGTATTTAAGTATCAGATTCATAAAATCTTTATGGTTTTTACTTGAAGAGGTTTTACTGCATGTGTTTTATTTAAAATAATGGAGATAAATTGTCAGTGTTAACGATATTATTATTTTACTGTAAACAAGCCGTTTTAATAGTGATTATTAAAAAGATTTAAAAAGTCATGTAAACCTAGTAATTTGTCTTAATAACCGTTGACATTGTAATTTATCAAATGCAAATTTTTAAAGAAGTGTCGTTTTTGAATGTGTCCCCTATTTGTATATAGCGAGATTTACATAAAAGTTTAACTTGCGATAAATTAAATGTAGCGTGTATTATAATAACAAGCTCCTTGTTGGGAAGGATAATAGACCTCATCTGTAAATCTAACGAAAACTATAATTTATATAAAATAGCAATTAATCTTTCAAAAAAAGAATGTATTTTGTACATATTTTTTTACTGGAGATTTTTAACTACATATTCCACACTAACCTACACATCTAATACTAGCTTCTGCCAGCGGTTTCACCCGCGTCCCGTGGGAACTACTGCGTGCTCCCACGTAAGCCCACAGCCTTCCTCAATAAATGGGCTATCCAACACTGAAAGAATTTCTCCAATTGAACCAGTAGTTCCCGAGATTAGCACGTTATATAAACAAACAAACTCTTCAGCTTTTTATTATTGTATAAGTATAGATGTCTTTAAGGCTTTATATAGGTAAATAGGTAGGTATGCAATAAAATGCGATATTAATAAAACCTACATTATCAGCTTTTGTAGAGCGGTTCACGATTTTGCAAATCATCTTCACATATTATCTGGTATTTCGTATTTATCTTTCCACCTTCACCTTGAAAACCTTCAGATTTCTGCCAAGTCAGGGATGGCTTTGTAACCATTGTGTACGTTTCTAAATTTATACGTTTGTCGTAAATTAATAAGCTTTCGTCGCAATGCGCACCTTTTCATAATGAAATACGCTGTATTTTAGCAACAACAATTCTTCCTGTTTTTCTGTTATATGTCCTAAATGGTGGCAAGCTTTCTTTATATTTATCTCACTTCATTACTTCACTATACTTTCTAACTATGGACAAAATAAATTACATATTTACTTTGAATAACTTCTTGACTTACTTTGAAGAGCTTGCACGGATAGATCGATCATAAGGTTAAGCAACGCCTGGCGCGATCGGTCCGTAGATGGGTGACCATCTTGGTATGATGAGTTCTTCCGTGTTCCGGAAGGCACGATAAACTGGTGGGTCCCGGATGTCATTTAAAAAATCTTTGGTCGTTACAGATAGTCAAAAGCCAGAAAGTCAGACAACCAGTCTTACCAAGGGGTATTGGGTTGCCCGGGTAACTAGGTTGTGGAGGTCAGATAAGCAGTCGCTCGATGTTTCACTGACCTCTGCCTCCAATTAACCTGGAAGCCGACCCCAACATAGTTGGGTAAAGGCTAGGCCGATGATGACTTTGAATAACTTGGAAGTCCCAAGTTATAAAATATCTTGTCACTATAAATCCGCTTCGTATCACGTATGCGTCTGCAAATGTTATCAAAAATATGCATTGATAGGTTTAAGCAAATAGAAAAAGTGTGAATTACTGACAATTTAAAGAATTGTGTTTGCTTACAACCGTGTTCCGTATTTGTAAACATAATTATCGTCTTACCTCTAATGGATATAGCAGTCAAAATATTACATTGAGAGTTAACGGAATGTAAAAACTATTTATATAATATTATTTTAAAAGGCCCATAATTGCAGTACTATTCGTTTTATCTATTAAGTAAGTTTTCAGAAATGTATTTGCACAATTACTGCCAACTACAACATGTAGTTGTATCTAGTTGAAAACTTTTCAACAAAATTCACACGAAAATAATTCAAATAGCAGTCATTTTTAATACAGACCACAGTAGTTCAACCTCTCCAATCTGTAAAATACCAATCAAACATTAACCTTCCACTATTGCGATATGGTTGAAAATCAATTGAAGTTTGGCAGGTTTTGGCAACTTGATGTGCTGTATCTTATCATGAAGATAGCCATTAGTCACCGTTTTCGTCTCCACAATAATTCGCCCCAGTTGAATTGATAAACATACCAAAACTTGTATCAAACTGTTCTATTTGCTTGTATTTCAGGAGGCCCAATCACGTACGATGAAGTTTTAGAAGCCGCGAAAGAAGGAGACTTGGAAAGGGTGCAAGACTTGTAAGTACACATAATAGTTAATATTTTAAATCAAAAGTAAGACTTCTTTTGAACAAATTAGAATTTAAAGTATGAAGAAAATGGTACGAATGGTCTACAGATTGATTATGATCGTCAGTATAACAAAACAATATCTACATGCATTTAATTTGGAACATAATACCTATTTATTACATACGTTTGAAGAATTTATCAGGATCAACTAGTATGCGTAGGATGCAAATAAAATAAAAAAGCATCTATCAAACTGGGCTGTGAATCACCAATTTTTTGAACGTTTATGAGACAGCCCCAAAAACGACCGCCCTTCAACACTTTCTATGTATTTTTGCTGGGAAGAAGTGGCGCAACAAACTTCCCAGCAACACATGTTAGATTAGAAGAATTTTAATACGAAATGAAGGAACACAATCGTTATTTTAACCGACTACCGAGAAAAACAAAAAGTTTTATTAATTCCGAAGCAATTTTAGCCATTAGACTTATGTTTACACATTGTGTTCATTAAATTCATCGTTTAATGGAAAAAGATCACAATAAGGGGGGAATAAGTTTGATCGATAAATGTATCTTTGTGTATATTTTGTGTATACCGTAGCTCTTAAACAGATGAACGGATTTGGATGCGTTTTTTTTAATTAAATGCTTGTTTTTAAGCAGTGATGTTATAGCTATTATAAATAAGTATAATTTATTTGAATAGTAAAATAACACGCATCATCTGACAGTTCACAGAGTGAACTAGATGCTGAAGATGCGGTACTGCTGTAAGTTCTTGTATTTTCGTAAATAATAATATTTTATTAATCTTCCATAAATAATCTCTATTTTCCAAAGAAATATTACATCGTGAAGGTAACTCTTGTAAATAATTTAAATAATTATTGTAATAAAACGGAAACATTATTGTGAGTCATGTAGTATTTAATTAATTGCATTTAATGTTCCTTTCTGTTGCTTCTATTTATCATTTTAATCTTTGGAGTATCGCCAACTAAAATCAGCTCTCGAGTTTCACGTATGTACAGACGACAGCAGGTCAACGTATACGAATCTGTCAAATTTTACCAATCGAACATCAACCTACCTCCATTGTGATAAGGTCGAAAATCGATTGCAGAAATTTGACAGATTGTAGTAACTTGATGNCTCTGCCTCCAATTAACCTGGAAGCCGACCCCAACATAGTTGGGTAAAGGCTAGGCCGATGATGACTTTGAATAACTTGGAAGTCCCAAGTTATAAAATATCTTGTCACTATAAATCCGCTTCGTATCACGTATGCGTCTGCAAATGTTATCAAAAATATGCATTGATAGGTTTAAGCAAATAGAAAAAGTGTGAATTACTGACAATTTAAAGAATTGTGTTTGCTTACAACCGTGTTCCGTATTTGTAAACATAATTATCGTCTTACCTCTAATGGATATAGCAGTCAAAATATTACATTGAGAGTTAACGGAATGTAAAAACTATTTATATAATATTATTTTAAAAGGCCCATAATTGCAGTACTATTCGTTTTATCTATTAAGTAAGTTTTCAGAAATGTATTTGCACAATTACTGCCAACTACAACATGTAGTTGTATCTAGTTGAAAACTTTTCAACAAAATTCACACGAAAATAATTCAAATAGCAGTCATTTTTAATACAGACCACAGTAGTTCAACCTCTCCAATCTGTAAAATACCAATCAAACATTAACCTTCCACTATTGCGATATGGTTGAAAATCAATTGAAGTTTGGCAGGTTTTGGCAACTTGATGTGCTGTATCTTATCATGAAGATAGCCATTAGTCACCGTTTTCGTCTCCACAATAATTCGCCCCAGTTGAATTGATAAACATACCAAAACTTGTATCAAACTGTTCTATTTGCTTGTATTTCAGGAGGCCCAATCACGTACGATGAAGTTTTAGAAGCCGCGAAAGAAGGAGACTTGGAAAGGGTGCAAGACTTGTAAGTACACATAATAGTTAATATTTTAAATCAAAAGTAAGACTTCTTTTGAACAAATTAGAATTTAAAGTATGAAGAAAATGGTACGAATGGTCTACAGATTGATTATGATCGTCAGTATAACAAAACAATATCTACATGCATTTAATTTGGAACATAATACCTATTTATTACATACGTTTGAAGAATTTATCAGGATCAACTAGTATGCGTAGGATGCAAATAAAATAAAAAAGCATCTATCAAACTGGGCTGTGAATCACCAATTTTTTGAACGTTTATGAGACAGCCCCAAAAACGACCGCCCTTCAACACTTTCTATGTATTTTTGCTGGGAAGAAGTGGCGCAACAAACTTCCCAGCAACACATGTTAGATTAGAAGAATTTTAATACGAAATGAAGGAACACAATCGTTATTTTAACCGACTACCGAGAAAAACAAAAAGTTTTATTAATTCCGAAGCAATTTTAGCCATTAGACTTATGTTTACACATTGTGTTCATTAAATTCATCGTTTAATGGAAAAAGATCACAATAAGGGGGGAATAAGTTTGATCGATAAATGTATCTTTGTGTATATTTTGTGTATACCGTAGCTCTTAAACAGATGAACGGATTTGGATGCGTTTTTTTTAATTAAATGCTTGTTTTTAAGCAGTGATGTTATAGCTATTATAAATAAGTATAATTTATTTGAATAGTAAAATAACACGCATCATCTGACAGTTCACAGAGTGAACTAGATGCTGAAGATGCGGTACTGCTGTAAGTTCTTGTATTTTCGTAAATAATAATATTTTATTAATCTTCCATAAATAATCTCTATTTTCCAAAGAAATATTACATCGTGAAGGTAACTCTTGTAAATAATTTAAATAATTATTGTAATAAAACGGAAACATTATTGTGAGTCATGTAGTATTTAATTAATTGCATTTAATGTTCCTTTCTGTTGCTTCTATTTATCATTTTAATCTTTGGAGTATCGCCAACTAAAATCAGCTCTCGAGTTTCACGTATGTACAGACGACAGCAGGTCAACGTATACGAATCTGTCAAATTTTACCAATCGAACATCAACCTACCTCCGTTGTGATAAGGTCGAAAATCGATTGCAGAAATTTGACAGATTGTAGTAACTTGATGTGCTGTTGTCTGTACTACAACGTAAGGGTTTCTTCAAAGAATTACGTATTTACAAATTTTCCTCATTACTTATTTAAAAATGCTTTATTTTCTATCAAGTTTTATACAAAATGCAAAATATTTAAAATAGTTTCTACCATATTTACATTTTGTTGAATACCTATTGAAAACGGTCAACCTTTGCGGATCTAGTTAAACTGGTTATAAATACATAACAAATGCTTTTGTTCTAAATCTTCACTATGAAGACGAGATACTGCATTAAAATATTTAACTTATTATAACATTAAAATCCTTGACTTATTATGAATTACTTCACTAGTACCTAATAGTGTTTTATTGATTTATGTTCAATTAACAGTAAAGTCTAAGTAAGTATAAATTAACGACAGAATTAAATATTTATTTACATACTTCGCTGAGGATATTTACAGTCATTTTATTATTTAAGCAAAAGCTACTACAATACACTTCCAATAGTGGCCCATTGTGTGACCACAACCAAAACACACCTATGTTTATTTGTTTTATAATAAGTACGAATAAGTCTCAATCTCTTTTTTTTGTGGGAAAGCATCAAATGACCCTTCTAGCTGTGGATGCTGAGGGAGTATCAGACTTTTACTGACAAAAAACCCACCATTTTCCTTCTGAAGCCCTTGTTACTAAGTGTACTGTTTAGGTTACTCTTTGAACAATCCCACAGCACGAAAGTCGCTGTTTTACTTTAAAAAATGGCTCTACATATCATACATTTTGATTTTAGTTGAATAAAAGTTTCTCAGCTTACAATAATATTCATTTTGTTATTTACAGATTGCGGGCCAATCTCAACAAAAATGGGGAGGAGTGGAAGGTAAGTTCAAATTAATCGTTTATACTCGTACTTGTATTAGACGTGAAAAGACGTACTGTTAGGCCGGGTTGCTCGATTTAACTATACTATAACCTAACCTTAACCGGCCGTCAACTGGCCGCCCATTGGTCAATTTTTGACGTGACAGCTGTGTAACCAATGGGCGGCCATTCCACGGCCGGTTAAGGTTAGGTTATAGTTAAAGTTAAATCGAACAACCCGGCCTTAGACGGGCAATCGTAACAGTACGTATCAACTGAATTTCTTTTGTGTCCTGTTTCCTT
Source organism: Heliothis virescens (assembly GCA_002382865.2). Lineage (NCBI taxonomy): Eukaryota > Metazoa > Arthropoda > Insecta > Lepidoptera > Noctuidae > Heliothis > Heliothis virescens. The sequence goes on from NWSH02000517.1 coordinate 12,385,391, forward strand.
TTCAAAGTCACAAGTTATTTTAGTATAGATGTTTTATAATTAAATAAGTTATTCTTCAAGCACATTATCTTTTACGTGTAAGCTCAGGAGCGCTCAGTTGTAGTCGAGTCTGAGGTCCCTGTTACAGAAGGCTACTCAAGTCCTGTTAATTGTCCTATTCGTCGTAGTAATATAGTGTTAATATTTCCAATATTAAATCAGGTTTTAGAAATAAATAAATGTTTACTACGTATTCTGTTACAGGACGCTACTAATGTAAGTAAATGTTAAAACAACATGCTGTAATTGTAGATTAACTACAAAACATAGACATTATTTTTGTTTTACAAATATGTTTTTAATAAAGCCGTAGTTGAGAAAATAATATTTGAAAACTTAATTTTCATGGAATATACTTAATAATTTTATACTGCCCCAAGAGACGACAGTGGTCAATTTATCAAGCTTTATGACTAATTGCACAACTAGGCTGAGTTTCTACCGTTTATTTTAATGTATAATATAATATATTACATACGGAAGAATTTTCCTGTTGGCAATGAATGTCATTGCTTGATCTTGAGAAAGATTCACATTACGGAACACTTATTCACATATCTATTTAAAGCTGTAATAAGTACTTAGCTGATGCAATCAAGTACCTAGTAGAAGCGATCTTCCTGCTTGATGTGAGGAAGAAAAAAAAATATCGTTTATCTACCAGTCCAATGAAAAATTACAAGTTTCATACGTCGTAGCAAATATGTCCTAAAATTTCAAAAGCCATCTATGTAAAAACGCCACTCTGTCTAAACTGTGTTTGATTTTATATATCTCTGTATATCTTTACCATTTTCATCATTCAATTTAAATATGTGACTGATAAGTACTCGATGTATGTACAACAGCACCATTTATGATAATTGCATCGAGTCGTAATCGTTACAGTATCTATGGTCATTCATTAAGGACAAATGACGGTTTTTATAATGTTGATGTGGTAGTAGGTACTGTGGTTTAGGAGTACGCCCAAGAAAATATGAACTCCTGTTTAGTATGTTTGACTCTTAACTCTAATATTATATCTAAACGCGAAAGTTTGCATGGCTTTTTATTTCTCTTTCACACAAAAGCGAATTAATGGGTTTTGATAAAACTTGGCAGTAATTTAGCTTATGTATAAGAAAACAATATAGGTAGTGCTTTTTATTCAGGTGCAAATAAAAGTTCCCACAGTACGCGATTGAAACCGCTGACATAAATCAGTTTCTAATTATAAAGATGACAAAAGTACTGATTCCATTACACCAATCTATTTCAGCCAGCATCATTCAACAGCGTGCGGCAGCTGAAACCGATAGACGGTGGCCACGTCTACGGAGAAGCTGAATACTCCTTCCACTCTGCCTCCAACATCGGTGGCAAGACTTCTGAGGAGCATGCAGGCCATAAAGTCATCAACAACGATGGAAAAGTTAAGGAGTTTGACTTCACTCCATCAAGCACTGAATTTTCTCTCGTAAGTATCATAAAATAAAATAAAATATTTAATTAAAATCAAGTTACACATTCATTGATAACAATAAAATTTACCTTGATGAAAGGTCATCTAAGTTCATCATCGATTGATCAATTACTAGTTAAATCTCTTATAAACTGTTCCAAAAAAAACAGTTTTAAAGGACTATCTTCGACCACCTGTATTTTAAATTTCCTCCCCTTTTTCGAATTCATCAAAAGAAACTATTACGTATCAATCATGTCTTAATACCTCTTTCTGCATATACATTCAAAAGACCGTCTCAATTTCCAGCTACCTCCGATCATCACCGGCCAAGGCCAAGGTAACTCGCAGCTTGGCAACGACTATGGAGCCTCTGATTATTCCTTCCACTACGCTCCTGCTAGTGTAGGCGGAACCTCGGAGTACATCAGCGGGCAGAAGGTGGCCAGCAAACAGCAGCAAGCACTATCTAGCGCGTTGAAGCTGCCTATACCTGTAAGTATTTACGAGTATCACAGGATCAACAAAATGATTGTTCTTACAATAGTACTTCACCTCTATGCTGATATGCTGACTTGAAACAATTGATTCCTTACCATCACGCAGGAGTAATGCAGCTGACTTCAATATGAACAAGGTGCACTGTATAAACGTCCTTATAATGATGGCGATTTATAGCCTGTGAGGTAACAAACCGAGATTACGTTAAGGCAGGTGCTCAACGTAGTTATGAGTCCTTATCTTAGGTATGGAGAGGCCAGGAAAGGAAAATTTGAATCATTTCAGGTAATGCAATTTGGGAAGTATTAAATTTCAGCCTCAAACCACAAGAAAACCCCATCAGATGCCGTCAGAGGAATTTTCCGACCCATCTGCTTTGGCTGAAAGTGACGTAGAGGATTATGATGATAATGATGCAGTCCACAGCGCTAAAGATCACGACAAAGCAAGTGCAGTTACACCGGGTTCTAAAGTAAATTATTTATTCATGCCGATAAATTACTTAAAAAAATTGAATAGGAGACTCCCATAAAACATAATAGTATGAAGCATAAAATTCAGTCTCCCGTAGAGGGTTCATTCAATTATTGAATTTATCTAACGGAAAATCGACCCGTGATAGTTGGGAAAAGACTAGGCAGATGATGATGATGATATTGAGGTAACTAACGCTCCCAGTTCATCTGGTTTCCAATAGTTCTCAAACGAACCTATTTGAGGGCATGTGTTCTGAAAGACCTTTGGATACTGACACGCTCTGAAGGCTCTTAGTTAGGTTACAAAGAAAGAGGCAAATTGCTTAGGGGCCAGTCATCTATTTTGAAAGCTGCAGTACCGCGTGGAACTAGCAAAATCTCATCTCATCTAAAAGAGAAGGTGAAAATTAGAGAAAGGCTGAATATAGCTCTAAATAGCTTCTGAGTCTTAGGAGACTTTAATGATGACAACTGGTAGACTGTAATCAGCTGAAAAGAAACTTGTATGATTGGCTGCCCTATTTCCACGTAGGTGATGTAACCTCTTTCCAGACAAAGGAAAACTATCTAATAAGTTACAAAAATGATCCTGCTTCATTGATATAGATACGAAATAATAACGAAATTGTTTTTCAGCCTCGAGCAGTTGATTCCATGCTTTATACGAGAATGTTTGAAAATCTGTTCTCTGGCTTAAAAAATACCATGCAAGTGGATAAACATGAGAAAAACAATGCTCGAGTATCATACAGGACCCAGGTATCAATCTGGGTATCTTAACAGTAATAGTCGAAGCACATAAAAGGCTCTCCATATCGTAAATCTCTTTAACACTATTCAATTCTTTCACGTCTCAACAATATTTTTATTATAAAACTGATTAACATATTTGGATCTTGTGATAGGATTGATTTACCTATTCCGATTTTTTTTTTAATACCAGATACTGGAAAAAGATCTCTTCTGAGGTTGTAGTATGTCTCTTGGCAGGAAAACTCGTAAAACATGGTTACAAATAGTTCCATCACAGGTATTTCGAACCAAACTAAAAATAAAACAAACTTGGTAACACCTTAAAAAGGCAAGGAAAGCAACAGATCGACTATCTGGCGGGTAAATACCTGTCCCCTCATCTCCTCTACCTACCCTCGACAAAAAGTAATTGGAGGCAACACCAGGTGGGTTTTAGCGGGTAAGAGTCCGGCACAGCCCTCCACTGACCCCAGGTTGAAGATAATCCATGATAAGTAGTAAGACAGATGGTCTAGTAGAAGTTGCAAATACTAATATCGGCAAATATAATTTCAGCCTGCTATAACACCTAAACCGAAACCACCACTAGCCGTGAATCAAGATGTGATCAAAAACGTCGCCTCTGCCATTCAAGACGAATTAGAAGAAATTAGTGGAAAAATAAATATGCCAAACAAGGATAACATTAGTGGTTCGAAGATTAACAAACAGAGTAACGGGCAACTACCTTACGTAAATGGTTTATTATATAATCGTTCATGTATACTCTAATTTGCAGAATTCCAACAAGTTATACAAACGTACAGAGGGAGCTTCTGGTCTTTTTGTCTAACCACAGTTTTCTTATTCTTGAGAATATAATATCAACGGAACAGTTCACGCATTGGTTATAAAGAAAGATTCGTCGAACGCCAATTATGGCGATAACAAAATGTTTCTCTGTGTGTGTTTTTAATGAAGGGTTGCTTCTAACTTCATGATATCTATTCCAGCCCCTATCATTCACCGGAGTACGAGAGCTGAAGCCAGAGAATGGCGGCCACGTGTATGGCGAGGCACAGTACGCCTACCACTCAGCCACCAACGTCAATGGCAAGACTAGTGAGGAGAAAGGCGGCCACAAAATCATCAACGATGACGGCAAAATCAAGGAGTTTGACTTTAAGCCGAAAACTATTAAACCCTTCTTTCCTGTAAGTTATTTTCATCAAATTAATGCATAGGCTCTTGTTAACTATGGTCTCCCACAGACTGCGACTTGAGCTAAGCCTGCTTACAATTATGTTAAATGATAACAGTAGAAAAAATCGTAACATAATTGCCATGACCTTTGCCTAGCATTGGGACAGTAGCTGCTTACGAAAAAAAAATGATTGCAGTTCAATTACCAATCTTTCTTGGAAATATTTTTTCCTGTAGCCATTATGCATTTAGCCGATAATTGGCGCATCAAATACAATGTACGCGTATTACTCATCTCAAATGCCTAAACTGTGTAATTATTTTCCTCCAGGCAATATCGTTTGCTGAGGTCCGTAATTTGAAGCCCGCTGATGGTGGCCAGGTCTTCGGTGAGGCCCAGTACTCCTATAAGTCGGCTACCAACATCAACGGCCAGACTACCGAAGACAAAGGAGGTCATAAGGTCATAAACAACAATGGCAAAGTCAAGGAGTTTGACTTCACGCCAAGCTCTGTAAGTTTATTCTAACGTAGTTATGACGTCATTGTTTTACCATGATTTAAAAAATAATGGCTCGCTTTCTTTTTAGCCGAAGAAGAGTGTGCCTCTTTCCGTTATTGATAAAGACATTGGTGACCTAAAAAGTTTGTTTTTAGATTAGACGATATTTATTATCGGACGTTTTGCTAAAATAGTGTTTTGCTAAATCAGTATTTTTAATGAAAATATAGAACAACTTGTCGGCACAATATAATGGTCTGATGAATGGACAGCCAAAAGTCTGGGTACCGATTTTGAGCCATATTATATCTCAAAAATGCAAGTAAACCTTAATAATATTAAATTAAAAATCTTAAGTTAACATAGTCTTAGTAGCAGTTAGACAGGAAAAATCTTGTTATTGTTAGCAGTTTTTTTTTTAATAAAATAGGCCATGCCCATTAATATTGTAGTGTAAGTTTTATGTATGATTTTGTTACAACTCAAACGTTCAGGGGCTACAAATATAAATGAAAATGTGATCCGTATTTTGAAATTATATTGTATGAAATAATTGATAAAAATTGACAAAATCCTAGTTATTGTTATAAACTTTAGTTTTTATTTATCTTACTAATAATAATTATTTGAGATGATAAGTCATTGATATTCTGTGATTGTAATTATATTACTAAACTATGTATTGTAAATAAAGTATTGTGTAAAATTATTTGCTGTTTTATTATAATGTCTATAATTGTTGATTTACAGGTTCTTGAAGAAATAAAAATATTCTTATCAAGGTATAAGTTGACTTAAACCAAACTTAATTTTGTTATTAGGTGCCTTAAGTATTTTGATAGCAACTCTTCGCTTAACTGTGTTTACAACCAGTAACTACTTGATTTGGTGATATTAATACTTTATTTCATAATCATTCTAAAACCAGCTTGAAGAAGTTTATAAATAAAAATGCAACTATATAAAGTTAGTATTAAATTGTCACAAATACCTAGCTCTTTTATTATCTTGCTCATCAACGTTAAATGGTTTATCAATTAACTATTGTATATTTTACATTCTTCCTCATCTGTTCTATTTTTAGCTTGATACTTGGATCTATGTTCTTTTTATTTTTATTCCGCACTTATTTCATAAACTATTTATTTTTTCTGTAGTTATTTTTCCTTCGTTCTATTAAGGTTCCATAGCAATGGGTAAAACGGGACCCTATCTCTATATATAAAATAAAACAGTAAAAAAATCCTGTCTGTACATATACATTAAATATTTTTACAAAACAAAATATGTAGGGTTATTAAGAAATTAAATGTTTGCACATGCTAATCTCAGGATCCACTGGACGGATTTTGATGAAACTTGGCAAAAATATAACTTATATATCAGAATAACATACGGGTAATAGTTCCCACGGGAAGCGGGCGAAGCCTCTGGCAGAAGCTACTGTCTAATTCTTTGCTATCATCAAGCTGTACCTCGTGAACCATGATAGCAAGAGAGCTGTAATTTTTACCCATGCAACAAATGTGATTATTTGCACGGAGCCCTTCGTATAAGAACCCAACTCGTAGGTATTCGGCATGTTTTCTTTTTATTTCTCATGGAATAAAAACTCGTAGGTAGTTTCGTAAATGCTTACATCCTCAATGGCGTCACGCTACCCACTGTGCGAGCCTTATGAGTCGTGACACACGATTACGTTAATTATACTTCTACATGTATAAGTATACGCATCTCTATGTTTATTTATATATATAAAATATAAAATAGTTTTGTGAGCCACTGACAGACGGGCGGTAAATAGATAAGATCCCACAAATTAAATACTCCTAAAAGATGACATAGGAAAGAAGAAAATCAGCCAGCTGGGCGGGACATGTTAAGGGGAGATTCTGCCGGAGTTCGGCACTGTGACGCACACAAATGTTTTTTCAGTGCTTACAATTTTGGTGGAACCTCGCCAGTACTTGGATCCAACAAGATTCGGTCGCTCTCAGGTCTCGACCGAGTCTGCAGTTGCAGTCAACTCACTTCCAAAACGTACAGACATCAAGTTACCACAATCTGTCAAACTGCGATAGGTTTTCAACCTTATAACAATGGCGGAAGGTTAATATTCGATTGGTAAAATTTGACAGATTCGTCTGTCGTCTGTACCTTTAGTATAACAGCTGTAAAAATTCCCTTCTGTACATATGATGTTAATACTGACTGAGGATTAATACTAGTGAATCCGAGAGCATACGCTTGTATTAAAATAAAATTATGTTGTTATTATTATTGATGTGTAACTAAACAGGATACTACCGATTTCCATCTATGAATAGATCAATTTTAATCGCTTTTTTTCCATTAAAGTAATGACTGGTATTACTTACATCTGTTTTATTGTTGTTTGACGATATGACAGATCTACTAGTACTTCAGAAAGTCTATTTTTTCTTGTGAAATTGATAATAAATACGTACTTACCAGACGTTAATTAATTTGCCTTTCATGATTCTCTAAGTAATATTATAAATTATAATAATAAAAATAATAATAATAATAATAAAATTGTTTATTTGTACAGACATAAAACTAAAAAGTACAAGAATGAGTCTTAGGAATTAAGTTGTACAGCGGAGACATGGTTTAAGGTCGAAACATCTGACTCCTGAACTAGGCAAGAAGCCTGTATCTCAGAAGCCGAAGTTCCCCAGCTTTAATTGACATACAACATTATAAACATAGATCGTCGTGCAAGTACATCTTAGGTTTTTAATAAAAATAAAAAAAAAAAAATATAGTGTATAATTATAGTGTCTATATCATGTCAATTTAGTACATACAAATTGCAAAATTCTTCGTCTTATTTTGTAATCGATCTTGTAGACCTGTTACATAATTTTGAAATAATTAATTTGTAGCGTAGTATTTACGATATTTACTGATACAATGATCTGAGATGCGACCCCTTCAGATAACAGCATCCAACCTTGACCAGAGCAATGCTCAATATTATGCATTTAAACGATAATAACTGCGATTATTATCATTATAATTAATTCAGATTTATCTCGTAAGAATTAAATAAATATCCACACAATTTTAAATGCATATTTCTTGATTATTTCTCTCTCTATCATGGGTATTGTTATGAGTGAGACAGTTATATTTTTGTTATTTGTTTTTTTTTTATGAATAGATAATAAAACAATAAAGCATAGGCATAGTTGAGTACGTGTTCTATGTGATAAAAAAATATTTTTATGCGGAAAGAAAAAAAAAATGTTCATGCAGTTTTTTAGGGTTCCGTAGCCGAATGGCAAAAAACGGAACCCTTATAGATTCGTCATGTCTGTCTGTTTGTCCGTCTGTCACAGCCACTTTATTTTAGTTTAGAGTTTTTATCTAACACGGAACATTTTGAAGTTTCGATAACCAGAACCTATAGGTATGGCCGAAGACCATATCATATGGTGCATGACAACAATACAATTATAAATACAGCGTATAAGGTTCGAGCTCGTTTTATATGCCGCAACAAATCTATTACTCCTATAGATTTGTTGCGGCAATACAATTAATAAATTGTATTTTGTGTTTTTCTTCACTGGCGTGACTAAAAAATATTTCCAGTACCTGGATGGGGATATAAATTGCCCTATATCCGTTTCCTAGTCCTAAGCCATCTGCTCACTAATCTATACTAATATTATAAAGCTGAAGAGTTTGTTTGTTTGAACGCGCTTATCTCTGGAACTACTGGTCCGATTTTAAGAATTCTTTAAGTGTTATATAGACCATTTAATGAGGAAGGATATATGCTACTTTTTATCCGGGTGTGCCGAGTAGTTCCCACGGGACACGGGTGAAACCGCTGGCAGAAGCTATTTGTTATATTTAGTCAAATCGGTCCAGCCTTTCTTAAGTCATAAATAGCGCAGATTCCATTGAATAAATCGACTTCTTATTCAAAATGAATGAAAAATACTATAAATTCCTTAACCCTGATAGTAGTCATTGTTCTGCCAAGTACATCATAGGAATAGAGATTTAAATAGAATGTCTTTTGATATGTAAATATATCGGTACTGCCTCGTTGGTCTAGTTGTCGCATAGGCGGCTGCTGATCACGAGGTCTCGGGTTCGATTCCCGGGACGGGCCGAAATCGCTTTGTGGGTTTTAGAAACTTTCATAAAGCAGCCCGGAGTTGGAAGTTGGTGATTGATACACCCGTGCATCGGAGAGCACGTTAATGTCGGTCCTGCGCCTGATCTCTCACCGGTCGTGTCGGATTGCCGTCCCATCGGATTATGAGAGTGAGGGAATAGGGAGTGCACCTGTGTCTGCGCAAATGCTTGTGCACTATAATATGTCCTGCGCAGCTGGCTGATCTCCTTACATGAGAACAGCCGCCGTGGCCGATAAGCGGCTAGGACGCCATTATATCGGTACAACCTTATTGGCGGACTATGTTATTCATGAAGAGCCCTATAAGGAGCTCTAGTGCCTGGCATTGCCCCCGGATGTTTACATACAACGATCATACATGATGCGCGCACGCGCCGCTTGGGGTAAAGGCACTATGGAGGTTATAGATGACTGAAGGAATTTTCTTTGATAACAGGTTCCAGTTCTGCAAAATGAATTATCCTGATAATTAATACAGTTCATATAGAACATAAGGTCAGGGGCGTATTTTAAGATTGTGCGCCCCGGGCTCCTGTAGCTTTCCGCCCCATCAAGGAATGAAAGAAAAGAAAAATATAGATTTTATATTTTACATTATTTTTCTGTGGACAATATTTAAAAAAAATATCGTTTATTACAACATCGTACAATTGTATTTGTTAAATCGGCTTCGATGTTCAAAATTATGAAATTGATGAGCCGTTCTTCCATAAGACGCGATGTTAAATAGTTTTTGAGTTCCGTAGTCAACTAGGAATGCTTATATAAAAAAAAAAAAAATTGTGTAAGTACCTACTCCCCCTACACGTAAAGTGGGGAGTTAGGTTTTTTTCATTCCAACCCTAACGCGTCTCATATTGTTGAATAGGTTTTTAAAAAAATTAATAGGAGTGCACTTCAATAATTTTTTGATAGTGTTAATATGTTCTGAAATAATCACTCCAAAAGTAGAAAAAAATCGAGCACGAATTTAATGTTGTTAAAATGGAGTCTCAAAGGCGGACACCGAAAAAAAAACTTGAAGATTGATAAGATGCTAGTGAAGCGAGACCGTCATTTTTTAATTAGAAGACTGAAAGGTAAATAAAGAAAAAAAAAGTTGGGTATTGAAAAGGCGCGAGCGCAGCGAGCGCGAATTTTTTTCGTTTAAAGAGACAAAATTTTACAATACGTAATTTTATTATTTTTTGTGAAATTATGCCGCCCCCTAAAAAGAGCCACCCGGGGCATTTACCTCCCACACGCTGCGCCACTGATCTCATAATGTCTAAATATCAATGTGCCTATGCCTAAGCAGTGGCGGCGCTAGACCAAATAAGCACGTTGGCGACATCAAGTTTGCGACGTCCGAGGGCCTCGCCAGCTTTTGTGCCAGGTGGGTTTATACAGTGTTGGTCAAGTAACAATTCATAATTTTATTTGATAATGTATAGTTTATGAAGCCAAGAAATATATAGCAAAAAATAAGAATGCGCGAGCGAAGCGAGCGCGAAATATTTTTTTCAGCTTGACGTGTAAACATCGAAAAGAAAAGGGCGCGAGCGGAGCGAGTGCGATTTGTTGAAAGCTGAAATTGCTATTATGGTTAATTTAGCTTTAGTTAATTTGTGGAGGCATAAAACGAGGAGGAACAGGCAATATGTAATATAAATGCGCGAGCGAAGCGAGCGCGAAAATTTTTATCAGCTCGAGGATGAAACATGATTGGCGAAACGACACAATTGACGGCTCAAACCAGTTCAGGAAAGGACAAGGGGGGCGGCTTGAATACTTTAATTGAATTTCGAATTTCTTGAGACATTAAATACACGCATAACACAAAGGGCGGCATTCATACTTTAATAGAATTTCAAATTTCTTCAGACACGAAATCAATATGTGCAAAAGCTGGCTCATGTCAGGGATGTTCTAGTTTTACGTTCTGAAATATTTTTTCAAACCTCCAAACCAAGCCACCAGGGGCGGCTTGACGGCCGCCCCTCGTGGCCTGCCGCCCCGGGCTATAGCCCTTCTAGCCTAAGGGTAAATACACCCCTGCATAAGGTGCTTATTTATGTAAAATAAAATGTTATTCTGAAACCTGATTCGCGTTTAAAATTGCTTAAGTAATTTACTAAATATTACCACGTTAATAATAGTGTATTGTGATATGGTCTCTGATCTTCACAAATCTCAAATAACGCTAGAATTCAAAAGTAGAACATTATAGTTGCAAGACAGAAAAAAAAAACAGGATATAAGTGATATTAAGTACTTACTCAAATTTTGTTTTTGTGATTCCTATTATTACAAAAGTATTTGAGTAATTAATCTCGTACGGATCATGTCAGATTACCTAGAGAAGGTATGTACGTACATAAGTGCAGTTTTTGCTCTCGATATGGATTCCCAGAATTAACTTGTTAATAACTATGGAGTCACCTTGCTAATAAAAATTTATTTATTTGATGACTGACAGATAAGGAAAATATTGAAAGTAAACCCGAATGTTATGTAGGTACATCTTATGTATCATTTTGGAATCACGATATCCCCTTTTTTATACATAGAAAATTGTATTCAATTCTTCTTTAATTTTGAACAAAATCCTTGCTAATTTGAAAAACTATTAAAAATGTGGAAGTGAATGCTTTTGTTTGTCGCGTTTTTCGCAACTGAACCTATTGGAATGAAATGGAAAATGTAGGTACCTCAAGCACGGAAATAAGTTTTCTATCCGACAAGTGGTAAAACGGCGAAATACAGCTGTCAGAAATCTATTCGAAGTATAAAGGTCATGGCACACTGTACCGGCACGACCACGACACAGCTCCGGCACGGCGTTGTTTCGAATTTTGGCTACCGCTAGCCGCCAGCGCGCTTACGCTTACGCGCCGTTGGCTTTTTGTATTGATATTATGAAATATATCATACGTCATACGATTTAATGTTCAAATTTAAATGACACGTTATTGGCTGGGTTGGAGCTGCGCCGTTGCGGTGCGAGCATAGTGTGCCATGACCCTAAATCTCTTACAGACCTTGAAATACAGCTAAATTCCAAATTATGTAAAATAAACCCAAAATTACAATGCCCATATTAAAAACAAACATTAGACAAACATAATGTTTTACCCACTTACATGAAACGACAACTTAATTATGATGGAACGGGATTTCCCGACTACAATACATAGGTACTACTAATGAAAAATCGTAGATGCCAACATTGAAAAAACTGACTGAGTCACCTCAATAGTAAATTAATTTTTAGTATCATATAAAATCATCTATATATCGAGAGAAGGTTTAAACGATGAGAAAATGTGATTATAAAAAAAAATAAGGTAAATGGATACAAAGTTTACCTGGTGAGCTAAAACCTATAAAAAAACCCAAGGAAATGTAAGTATCATGTGTCTATCCTCGTCCCAACTGAATAATAGAGACTAGCTTCCGTCCGCTTTCCGTTAGAACTACTTCCAGTATTGGGATAAAAAGTAGCCTATATTGTATTCTGATATATAAGCTATATTACTGCCAAGTGTCATTAAAATCCGTCCAGTACTTTTGGCGTGATAGAGTAACAAACACACATACATCGATGCATCCTCACTAACTTTCGCATTTAGGTATAATATTTATTATAGTAGGATTAGCTCTAAGTCCAAAGGGATGCAGCTATTTTACACAGAGGGATAAACTAGAATAATTATACATAGACAATATTTTTTAACCTTAAATTCCCTTGCTATTTCTATTTAATTTTGCAGCAGCAACTCCAGTTTGAACTCAGGCTACGGCAAAAACTCATAATTATAATAGTAAAAAAATAATATTAATAAAGCTGAAAGATTAAATTATGGGTGGATTTAATTTTCTGAAAGTACATACGGTGTTTACAGCCTGAAAATAATTTATTTGTGATTTGTTATATTAAATTTCTTTTTTGAACTAGACACAGGGTGAAGCTAATAAATAAACGATCACCTATAGGTAAAGTGAATATCTTAATATATTCCATTAGATCTCATTTAGAGATATCTATAGGTATACCTAGTTATTTATTAGTGTATAGATTTTGTTTTTTTATTTATTTATTTATTCAATGGCCGCACCTCTGATTGTATTAACAATATACTTTGGTTTTTATCACGTATCGTATAATTTTAAGATAAGATAAGATAAGAAGATAAGATAAGATAAGATAAATTTATTTGTCAGAAAACATGTGTTGGTTAACAATCTGTTGGAAAGATTACAAAATAAAAAAAAAGTTTCAACATGTTTTGCCTAGAAAGGCGTACAAATACGATGTCATCATATGTAAATCATCAAAATAATAATGACAAAAGAGAAGTACAAAAAAAAAACATAGTCAATCATATCAAGTCAATATAGTATACAATAATAATCATAATTATAAAATTAAACCATTACATCAATATTAAAATAGTATCCATACATTTCATTAATATTTAAATAGTAGATCATTAAAAAAATAAGTAAAATAAGTCAGATTATGTTAAAAATGTCTAAATTGAATCATTTAAATATTCGTCAACACTATAATAACATTTGCTTATTAAAAGTACCTTCATTTTTTTATTAAAACTGTTGATACCCAAATCTTTGTATGCCTTTGGTACCTTGTTGTACAGTTTTGGAGCCATGCAGAATACGCTCTTATGCATCAGAGCTGTTTTCCCACTATGTAGACGGAGTCGCCGAATATCACGTTGACTTCTTTGAGAGTCATCTGACGTCTTTGGAAACAGTTGAGGATTCTTTTTAACAAATAGTACCATTTCTAATATATACAAGGAAGGAAGTGAGAGAATTTGATGTTCGATAAAATATGGTTTGCAACTGTCTGTACTTTGAAGACCATACATAGCTCTTATGCATCGTTTTTGCCTTTTAAATATAACATCTTTATTTGTAGAGTTTCCCCAGAAAATAATGCCGTATCTAAGTTTCGATGCTACAAGTCCGTGATAGGCAGTACGTAATGTATCCGTATTTACGACTGGGGCGAGTTTATGCAATGCGTAGGAAGAACTGCTGATTTTCTTACTAAGATCCTCAATGTGATCTTTCCAATCGAGCTTTTTGTCAATAGTTAGTCCCAGAAATTTCGCACTATTAACTCTGCATACGGTATGATTATTGTAGATTAAGTTAATGTCATTTCTTATTGGTATTCTTTGACAAAAATGTAAGATTTGTGTTTTATTTAAATTAATTTTAAGGTTATTATTGTCTAACCATTGAATTATATGAGTTAATGTATTATTGATGTCAAGTTCATATGTGTCAGTTTTCTTACATGCTATTGTGACTGTGCTGTCGTCTGCAAAAAGGGTCATTGGGTGTTCTATTGATTTAGGAAAGTCGTTTATGTATATGTTAAATAACAATGGTCCCAGAACGCTTCCCTGAGGTACACCAAATTTCACAATACGTTCTTGAGACAGATACGTAGTCTCTTTTTTAGTACGATCTATTCTTGAGATTGCTGTGATTTGCCGTCTATTTGATATATACGATTCAATTAGTTTAAGAACATTACCTCTAACTCCATATTTGTCAAGTTTATTAATTAAGATAGTGTGGTCAACATAGTCAAAAGCTTGTGTCATGTCGCATAGTATCGCGCAAACGGGTGTTTTTTCATCCATTCGTGACATGACATTATGTAGAAAATCATAAACTGCCGTATTGATACTCTTATTCTGTCTGAAACCTTTTTGCTCACCACAAAGAATATTATTTTTTTCCATATATGTGTTTAATTCTTTATTAATATATTTTTCAAAAATCTTCGACATAATTGGTATCAACGCTATTGGTCTATAGTTTTCGATGAAATCTCTGTTTCCTTTCTTAAATAGTGGTTTAACTATTGATGTTTTCATACCTTCAGGAAAAATACCCGCACTGATACACAGATTCATGATGTGACTTAAGTGGCTACATATTATATCACCGACAGATTTAATTATTTTAGTACAAACGCCGTCATAACCCACGCTGTTAGTATTTTTAAGATTTTTTATAATGTTTAGCATATCANGTTGAGGATTCTTTTTAACAAATAGTACCATTTCTAATATATACAAGGAAGGAAGTGAGAGAATTTGATGTTCGATAAAATATGGTTTGCAACTGTCTGTACTTTGAAGACCATACATAGCTCTTATGCATCGTTTTTGCCTTTTAAATATAACATCTTTATTTGTAGAGTTTCCCCAGAAAATAATGCCGTATCTAAGTTTCGATGCTACAAGTCCGTGATAGGCAGTACGTAATGTATCCGTATTTACGACTGGGGCGAGTTTATGCAATGCGTAGGAAGAACTGCTGATTTTCTTACTAAGATCCTCAATGTGATCTTTCCAATCGAGCTTTTTGTCAATAGTTAGTCCCAGAAATTTCGCACTATTAACTCTGCATACGGTATGATTATTGTAGATTAAGTTAATGTCATTTCTTATTGGTATTCTTTGACAAAAATGTAAGATTTGTGTTTTATTTAAATTAATTTTAAGGTTATTATTGTCTAACCATTGAATTATATGAGTTAATGTATTATTGATGTCAAGTTCATATGTGTCAGTTTTCTTACATGCTATTGTGACTGTGCTGTCGTCTGCAAAAAGGGTCATTGGGTGTTCTATTGATTTAGGAAAGTCGTTTATGTATATGTTAAATAACAATGGTCCCAGAACGCTTCCCTGAGGTACACCAAATTTCACAATACGTTCTTGAGACAGATACGTAGTCTCTTTTTTAGTACGATCTATTCTTGAGATTGCTGTGATTTGCCGTCTATTTGATATATACGATTCAATTAGTTTAAGAACATTACCTCTAACTCCATATTTGTCAAGTTTATTAATTAAGATAGTGTGGTCAACATAGTCAAAAGCTTGTGTCATGTCGCATAGTATCGCGCAAACGGGTGTTTTTTCATCCATTCGTGACATGACATTATGTAGAAAATCATAAACTGCCGTATTGATACTCTTATTCTGTCTGAAACCTTTTTGCTCACCACAAAGAATATTATTTTTTTCCATATATGTGTTTAATTCTTTATTAATATATTTTTCAAAAATCTTCGACATAATTGGTATCAACGCTATTGGTCTATAGTTTTCGATGAAATCTCTGTTTCCTTTCTTAAATAGTGGTTTAACTATTGATGTTTTCATACCTTCAGGAAAATCTTTTTATGTTTTGCAAACTGGTTGCTTACTCATTTATTGATGTAGGCTCAGTTAACTTGACAGCGAAATAAATTATTAATATAATAAATATTATTTTATTCCGCTTGTCATAAAATAAACTGATAAAATCCAAAATATTTTCAATCATTTTGAACTTTATGACACTTTTAGAAGATAAATTCCTTATTGTTTATTTAATTACGAAAAATGTTATCTACGTAATTTGGAAACGCAAAAAAATGCTTTGCAATTTATGATAAGTATGTATGTAACTGAACATAATTATTTTTCCTCATAATATAATTTACAATGACAATGAATCAGAAACTAAGGTTAAACAACAAATTACGAAATACGAGCAAAAACTACTTTACCAAAAACTACGTAGCTTTAGCAACTATTCGCTTTTCTAAAATAAAATACGGAATATTATAAACATTATTATATTTTACACGCGTCAATACACATATTTAATTTAAACCGTGAAAATCGCATCAAATAAACTATGTTCAAAAGTAGAACATACTGTAGTTCTTTAAATGGCTAGTGATGTGATAAGCGCAGTGAAAAATATTTATTAATGCGCGAGTTCCGACCGGCACCACAACACTGCGACCACCCGGCCGACATACTCGCGTATCGATACTCTAATTGTGTTTATTAGAGGTGTAACTCTCGATATTAACTGAGTATCAACAGTGATCGTGTCAAAATGATGAAAATTATCTTCTTAGTGTTCATACCATTGGCTTGGAGTTATGGTAAGTCATCGTTATATTATTCTTAAATTTCTAAAAATAAACTTCATCGAATACCATAATTAATGTACGAAAATCTCCACTCATTAACAAGCCTGTCAATTAAAAAGTATTTAGTCTAGTATTGTGGTTACATTAACGACAATTCGATTAAGTTTTTCATCGAATTGAAATCGAGTAGTTAAACGTGTTTGTCATGCTCTATTGTTGTAATAAGGAAAGTACTTTGTCATATTATGAAGGATGCATATAAATTGTATCTTTGACATACGATGTATCAGTTCTGTGATCTATCCTATGTGTATATAAGTATATAATAAATAGATATATGTATGGTAATGACATTCGTAAGTAAACATTGCATCAGGTCATTGCATTACGTCAGGTATATAAAAGGTACCTACACACTTGTTTTTATTGCTGTTCATACGCGTGTTTTGAAGGACCTGTGGTATGTATTTGCAGCTATAGGTAGAGCCTTAAAGCTTATAGGTATAATAAAGATTACCATGGTTAAGACAAGTTCATGTCTTTTTCGTTAATCGATAGTTGAATAAGTATTGAACATTTTGCAATATGTAAACAACTAATGTAAAAACCTGTAGATTTGTGGGATTTAAATTAAGAACAAATTAAATATGAATTTCATGAAGGTCAAGTTTACTTTGACCCGAGTACTTCGCTATCGGACATAGTATTATTAAGACACAAAATATTAGGCTCTTAAAAATAATACAGAAGAGCTCGAAAAAAAACTAAAAGAAGCCTTTAAGCAGCCTTGGCCATTCATGAACTGTCTATTAAAATTACGTGAAAATATAACGCTTATAAGAACATTCACGTTATATTTTAACTACATGTGTCTATGTATATGTTTGTATAAGAGTTCCTACGACAAGAATAAATACGAATAAGTTCTCAACGGTACTTGACAGCTATTACTTAAAAGCAACGTAAAATAGCCTTTTTTATAATTTTCCTAACTCAAGAGCTAAATACATGAATACAAATGTCAAATTATTATGTAACAGTTTGAATTTAAATGGCAGTTTTGAGAAAATTAGATATTCTAGTAATATGCTAACATGGTAAACAGTAGTTCCTGCAATGATTTATGTTAACGTAAATGTCCTAAACTGTTTTATTTATTACTAGCTTCTGCCAGCGGTTTCACCCGTATCCCGTGGGAACTACTCGGCGCACCCGGATAAAAAGTAGCCTATGTTGTTCCTCAGGGTTTATTCTATCTCTGTACCAAATTTAATCAAAATCGGCCAGTAGTTCCTGAGATTAGCGCGTTCAAACAAACAAACTCTTCAGCTTTATAATATTAGTAAATTGAACTAGAATAACTGAGACAAAAAATATTGCTAGGGTGAATTGTCACTTACTTATTATTCTTAATAGTATTTCAGAAAATATCGGAAAGAAAGAATTTGTTAGACATTATTAATGAGGTAAATCGAAATACCTCAGTACTGAAATTAATTATTTATTTTTGGAGAAAAAGAAAATTAAGACGAAATTTAAGACATGGCAATAATTGAGGTCTGGCTAATCTCGTTTTGAAAAAGACTATGTCTATCAATTACTAACCCCGTCAAAAGGATCTATCCAGAACCAAGCAAAAAAACCTTTAATAACCAGTTTCGTAAACTGCGCGTGTGTATAGTTCATCATTTTCTTTTTTGATACGCGAAGGTCGACTACCAAAGTATTTGTTTCTTTTTCCCTAAAGGATTCGTATAAGGATGTAAAGAACAGTGTATTTAATATGTAAAAAAATAATTTAAACATAAGTTACCTGTGTGCATAAAAAATTGCAAGACCTAGGTATACTTTCAATATTATTAAAAAAGGTTTGCCAGTTTCTGATGTTGTAGGGAGCAATCTCTGGATCTATTGAACCGATTGAAAAAAAAAAATAACTCTGAGACTATTCTCAGACGGTTTGACAACTGTCCACATAACTAAGTACATACAGACAACAGCACATCAACTTATCACAATCTGTCAAATTTCTGCGATGGATTTTCAACCTTATTACAATAGAGGTACCTAGATTAATATTTGATTGGTAAAATTTGACAGATTCGTATACGTTGACCTGCTGTCGTCCTGTACATAAAACAATTAAATGCTAAAAATAGGGACCCATACCAAGTTGATTGTAATAAATTGAGCAATGTCAATAAACTGCCAATATAGGAACAACCTTGAAACTTCTATTATTGTTTATTGAATGAATTGGCTCAAAATGAATGAGAAGGCAAATATCATAAGACCTCTGCAATAGGTCCATCGTTCCTTCTTCCTTTGTAATAAACTAGTTGGTTCCTGTGGTTTCCATCGTTTCTGATGGCCACTTCATGAATCCGGATAAAAAGCCTTTAACCGTCACCAATCACATATATCTCCGTACCAAAAATATCAATCCGTTAACAGTTTATTTGAGTTTGTTACCAACTCATATCTTAACTAATGTCACAGAGGTAATCTATTTGTTTGATCTCAGGATTAATTGGTTCCATTTGAAAAAATCTTTCAGCTTTATTTAGAGAAAGGCTAAAGGCTACAGTTTATCCGATTGCGCAAAGTAAGTAGATCCAAGCAGGTCTGTTAATGGGACCTTGTTTCTATTACTAGTATTAGCAAAGATTAATTCGCGGTGTAAGAACCAGATGAACGTATCTACAAAAAAACAAAAAATTTTTTTTTCATAAAACGGTTCACAATATAGTCCTTCATGAATTGCCAAAACGACGTAACGGTAAAGTCAATATTTATCAAATTCCAAAAAAACGGAATAGCTTAAGAATCATTTTCAATGGAACCAGAAAAACGTATTATGAATACCGTTCAAATAGTTCTAATTATCTTCGTACCTCTTTAGAGCCATAGGAACGTATTTCTAAAAACAATATTTTTATTCTTAGAATATAGTTTATATTTGGCAATATTATACGAACCAAAAGAACGTAAAAGCTTATACGTTGTTTTGGTCGTAACAAAAGTTTGTTTTGATGCTTAGTTTAAAGAGCCAGTGTAACGTTTGTGTATTTACGTTTTTGTGGCAGTACTAGTTTTGTGGCTACACACTAACGTATGTCAACCGAATTTAAAATATGTATATATTGCGTCTATGTAAGCATATATAAATAAATAATTTCTATTTTTTTCTAAGCTCTAAGAGTATGGCAATACATAGAAAAAAATATTATTTTCCATACTAGTATTTTATCTGTATTAAAAAGCTGGTAAAGTTTAAAGAGCCGAATTTTCGCAGTATTTTTGCTTTCCTGTAAAATTGATAAAATGTAGATACGTTCATCTGACTCTTACACCGCGAATTATTAGTTACTTGTATTTATAAAATCTTTACAAAAAAAGTTTACTTACAGAACTGTGATTTCATGTACGAAAACTCTCATTACTTAGGTATTTTGTTCCACTTAAGTATGGTTGACCTTATTTGTACGATAAAGTACCTAATAAGTATATACTTAATGCTATGTAATCGATTAGTTTCGTGATGCAATAACCAACTGGCTGAAACCTTTGCCCGACATCCAAAAAAGAGGTTAAGTCTGTGAGTGCCTTCCTATATTTTTATATAAGACAGACTTTAATGATGACAATACAAACTAATTATGTCCCTCCCATCGTCAGTTCCTTCATTAAACCGAGAGCTAGATTTGATTTACATTCACTTTTATATGAGTATTATTAACGTATAAGTTTGGATGAAAAGACATTTGGATATTTGTTACAGTTCACCCAAAAACTACTGAACGCTTTTTAATGGGACTTACCTAAAAGTAACATGCCTAACATATTAGAATAACATACAAATCACTATTTATCCGATTACAGAAATCACTTTCTGAAAACTCCTTTGAGACACGGATAAAACCGCGAGTTGCAACTAGTACTCAAATTAGCATAAACGAATTAAGGCATGAAAAAAAGAATATTAATGGAATTTAATCATTTCAACACCTTATTAAGCTATAGGTGCTTATCATGTACCATACAATGTGACGAATAGTTTCATTAAAGAAATTCTTTAGTTACGCTTTTGGTAAATTTTAATATCATTATTGAGTTTATGTTACACTTTAATAAAATAAAAGCTTATTTACTTAATCATTAGGAATTGCAGCCTGTGAATTGAAATAAGATGTTTTTTTTGGTGCTTATTCGTTGTTGCTACTTAATTTATAAGATAGGTTTTTTCGTGGCAGCGGTGGTCTAAAATTGTACTGTAAAGTGGTGTAAAACTGTAAAAATTACTTGACACTTCGCAATTTGAAAAACTAAAGCTAATTAATATCCAATATGGAATCATCAAACATTTATTAAAGTAAAAAACGTGAAAACTTTACGAATTCAACTTTCACAGTAATATTCAATGATGGCATGGATACATTGGTCGTTATTTACCTACTCTATTTTAAATAGGTACTCAAACGCAATTTGTTTAACAATACCGGTAATCAAAATATCTTGTAGTTTATTTTGAGTAAGATGAAAAATCATGATAATTATATTTCCCAATTAATAACATTCGGCAACCTAGTTAAAGCAGGTCATTCAACTGAAATGAAAACTTCCCACTTGAAGACCCACTCTTAAATCTAGGACTTCGTAAGTAGGTATACCAAAAGCATTCTTCTAGCTACGATTTTAAAAGAAAAAATCCGCAATACCTTGAGGCGACAGCTTATGGCAATAAAAAATAACGCTTAAAAATTAATAAAGACGAGCTCATTATTCAGCATTAGTTGACAGATTTATTGAACTTTCTTATTAAAACTGTTTAAATAACCAAATACATCATCGCCGATGTCTTTCTTATTTTTAGATAATTAGCAATAACTTATTTTGAACAATTCTAAAGATTATGAGCGGAACGCCTAAAGGCAAAATTGCTATTTTAACACACAATTTTTGGATCTGTTTTGAGAAATGAATAATTATGTTCTTTCTATCGTAACACTTTATTTCAAAGGATTTGGTTTTTAGGGTTTCGTACGCAAAGAACGGGACCCTAATTTACTTCGCTGTCAGTCTGTCCGACCGTCTTTCTGTCACCAGGTTGTATTGGAAGAACCTTGATAGCTAGACAGTTGTAATTTTCACAGGCGTTATTATTTGCAACGTTATAACAACAATAGGTGCCGAAAACTTGAATAAATTAAATATTTTAAGGAGTTCCCACACAACAAATTATTTTTTTATAGATGATAGTACGGAATCGATCGCGCGCAAGTCCGACTCGCACTTGGCCGGTTTTTTAATTATGTTGTCAATGACTGCAGGCTTTAGTTTATGCACTAATTAGAGAACTATCAAAGAACTACCCACGCATAATAGCTAAATGGGATAAATTAATCGAGTTTTTGAATACCTAATGTTAGCTATAGTCTGATGTCTCAATCAGTTTACAATTTTTGCAAGTAGATAGTTAATTATTTTTAATATTTATGGGCGAGAGTGAATGCAATTAAGTATGACTACTGAAATAGATAAAAATGTTTTTAATTTAGTCTTTATTGGCTCTAGAATTCCTTGTTACTTTGATTGAAAAGAAAGAAATCAGTTGAAAAGTAATTGAAGTAAATACAATTAGGTACAGTTGAATAAGATGAAAAACAGTCTATTGACTTAGTAATTCTTTTTCTCAAACTGTTTAGTTTTAACAAATTAATGACCTCTTCAATGCACCTAGCAACATAATTCCTAATAGATACTCATTTGGCAATAGTTTTCCACAAAAATACAAATAAAATAAAAGAATAGATACAAGTTTTGACCAATTAACAATACAAAGGAATGTAGCAGACTGTTAGAGTGAACTTGTTTTGTCCTAAGTTATTATAATGTATAACTTAAGAATGCCTTTAAGATTAACATATTAAATTGTTCCAAAGTATGTTCGTTTGTAACCGGAGAATATAATTAGGTTCGGCAAACTTGGAATACCAATAATAGGTAAGTTAAGAATGATCAAAGAGTTCTTTTCTTCGCCATTACTAGAAGAGCCTATAAAGTACGCTCACCAACAAAAACTTATATGAAAAGGAGTGTTGCAATTTGAAGGTACAGACAACAGCACATCAAGCTACTACAATCGGTCAAATTTCTGCAATAGATCAACCTTATCACAATCGTGGTAGGTTGATGTTCGATTGGTAAAATTTTACAGATTCGTATATGTCTGTACACTATTTCTAGTTATTCTGCAAAATAAGCCGTAGGCTTTAAAATAAACTTAAATAAAGGCCCTATATTTCCTCTCGACCTTTTAAACAAGCTTCGCTTAAGTAGATACTGTGAAAGTAGGTAAATTCTCAACAAAGGTATGCTTATCTGATAAGAGATGTGCCATATCTCAAGGACCTTAATCTTTGACCCAGCACGCTCTGTGTACATCCTTGATTAAACTTTACTTTCGACTTTAAAAACGTATACTTGTGTCTCTTTTAGATTATGAAGCGATAGGCCTTTCAGAAAGTCGAAAAAGAAAAATTCATAAAAAAATGAGTGAATCTCAAATGGTCCGAGTATAATCTATTACGAATATTGTAAAGCTAAAGAGTTTGTTTATTTGCTTATGTCTAATCTTAGAAGCCACTGTTCCGATTTGAAAAAAATATTTCATTGTTGGCTAAACGAAAAGCTGTGGACAGCCCATGCTGTCTAGTAATATAAATAATACCTATCCAAATTGACTCTCAAAACGTATAGACGTATAAAAATGTCCCTGGCGAGGAAAAAACCCATTTAAACCGAATCGATATGAGTTCCTCACATCACTTGCCAACTGTTAAGTAGCAAGTAAACAGCGTTCTTAGAAATCACAGTACACATCTAATATTGGCATACGTATGTACCGATAGTACGTTCACTGAACTAGCGTCGCCTAAAACTCTTTGGACAATAATAACCAGATTCCCTTGTTTTTTTTCTATTGAGATTTTGAGAGATTTTCTTCGGCCTTATTTAAAATGTTTTTTTTGGCGTTAATTTAATTTTGTAATCCCACCAAAAACATTTCATATAAAATGTAATCCAGACGACCACATCATAAGGTTGGCCCTGTGCGAAAGGATCTCACCTAGAGCCAAGGCTCCGAATCTACACTTCCTAACTCTACTGACCCTAACTTTACAAACTCTACAATTCTACATATCAGTAAAATGTAACTCTACTTGCTCTTTGATGTTGTTTATTCTTTGGCCGACTTCAATACATAGGCATTGACTGCCTCGTTGGTCTAGTGGTCGCATAGCGCGACTGCGGATCACAGGTCTCGGGTTCGATTCCCGGGTCAGGCCGAAATCGCTTTGTGGGTTTTAGAAACTTTCACAAAGCAGCCTGGAGTTTGGAAGTTGGCGGTGTTACACCCCCGTGCCTGGGAGGGCACGTAAAGCCGGCGTCCTCGAATGCTAATCAGTAGCAGTCGTATATAAATCCACGTCAGAGGCCGAGCAGAAGCTTTCATATCCTTTAATACATTCCTTCATGTCGTATATTTGAAGTGACACACGTTTAGAAAGACCAAGTTTAGGTACACGTAAGATGACGAAATCAAGTTTTCCCAACTGATACCATCTATCCTGAGTTTCTCATTAGTTATGCGAGACACTAAACAATTTCACACAGTGACTTTAAATCTATATGGCGCCTATATTAAAACAGTAAATGCTTAGAAATTATAAATATTCAGATTGGTAACGGTAAACTTATTTTAAGAATCAATTAAAAACAAAGAAATTTAAATTCCAGTGTCTTATTATTATTCACTAGCTTCCACCAACGTTTCACTTGCTTTTCATGAGAACTACTCCACGTACTCGGATAAAAAGTAGGTAGCCTATATGTTGTTCTGATATAAATATAAGTTATATTACTACTACATTAGGTAAATTTCACCAAAATCCTTCCAGAAGTTTTTGCGTGAAAGTGTAACAAATATACACAGACACATCCTCACAATTTTGTGCGTTTATAATACAAGTAGGATATGTATCTCTGTAAGTATAACTTTGTAAGCAAACCTTTGAAATGATTGTTTTTATTCTAGTTTATTCACTTCTCTCGTTCAGTTTTAAATCTATACTAATATTATAAAGCTGCAGAGTTTGTTTGTTTGAACGCGCTAATCTCCGGATCTACTGGTCCGATTTGAAAATAATCTTTCAGTGTTTGATAGCCCATTTATCGAGGAAGGCTGTAGGCTACTTTTTATACGGGTGCCAAAGAGTAGTTCTCACGGGACGCGGGTAAAACTGCTGGCGGAAGCTAGTCATCAATACTATTGGTATTAACACCGAGCAGGCGATGAATACTAGTAGGTACTGCATTTCCAAGTATATATTAACCAAATACCTAGTTTCTTATATGTATTTTAAAACCATGAAGGAGAGCCACATTATGCAGTTTAAACCTGAATGGAAGTGACGTCAGCTTCAGTATGCGCGATGTGAATTTACTTGTCACCTGCCTTTGTGAATTTATCGTGAATAACAGTATCTATATCCATACCTATATTATAACAAAGTGCATTTCGTTTATGTTTGGAAGCAGCATTTTTTACCAGAGAAGGAGACAGCATAAAAATGAATTCGCGTCATCAACAAAATTTGAAATTGATTTAAGAAAATGTTCATGTATTTATGAGATAAAGACTGGTGGAAAATGGACTGACGGGCAGCAATGTCTTAGTTACAAGGTCCCTATTTACCCTTTAGCTATGGTACTCTAAAATAAGAAATATCTTGTCTAGATACAAACATAACACTGGTTTATAAGCTTACAGCCGTTCCCAATATTCCATCTATCTATTGATTTGCTTACTAGAGATAGGAATTTGACAATACTTATATGGGACTTATGTCAAACTTCTATCTCTAGTAGGCAAATCGAGAGATAGATATATTACTGAATTTCGTAGTTAGACGATGATATCACTAAACCAAATAATTACTAAATAGACAATACCTCAAACGAACCTGCAAAACCACAAGTAGGTAACAATGAAACAGAAGCAACGAACAAAACATGAAATGATTCACCAATACAAACATTAGATTCTTAAATAAATAAATNAGCAGAAGCTTTCATATCCTTTAATACATTCCTTCATGTCGTATATTTGAAGTGACACACGTTTAGAAAGACCAAGTTTAGGTACACGTAAGATGACGAAATCAAGTTTTCCCAACTGATACCATCTATCCTGAGTTTCTCATTAGTTATGCGAGACACTAAACAATTTCACACAGTGACTTTAAATCTATATGGCGCCTATATTAAAACAGTAAATGCTTAGAAATTATAAATATTCAGATTGGTAACGGTAAACTTATTTTAAGAATCAATTAAAAACAAAGAAATTTAAATTCCAGTGTCTTATTATTATTCACTAGCTTCCACCAACGTTTCACTTGCTTTTCATGAGAACTACTCCACGTACTCGGATAAAAAGTAGGTAGCCTATATGTTGTTCTGATATAAATATAAGTTATATTACTACTACATTAGGTAAATTTCACCAAAATCCTTCCAGAAGTTTTTGCGTGAAAGTGTAACAAATATACACAGACACATCCTCACAATTTTGTGCGTTTATAATACAAGTAGGATATGTATCTCTGTAAGTATAACTTTGTAAGCAAACCTTTGAAATGATTGTTTTTATTCTAGTTTATTCACTTCTCTCGTTCAGTTTTAAATCTATACTAATATTATAAAGCTGCAGAGTTTGTTTGTTTGAACGCGCTAATCTCCGGATCTACTGGTCCGATTTGAAAATAATCTTTCAGTGTTTGATAGCCCATTTATCGAGGAAGGCTGTAGGCTACTTTTTATACGGGTGCCAAAGAGTAGTTCTCACGGGACGCGGGTAAAACTGCTGGCGGAAGCTAGTCATCAATACTATTGGTATTAACACCGAGCAGGCGATGAATACTAGTAGGTACTGCATTTCCAAGTATATATTAACCAAATACCTAGTTTCTTATATGTATTTTAAAACCATGAAGGAGAGCCACATTATGCAGTTTAAACCTGAATGGAAGTGACGTCAGCTTCAGTATGCGCGATGTGAATTTACTTGTCACCTGCCTTTGTGAATTTATCGTGAATAACAGTATCTATATCCATACCTATATTATAACAAAGTGCATTTCGTTTATGTTTGGAAGCAGCATTTTTTACCAGAGAAGGAGACAGCATAAAAATGAATTCGCGTCATCAACAAAATTTGAAATTGATTTAAGAAAATGTTCATGTATTTATGAGATAAAGACTGGTGGAAAATGGACTGACGGGCAGCAATGTCTTAGTTACAAGGTCCCTATTTACCCTTTAGCTATGGTACTCTAAAATAAGAAATATCTTGTCTAGATACAAACATAACACTGGTTTATAAGCTTACAGCCGTTCCCAATATTCCATCTATCTATTGATTTGCTTACTAGAGATAGGAATTTGACAATACTTATATGGGACTTATGTCAAACTTCTATCTCTAGTAGGCAAATCGAGAGATAGATATATTACTGAATTTCGTAGTTAGACGATGATATCACTAAACCAAATAATTACTAAATAGACAATACCTCAAACGAACCTGCAAAACCACAAGTAGGTAACAATGAAACAGAAGCAACGAACAAAACATGAAATGATTCACCAATACAAACATTAGATTCTTAAATAAATAAATTTTCCACAACGACTCTGGTTAATAATGAATAAGGTGCTAATGACAATTGTCTCACGCTACAGGACATTAATATGATAGATGAAGCGTTAACAGTTGCTCCATCATTCGATTATTCCATCAACAACAATAATATTGTCTGTCTCCACACAGCACATGTTTCCTTTAAAGAATTAATTTTAGCTGCTTTATGTAAAGTCTTACTTCGGCTTCGGTAGCCCAGAAAGAAAATCAGGCAACTCCTGTGATATGTATCAATCTAAAGCTTTAATGCTTCTATAAAAATCGGCCAAAGTGCGAGTTGGACTCGCGCATGAAGGGTTCCGTACCATTATCTATGTAAAAACGAACGTATGTATTATCTCCAACTAGCCAAAATACAATCATTTTTCGGACAGCAAAAAATAACTTTGTTTTCATACAAATATATGAATAACAAAGTTACAATTTGCGGTTTCACACGTTTGTTGTATGGGGATGCCCCTTAATATTTATTTTTTAATTTTTTGTATTTTTTGTTATAGCGGCAACGGATATACATCATTTGTGAAAATTTCAGCTTCCTAGCTATCACGGTTTATGAAATACAGCCTGGAGACAGACAGACAACGTCTTATTAATAGGGTCCCGTTTTACCCTTTTGGGTACGGAACCCTAAATACCATGGTCTGTATGGAAAATCCGTTTGTTTATAACCGTTAATTGCACCGGTTTCTTTTACATCGAGTCCAACAAAGGAATTGCAATTATTACAGACTGGTATCTCAATTATCTAAACTACGTTATTAGCAGCAGTTTTAGAGACAGCTACATATTTACAATTCCTAAAACATTCTTATTAATTGCATACTAGTTTAATTTCCTTGCTTGTGTTTCTGAAATGATAAATTGCTGAATCTAATTTGTGTTCTCAATTTTATTTTCATTCAAGAGATCGTTGTCTAAAACAAATGACATCCGGTGATTTGGTGCAAATTCACTTAAGGCCATTGTCTTTATATTAGACTAGCTTCTGCCAGCGGCTTCGCTCGCTTCCCGAGGGAACTATTTCCCGTACCCGGATAAAAATAGCCTATGTTGTTCCTCAGGGTCTATTCTATCTCTGTGCCAAATTTCATCAAAATCGTCTCACTGGTTTAGGCGTGAAAGCGTAACAGACAGACAGACTGAGTTACTTTCGCATTTATAATATTAAGTAGGGATATACGGCTTTAAAACAAATAAAAATCATTCACAACCCTGTCATTAGCACAGGAGTAAGAAACTTATTCCTTATCATCATGATTCAGTATTCTAGAACAGGCCAGGTTTTACGCCTTTCTTTTCGAATCGATTGCGTCATTTACAAGACCATGCTATCTTCACAATTATTAGTCGCATTAAACTCCATTGAACAGTACACACCTGTGTTTAGTAGTTAAACGATTTCAGTTTATTTCTTATTTATTACTGAGGCGTTAGCAGTTTCAGGTTAGAGAGTTTTTTTTACATTCATTTTAGTATTTTTATCTGTTTCTTTATTTAAATCTTGCGTTACTATTGATTTAATGGCTGCCTGTGACCAAATTATTCACTTAGAGACTAACATAACACACTGTACTACAAATAATAGGTATATTAATTAACAGAACAATAGATCCTCCTTGCCTTGTCTTCAAGTGCGAAATACGTTACGGCTCTGTAACTTTTCGCTTACTAATAAGACGTAATTAAAATCATAATAACACAATACATAGTTCATAATAATCTATTACAGTAGGTTTTTCCCGTCGATTAAATAAATGATCTCAGTCCGATGCGCATTAGTTTATGTTTTTATAAAAAAACCGCAGCGTTAATGGATGCCACGTTAAACGTTTTGACACGTTTTGTCTATATTTTTTTTTATTGATGTTATGATCGATTTTTTGCATGTGTTTAAACACGTGATTGGTGTACTTTTTTGAAAGAGGATTTGATAGTTTTCTTGGGCAATTAGCAAGTTAAATTGATGTACTGTTCCATTGATTCATATAAGATGGGGATTTCCCTGCGAATATCAACTTTGGAAACTTTGATCGATATGCAATCGGTGTTGGATTCATAGAGAGAGTGAATATAGCACTTATAATGTCCTATGTATAGACAAAACTAATCTGGTTTATCAATAATTCAGTCAGTTCCTTATTTGTAGGTACGTCTCCCAAATTATATCTTCCAATATGAATATTAAAATTAATCGATTTATGTTTGATCGATTCACTGACTCAATTTAACTAAAACCAACAAATGACGTCTTCGTAATTACGTTAATTGACATCGTAGGTGTATGTCCATATCAGGGCTAATTTATTATTAAGTGATTTGATGAGTTCTTTTCAATTAACAATGAAAATTCTGCCCACACGTGATGAATTATTTCATCATTTCGAAAGCCGTCATCTAAGGTATTATTAATAGAAGTCCCAGCAACACAGAAACTTATATCAAAAATGGACATTACTTAGAGATTCCCAAATAGACCAGTATGATGTTACTAGGCAGATTTCTCTTTGCCCAAAAAAATTGTCAACGAAATCCAAACGCTTCCTGATATTTTCATAAATGTGTTTCCAGGACCCAACACGCAAGGAGGTGGTGCATTCGCGTACGTGGACTCGACTGGCAATAGGTACGGCGGTACATACGGCCTGGAAGACGGCAAGGTCGTAAGGACCTCAGGCGATCCGTTCCCTGAACACTTCGCTGATACAGTGGACCCCTACCAAGGAGCTGACTTCGCTCCCGTATTTTTCGGCAACTTTGATAATTTGCTCCAAGAGTAAGATCTATAATGTGTCAGAAGCTAAAGGCTTCCGGTGAAGGATCTGCGGTAAATGTGCAAATGGTGACGGGTCTTCGAAATGAATTTCTTTTTCTTTTATTCTGTAGGATCAGTATTAGAAATTAGTTAAGGATTCGATCTGCTTGGATTTCTTTTGGTAAATAGACTGAATTCATACCGGGTAAACTAATTTGCAGGATACATAAGGTGATACTTTTTTATTACTAAACCTTATTCATGAATGATTGCTACTTTTTCTATACAGATAAAATGACAAAAAGATTGAAGCAATATTCATGAGTTTCTACACTCTCTCTGAGAGTGTACTAATTTGCATGCAAATACGTATTGAACAACAACTTAAATTAATACATTGCATTTTATAGCCCACGCGGAGCAAGGGTTAAAAGGTAAAACTTGCACATCTACATACTCAAGGAGTGTCTTCATAGATGTCATAACTTTCCAGAGTTTCCTTCAAACTAATGTTCTGTCGCTTCACTTTCTCCAGCGCTTCCATCAGCTACATCTAACATACTAACCAGTTCAGTGTGATTTATTAACAATTTGTGTTCACAGGGTGTTCAAAAAGAATTTTGAGAACCAGAGACTGGCGTTTGATGCCGCCAGACAAGCGTTCGACATATCGTCGAACCAGTTGGGTGGTTACTATCCAAATCCGAATGTTGACTATAGGTACCCAGCGTTCGGCGGCTTCGGAATGCCGAGTTTCGGAAATTCTGCGTTCGCTAGCGCGGCCGCGGGACCAGGATTCCAGCACCACATCGCCGCCATCAGCCCATCCAATCCAGTAAGTTTTTACGTTCATTTATCTGTGAGAAAATCTTAAAACATCTGCTATTTATCTTTTTAATGATTAGATCACGAATTTTACCTTTAGTACCTGTGAATCTTGACAGTTTTTGTTGATTTTTTATTAGCTCGCTTTAACAATAGATTTCGCGGTTCTTATTTCATTAGTGTAAATTATGACTCTAACAATTAATTTGTTCAAACTCTTTATGCATTCTGAGCACGTGTTTTTCCAGATTGGATACTTTTATTGTTTTGACATTTAAGTTAAGGAGTTATTTAAATATTGAGTTTGGATCGATGTTAACATAGCTATGCTCTGACGTGGCCTTATCAGTCGTGACTAAACTGCACAAAACTATAATTTCAATGGACCTTACTACACAGCTTATAATAATATTGAATACAATGTACTTATTTACTTATACAATATCAAAATGTTTTCTGATAATGGTCTCAAATCCTATCGATTTTATGATTCGTTACACAAGTTTTCTGACTTGTTCTGTAAGTTAAGTTCGTCTAATGACACATGACGCAATTTCAGGGAATGCCGAATGTGGATAGGGTGAGCCACTTCGCGGATTCATCACTACCTGGAGGAAGGAAATTCTACTCCGTCTCCAGCAAGTCGTACTCATCATCCTCAAACATCAATGGCAAGGAGATCTCCAATAGAGGAGCCGAGACTTTAGTCAACGACAACGGGAAAGTCACTCATTATAAAGTACAAAACTAATCTGCAACAAACGATGTCTTAAACGCCCAAAACCTTATGAAAAAATTATACTAAAACATGGATCTCAAGATACAAAATTATAAAGAAAAAATCTCAAAAGTATTTAAGCAGTTAAAGCAATGGCGATTATATATTGATTGGTCACCCTGAAAGTTACTTGTAAAAGAAAATGATATAGTATCAATAAAATGATTATAATATAGGTTCTGCCTGTTTATTTATTGGCTCAGAAAAAAAATTGTAATAAAAACACTTTTGGTGTAGCAATTGAAGGCTTTGACTGTATATTTTTTTTTATTAAATTGATTGGTACTGATATTTGAATTATACTTTGATTACGGTTTTGTAGCATACCTAATTATTCATTTATGTTTGTTAATTTTTAGACCTAATTTATTAGGTATATTTTAGTTTTTTTGCGGTCTTGTCCTTGTAAAGATCATCTTTTCACGAAAACAGTATTTTTTGTGGCAAAGCTAAAATTTGCTTAAAAGCTAATATGCACCTACACTGATGGTATCTGCACTATTAGTCTAGTTTTTGTTTAGACTACAAAAGAAGTTCAACTACCTAACACACAAGCAGTAATTAAATAGAATCCTCTTTTTGCATAACTTAATAATGAAGACTGTTCACTCATTGATGAAGAAAAAGATACAGAGATAATAACATCTGACGAAAACGTTAGGCACTAAGCGAATACTTGGAAACGTGCACACAATTATGAACATCTCATTATACCATGCCTTTCAACCTCTGAGTAACGTCTCAAGGTCGCTAAGATAACATCACCAAGTTTTTCTGCACACACACGGATACGGGATGAACAAAAACAATGACCGCAAACAAATTAGTTTAATTTCGCCAATTTGCCGTCCAACTTAATCTTAGGAGTTGTTGTCTCGTAAAGCCATGAGTTGCGTCTTTGTGAGGCGGGAGGGCACCTCATGCCTTGTCCATTCAGCTCCCTACACTTCTTGCAATAGAACTCCTTGAGTCCATCATCTGTTATCCCCCTGTGGAATTTCCCAGGAGTCTGATAAGCTGGTCTGCTTATCTTCCATCCTGTGTTGTATTCTGTGTTAGGCACTTCTTGAGTCATCCAATTAATATTATTGTAGAAACTCGAAGGCTGCCATTGCGTAGGGTTTGTAATGTAATTGGGGTAGATATCCAACTCGTCACGTACATTCCTGTTTATAAATGTTGAGTCAGGGTAGATTTTAGCTCTGTTCCTTATACGAGTGTCTGGTGTCCTGATTTGTGTAGTTTCAACTGATTTGTATCCGTTTATTACGGGAACTTCACCGCTGTCTTCCTTTGCTTCTTTATTGCCAATGTTATATGATAGTATACCTGTGTTACCTGTAAGAATGGGAACAGATTGTTTACCAACAAACAAGAGTGATGGAGAGGTACTTATAGGCTGGACCAAACTGATTAATAACAAGCGCCATAACATTGCATGCTATATATTTTAGAACAACTGCGTGCATTTTCCACCTAAGCTCGTAAATGTCAAGAGATAACAAAATCATTACAATCAGGTCAGTAGCGTCGACCTTGTACCCATACTGATATCAGAGTTGAATCCTCTTGTTATTCAATCGATAGCAAATTAATAAATCTGTATCACCCTATAAACCTAGTTTACACAGTTAAACTTCAGTCTCCATATGGGGCTGACAACTAAAACAAAGAAGAATTTTATTTTTCGCACTATCTTAAAAAAGTCATCATCATTGTTAGCAAGCTACTGGACACAAGTCACCCAAGTGGAAAATCATATGCGTCCGTTGCCCCATATGCTGTTTAATGGTTTATGAAGTAAGATGTTAATAACAATGAAATCCCCAAAAGATTTATTTAAAATTCATGTACAGATTTTATGCACACTGCTTAGCGGATAAAATGTACTGCGTCTATTCAAGAACTGATCTGAATATTGTTCCCTTTATTGCGGACGGGAAAATTATTGAGTAAGTAGGTAATTCCACCTCAAAATGGATAGTGTCAGAAATATATAAAGCCCCCAGCCCTGGTAGCTCTGTTATTTCTATTAGAACGTAAAGCCTGGAGCTTTTAATAAGACCATTCTGGTACATACGTACCTTCGCTGGAACCATGTAGTCCTCTTCTATTATTGTTTTTCAGTTTAGTAGACAAAACAATCGTGTGTTGTACCTCCACATCTTCGTCTTCCACTTTGGTAGAATTAGTGAGTGTCGTTACTATTTCATCGCCTCCAAAATCCATCTTTGTTGAAACTGCATCACTCCAGCCAGCAAAAGCTGGAATTAATAACAAAGTTCATACGATAATTTCTAATCTAATTCTCTTATAAATACATTTCCGTTTCGTCTTTTATTACTGGATTTTTCAAGTTAACTACTTTTTATTAAACGGACGTCAAGTTAGGACTTCAATTGAAAAGAGTTTATCAGTTATCAAGGTTTTTTTAATTATTGAAACTAAGAATCTTCTTCTGCAGTCTTTTGTAGTTTTACTAGTGGTAATAAACTTGTGAAAGTTAGCTGCTGTTTCATCAAAGAAACTACTGAGGGGTTTGTACTGAAGTTTGAATAAATTGTTGACTAAAAATATTGTCAGACATTCTTAGAAAATAACATTAATCCAGACACAGATAACAGTTATTATCTATTTATAAATCTCAAGGAACCCTTGGCCTTGTTCTTAGTTTTATTATTCTTCATACTGGTATATATTGTTTCGAAAGTATTTTCGTCCTGTGTTCCCTATATTATCTTGTCATCAACTTCTATAGGCTTTTGTTTTCTTCCAGCATTGTCTGTTGAGAGATCTAAGTATAACTATGAAACGCCCTACCATTATAATTATTATTTATTTCCAGGTGCCTTGATCTTGACTTCTTATATAAAAAAGTACTATGTAACAAGAAGTAACAATGGAATTGTTATTTTTATTTATTACCTAGGAACAAAGACCAATCTTCATTTCATTCAGTTGACTTTGCTAAGATCTCAAATGACATATTTTAAGCAAATTATTTTATTATTAATTATTATAGAAAGCATTAAAGCATATTATCAATACAAATAAAATTAAAAGTAATATATCAAGCTAATACATAAACTATAACAGCTAGTTTAAATAAACACCCAATTAATATAATTGATAAAGATCGAAACGAAAACAGAAGCACATCATAAACTTGGGCTGCGGGATTGTTCGCGCGAGCTACCGCGGTCCAGGCACACAAAGGGCTCCAGAAGGAACACGGTGGGTTTTAGTCAGTAAAAGTCTGACACTTCCTCACGCTGTCACCCAAAGCGGGAAGGGTCATCTGATGATTTCCCTTCGATAAGATAAAGTACATGATAAACTTCTTACCACAAACACTCAAGCAGATACAAAAGAGTCGTGTCATCTTGTCACTCAAAGAGCTCACAAACAATATGGCATCCTTCGCGTGACATACGATTTATATAAACTATAGAAAATTGCTCTAAATGATGTCGCAAAGGAAGCTGCACAATTACCTCCCGTGTTGATGCTACAAGAAACAAGAGATTAATGATGGTAGGTAGGTACTGACTAATGTTGATTTGTCATGGTCTAAACGCATGAGGAATATTTTTATTATCGCAGGTGTAGAAACTTTTATGGGGGTCGTTACCCATAAAGCAATAGCAGGGCTTTAAATGACAGG
Organism: Heliothis virescens; assembly: GCA_002382865.2. Classification (NCBI taxonomy): domain Eukaryota; kingdom Metazoa; phylum Arthropoda; class Insecta; order Lepidoptera; family Noctuidae; genus Heliothis; species Heliothis virescens. Next base: position 12,421,212 of record NWSH02000517.1, read on the forward strand.
CCTATTATGAAGGAAAATAAGGTTTGTAGATGCTTCAGTCACGATTTGCAATCGTTAAGAAAGAACGTTTAGGAAGACCTATTCATGACCTATCTGTGTAAGTTGAACATAATTTTAAGTGTCCAAACAATTGTTTACTGGGCTATAACGCTTGGCTCCAAGACTCACATGGTAAAAAGGTATCCTTAAATGTCATTGTACCCAAAAATAAACAAAAAGCCAAGGTCACGCGGTGTTCCCAGGCGGTCACCCATCCAAGTACTGACCGCGCCCGATGTTGCTTAACTTCGGTGATCGGACGAGAACCGGTGTTTTCAACGTGGTATGGACGTTGACGACTGTTGCTAACGAAAACGTGTTCACGTTCAGTGTACAGTATATTTTTAATGCAAGCAATCATAATTACACATTCAGATTAGATAAATAATTCATAAACGTACTAAAATACATACATTACAAACTACACTACAAAATTGTTAAAACTATGACTTCAATTGAAATCAACGCCATCTTTTAAGTTTTGTCCAAACTCACAAAAAAACAGTCTCTTACAGTGCAAAAGTTTCAAGAGATTTTGGTAGATGGCGCTGTTACTAACTCTAATGACAACAAAAGATTTCGCCCAACGTGGGGCTCGAACCCACGACCCTGAGATTAAGAGTCTCATGCTCTACCGACTGAGCTAGCCGGGCTGGTGATGGCCAAGTCGAAATTAATGATAACATTCTTGATAAGATCAATAAACAATTTGTATTGACAGACTGCAGACTTACAAAATAACTTGTGTTTTCCACTGTATCAATCTTTTCAAGATCAAACAATTAATGAACCAACGGTCTAAAATAAACTAATTCCTCTTTATAATAATATACCTCAGAGATTCGCAAACAGCCCGCATGTCGCAGAAGTCATGATATCTTGGCGGGTATAAAGGACCCCACAAAGGCTAACTCTCTTCGGGCAGATAGGAACATGTTTGCATGTGGATATTGCGCGCTCAAAGCTCAAAGCTACGTCCTAGGGGGATTGCACACAGTATTTGAGATATACCTACCTATGTAAGTTGAAACGGGCCTTATTTGACTTGGCTGATGGTATTTTGCGATCGTTGTTGGTCTGCGATTGTGGTGTGATTACTGTTTTTTGCCAAAGGTAGAAAAACCGCAACACTTTCAATGATTGTTGAACGTAATCATGTTCAGAGCTCTTTATTTTTTTGTATAAGTTGGTAGTACTTCACCGACATTCAAGAATTTATAATAACTTCAGATTCACGTTGAATTGACATGGTTGTGATTAAAAATAAAGGATAGGTAGATAAAACGCAAAAAACAACGAGAGCCCTATGCTGCTATACATTTACCAAAAACTACCTACTCACCTATTCCCACAAAATGTATTTTGCACGAAACTACAACCTTCTGGAAGCACCTATCTACCTACATAAATGATAGGTAGGTACCTACCTACTAGTCANAAGCGGGAAGGGTCATCTGATGATTTCCCTTCGATAAGATAAAGTACATGATAAACTTCTTACCACAAACACTCAAGCAGATACAAAAGAGTCGTGTCATCTTGTCACTCAAAGAGCTCACAAACAATATGGCATCCTTCGCGTGACATACGATTTATATAAACTATAGAAAATTGCTCTAAATGATGTCGCAAAGGAAGCTGCACAATTACCTCCCGTGTTGATGCTACAAGAAACAAGAGATTAATGATGGTAGGTAGGTACTGACTAATGTTGATTTGTCATGGTCTAAACGCATGAGGAATATTTTTATTATCGCAGGTGTAGAAACTTTTATGGGGGTCGTTACCCATAAAGCAATAGCAGGGCTTTAAATGACAGGCCTATTATGAAGGAAAATAAGGTTTGTAGATGCTTCAGTCACGATTTGCAATCGTTAAGAAAGAACGTTTAGGAAGACCTATTCATGACCTATCTGTGTAAGTTGAACATAATTTTAAGTGTCCAAACAATTGTTTACTGGGCTATAACGCTTGGCTCCAAGACTCACATGGTAAAAAGGTATCCTTAAATGTCATTGTACCCAAAAATAAACAAAAAGCCAAGGTCACGCGGTGTTCCCAGGCGGTCACCCATCCAAGTACTGACCGCGCCCGATGTTGCTTAACTTCGGTGATCGGACGAGAACCGGTGTTTTCAACGTGGTATGGACGTTGACGACTGTTGCTAACGAAAACGTGTTCACGTTCAGTGTACAGTATATTTTTAATGCAAGCAATCATAATTACACATTCAGATTAGATAAATAATTCATAAACGTACTAAAATACATACATTACAAACTACACTACAAAATTGTTAAAACTATGACTTCAATTGAAATCAACGCCATCTTTTAAGTTTTGTCCAAACTCACAAAAAAACAGTCTCTTACAGTGCAAAAGTTTCAAGAGATTTTGGTAGATGGCGCTGTTACTAACTCTAATGACAACAAAAGATTTCGCCCAACGTGGGGCTCGAACCCACGACCCTGAGATTAAGAGTCTCATGCTCTACCGACTGAGCTAGCCGGGCTGGTGATGGCCAAGTCGAAATTAATGATAACATTCTTGATAAGATCAATAAACAATTTGTATTGACAGACTGCAGACTTACAAAATAACTTGTGTTTTCCACTGTATCAATCTTTTCAAGATCAAACAATTAATGAACCAACGGTCTAAAATAAACTAATTCCTCTTTATAATAATATACCTCAGAGATTCGCAAACAGCCCGCATGTCGCAGAAGTCATGATATCTTGGCGGGTATAAAGGACCCCACAAAGGCTAACTCTCTTCGGGCAGATAGGAACATGTTTGCATGTGGATATTGCGCGCTCAAAGCTCAAAGCTACGTCCTAGGGGGATTGCACACAGTATTTGAGATATACCTACCTATGTAAGTTGAAACGGGCCTTATTTGACTTGGCTGATGGTATTTTGCGATCGTTGTTGGTCTGCGATTGTGGTGTGATTACTGTTTTTTGCCAAAGGTAGAAAAACCGCAACACTTTCAATGATTGTTGAACGTAATCATGTTCAGAGCTCTTTATTTTTTTGTATAAGTTGGTAGTACTTCACCGACATTCAAGAATTTATAATAACTTCAGATTCACGTTGAATTGACATGGTTGTGATTAAAAATAAAGGATAGGTAGATAAAACGCAAAAAACAACGAGAGCCCTATGCTGCTATACATTTACCAAAAACTACCTACTCACCTATTCCCACAAAATGTATTTTGCACGAAACTACAACCTTCTGGAAGCACCTATCTACCTACATAAATGATAGGTAGGTACCTACCTACTAGTCAGGAAAACCCTTTTTAAAGTAATAGCAGCCATTTTCTTCGGCGGTGCGCTCCATGGCTCTTCAGGTATGTGGTATGATTATGGAAAGTGAAACCACAAGAAAAGTTGTGTTTTTTCTTACGGGAAGAAGGGGGTGACGCTTTCAAATTACCAAGAAGCTGTGCTAGTTTCGAACACACAGGTACAGTCGGCAGAGAAAATATGTTGACGATTTTCTTGATGGAACTTTATGTATGTTGTGTAATAAATACAATAAACTCCACTGCAGTCTGATGAGCGGTACTTACCTATAACAAGATACGCGCGAAAAACATCTTCTTTCTTGGACGTCGAGTAAAAAAACAAAAAGATAAAAAGATAAAAGATAAAAGATAATTTATTTTTGTAAAAACATGGGTGTATGATAACAAATCAAAGGAATTGCTACATAAGATGGTAAATAATTAAAAAAAACAGTCAGATCCATACATGTTTTGCCTGAAATAGGCGTACAAAAATGATATATTTAAGATATGTAAAACGAAACGTCACAAGTGTTAGGAATCTTGAAGGTATTCATTCAAATTATAAAAACATTTGGCAATGAGAAATTCTTTAAATTTCATTTTAAATTTATTTAATGGTAACTGCTTTATACACTTTGGTACTTTATTATATATGACAGGAGCTAGGCAAAATACACTTTTATGCATTAGTGCAGTGTTGCATGGAACAATGCACAGCTTGTCATTGTCCCTACGACTACGAGTGCTTATGTCAGCAGGACGACTAAATAGATTTGGGTTGCATTTTACAAAAATAGCAACCTCAAATATAAATAGACAGGGTAAAGTAAGTATTTTGAATTTAATAAAATATTGTTTACAACTATCAATACTTTGAAGACCAAACATTGCCCTGATGCATCTCTTTTGAGATTTGAATATAATTTCTTTGTTGGTTGAGTTTCCCCAAAATATTACTCCAAATCTTAGGACGGAATGAACTATGCCATGGTAAGCTGTGATAAGGGCATCAGTATCGATGATAGCTGCGAGTTTGTACAGGGCATACGCGGAAGAGCTAATTCTCTTTGTGAGTTCCTCTGTGTGTGCTTTCCAATTTAAATTCCTATCTATAATGATACCTAAAAATTTAGTCGTATCTGCTGTACTGAGAGATGTGCCTTGATAGTTTATTTTAAAATTTGGAGAAGCTATACGTTGACTAAAATACATTATTTTCGTTTTGGATATATTAATCTTGAGGTTATTATTATCCATCCATTCTATTAGTGATTTTATGGTATTATTAATTTCGTCCTCATGTGAGGCATTTTTTTTAGAGTCAACAGTCACTGTACTATCATCGGCAAAGAGTGTCATTGGATAATTGGTCACTAGTGGCAAATCGTTAATATATATAATAAAAAGTAACGGTCCTAATACGCTTCCCTGCGGCACACCGAACATAACTTTACGTTCATGAGACTTAAAAATTTCTTCACATTTTTTGGTAATGTTAATTTTACTAATTTCAGTGTATTGTGATCTATTTTTTAAGTAAGATTCCATTAATGTGAGTACATTGCCCCTTATACCGTAGGCCTCTAGTTTATTAAGTAATGTGTCATGACAAACATAATCAAATGCCTGAGTCATGTCACAATATATGGCACATATAGGAACTTTAGTATCTACTTTATTAATTATATTATTTAAAAAATCATATACTGCCATGTTTATGGTTTTGTTTTTACGAAACCCTTTCTGCTCATGAGTTAATATATTATGTTTTTCTAAAAAAATATAAATTTGTTCATAAATATATTTTTCAAAAATTTTTGAAAATATTGGAAGAAGTGCAATTGGTCTATAGCAGCTCATTGATTCCTTATCATCCTTTTTAAATAAAGGTTTAATAATAGATACTTTTAATTTATCTGGGTAAGTACCTGTTGAGATACAAATATTAATGATATAACTTAGGGGAACACATATAATATTAGCAACATCTTTTATAATTTTAGTTGTAACTTCATCGTAACCGGCGCTATTTGTATTTTTTAATGATTTAATGATTTTTAACACATCATGTGGAGTACTTGGTGCCATAAATATTGAGTTATTACATTTATTTATTTTAGAATTAGTTTTATTAGATTTATTTATGGGTTGAATTTTATCAATAAAAAAGTTGTTGAATGAATTTGCTATTTCTTGTGGATTATTTATGTATTTATTTTCAATTTTTAAGGAATCAATAATATCCTTTGGGATATTTGTTTTATTTTTATTTATGATATCCCAAGTCGTTTTTGATTTATTAGTCGATGTTTTTATTTTATAACAATTTTGGGCGCGTTGTGTAAGCTTAATGATTTTTTTGTAGAGTTTATTATATTTTTTGAATTTAGTTTTATTTACATCATTACGTTTTAATCTATAATCCCATAATAGTTCTCTTTTTTTCTTACTGCACTTTTTTATTCCCCGAGATAGCCATTTTGGTTTTTTGAAAACCTGGATATTTATTTTAATGTGTGGAAAGCATAGTTTAACATGACTGATATTTTTGCGTAGGCACCTATTTTTTTTTTTTATCAGAATTTCACCTATACTTACCAATTTTTTTTCAAAATTGTGACATTCTTTCAGAAACATCGACATTTCAAAAAGCAGGATAGGTAGGTACATGAAATTAAAAGTACTTTCTTATATTTATGGAAAAGAAAATGTTGAAAAGTTTACGTAGGTTCCTGAAAATATTTTAGTAAGTACTTTCTTATCTTTATGGAAAAGAAAATGTCGAAAAGTTTACTCAGGTTCCTGGATTGTTTTTCATTTTCAAATTTTTGACAAAAAAATCTATTCCAGGCAGACACATAGCATAACATTCTACTCATAGCCGAGTGTACACCGAGTACACCCAATATGGCTGATGCAAATGGCGCGCTCGCAATCAGCGGAGTGGGCCCGAAGCCGTCACAACTTACCTTTACCTTTCTCTAACATATCTTACGCAAAATATTGCATATATGCTAAGTTTTTCAACGAACAAATGAGCTTTTTCCATTACAGTTAGGCTACGAATGGGATTCCAATTGCTAAAGTAGGTAGGTAACTATAGGCGTTATGTTATCAATTAGTAAATGCTATTGTTCGAATGGTGTCGGAGTGCTTACTTGACGATATTAATATTAGCTGCATAAGATCCACTTTGGCTTCATAGGATAATGCGTAACAAGCACGTGAGTAGTTGTAATAATAGTAGGTCCCTGTTGCATTTTCTAAAAGAACTTTAACCCCCCTATTGATAATGACGGAGTTAAGTTAATCCAAGTGGTTAAGGTTATTCCTTTCTCATTCCTCTTGTAACCTTAATCCGTGATTATTAATAAAACTTAATGACATATTAGTATTCAAATCAAATACGAAACCTACAAAACAAACATTTAGAAACCAATTCATAACATAAAGTAAGCAAGTCAAAAGCTCAAAACTTTTTGACAGCTGATCAGCAAGCGTTATTTTATTAATAAGTTCTTCGCACACTAACAAGGCAAAAAATATCGGCACACACAAAGCGTTGCTGGAATTTATAGCATGCAAAATAACTAGCCTATGTACCTAGTTATCAGAGTCACGATTACGACAAAAAACGGGCACAATGTAAATTCAATAGGAGATAAACAGGCGGCTACTTCTGAGAGTAAGGTATGGTGACCATGGTTTAAATATTAGTTAGGATAGTCTCTTGTTGTGTAGGTAATTGAAAGATGAGTAGGAAAGTTTCAAGAAAAATTAAATATGGCCCGGCCAATTAAAACTTCTTCAAAATCAAAAACAATTTTCTTCTAGCCGGTGAACCTGAATAATATATCCTGAAACTATGATCATCTGTTATACCTATGATATTTTGACCGACTTTCAAAAAGAAGGGGTTCTCAATTCGTCGGAATCTTATACTTCTTATCTTCTCATAACCAGCAAACTACCAGAATGAAATAGAAATCCATTAATTAATTAACTTACTAGCAGAAACTCGATACACCGGTAACAAGACTTCCGCCATTAATTGAAATATTACAGGAGGGGCGTACAAACCTAACCGCAAGGATAGGAAGGCAAGATATCGTAATAAATTATTAATATTAGTTCACAGGTGGGTCCCGTGGCCCATCACTTTGGAATAATCCCTTTATCACAACTTATGACAATCGTTAGTACGAAACTGCCATGATATGTGCAATTGAATATAGTATTTTGCTACCTGGAACAAAGGAAAAAAAATCAATTTTCCCATACAAAGATACTCGTATAATTTGCCTTTCATTATATGCATGACAAAACTTTTAGTATGTTGTTCAGTTTTTTTATTTTTATTATTGTATTTCCCTTTGACTTATTCAATTTATATTTACACCTATTTCCCTTCATACATTATATTCATATTACATTATCCTCCTATGGAATTCAATTTTCTCAGCGCGAAATGTCATGTGAGTAATGGAAATACGTAAGGTTATTTTTCCAAAGAATAACTTGTCTTATTCTGTTGTTCCATTTCGTTGGTTAGTGCATAGGAAAAAAATAACACAGATAGACAAATTTAATTTAAAGGAACTATTTACAGGCTCCGAACATTCCATTAACATTTTCGAATTATCAAAATAATCAACGTATTGTATGTAGTCCGTAAATAAAAAAAGGTTGGGTCTATTTAATATTTGTTTAAAATGGTTGCAAAAATCTTTGTTTACACGTTAAACATCAAGCCTACAAAAGCATTTTTAAATAACTTGCTAATGAAAAATCAATTTACCCTTTTCGCGCAAACTGAAGTGCTGTTCAAAACGCGATGAGTCAGTGGGTGACTAATCCTGCGGTGTGAATATTTGTGTGCACCCTACTCGTCTCTCGCAGAGGGCGGGTCAAGCGTTATTCACTCATAGCAAGTAATCTGTCAAGCGGACATGTAATTTTAAACATGGAAATGAAATTATATAGGTATAAGATCCAGTATAACTTGGGCTGATTGATATTCAATGTGCGGTGGTCACATACATATGAAATAACCTAAGGGCTTTGTTAGTTTATTTTGAAAAATTACTTGTCAAAGATTTTTTTATCTATCACTGAACTTTAAATAGTATTCTGTCGTCTATGCTTTAAATGATTTTAAAACAATAATATACTTACACAAGTCTGAGTTAGCTTCTTCATTTTCAGGAACAAAATTGTCTAACTCTAGATTTGCCGAGTTATTTAGTAACATACATGTAGACTCTTAAATGACGTAGGTACACTGCTCATCTTCAAACTAACTTTTAAAACATTAGATTGCAAAAAATTTGATTACAAAGTGTTGTACGGTATCCATACTTATATTTAGCCACTGGCGAAATTAAATTGGACACAACATGGTGTACCCAGCGGACCTCTTAGATCTTAGGCGGGCGGCGAAGACTTTGATAAAAAGAGCAACACTTGATGGTACACCTATAGCATGAGAACGTGAGATAAGTATCTAATGCATTGTTACAGACTATTATTTATGAGCAAATATTTAAATGATTTATCAATTTCAATTATCTTTTCATGCAAACCTTTTTTTATTTACTGAACAAAAATAGCTACAGAAACATAATGGTAATTATTGAAACCTGGCGGAAAAAGCTAGAAATATAATTAAATAATTGATTACAAATTGTTTTAATAAACGATAGGTAAAATGCTTGATGGATCATTCACTGTTCGTGCCGTGAGACTTTGGAATTCTCTTCCACATACTATTCGCGAAAGTCCATCATTGGATGTGTTTAAGAAACGAATTAAGGAACACTATTTATCAACATGACATTTGTATTATTGTGTATGTATTTGTATATATTATGTCATATATATTTTATTAAGGTGCTATATATGTGTATATGTATATATATTATATAAGTATATAGTGAATTATTTGGAAAGGTTGCACATTTTTGCCGTACCCCCATCGAATCACTCAATCACTCCAGGTTGGCTGTTAGAGAACCCAATATTGGGTTAAGCTCGCCGTTGTACATAACCTCTCTATTTTAATCTGTGTATATATACTTGTGTGTGCAATAAAGAATAATAATAAAAATTGAGTAAAATGTGTTTAAACCCACACTTTCAAATAACATTCTAATTAGCAAACAAACGCAATTTTAACATAATTGCTTTATAATAACGAACCGAATAATCAAATCAAACATTCACACAGCGTGAAATATTCAATTAAAATCAACAAACGACCCGCTGTAGGGTCACCAACTTCACAAGTGATTAGGCCGGACAATTCCAAAGGTTAAAATGTTAAGTAAAAATCTAAATAAAAGAAATCACTCACGAGTCCATCCACTTACGCTCGATAATAACGATCGTGTTTAGATAAAAAAGAAATAATAATAACAAAATAAACAAGGCCCGTAATCACCTCGTGTCAGCCGAATGAAGAGTAGGGTAACCAAATCTCATACGCTTGAAAAACAATTGTCTGTCAGGTTTATTCTGATGAAAACACATTAAACTGACATACTGAATCTATATTTGGTACACGTAAGAACCCATTTTAACATTTTCAAAATGATTGCTTGCTTGGTGACTCAAATGATACAAAGTTAACCATACTATGCAGAAACTTTTGGCAGTCTGAAAGATACTTAAGTACCTACTTCTTATGATCAGCAGCGTGGTCTTCTTGTCTTCATTTTATCACTGTAATTAAATATCTGAAAATTCAAATGAAAAAAAAATCCTATTCTTCAACTTTATGGTTACCGTACTGCCTATAACAAATTCAAGTTCCAAGTTTCGTTATGACATGACGTATGAGCGAGCGACGTCCAATATACTTATTGTGTTTTATTTAAATTATTAAGCACTTACGATTTACTCACTGATTAGTGTTTCTTTTTCTTATTTTTTGATTTTGTGTTTTGACAGTAACGACATTTTAAGCGACCAATTGATCGACAACCTTTTTCCAATAAACGTACTTAACTGTACATTTCTTAATCTTTCTTTATGTCTGTATTTTGTACAGACGCCAGCACATCAACCTACCTCAATCTGTCAACTTTCTTCAAAAGATTTTCAACTTTATCACAGTAGTAGAAGGTTGATGTTAAATTGGTACAATTTAACACATACGAGCAGGCCTGCTTGCATCTGTACATAATTAAAGAAATACCTAACAAAAGTAGTCAAAGCATTATTTTTTTCCCCCAGAATTTAAAATCAATACCTAACTAGTTAATTAGAAGATGGTATCAAAACAGACATGAATAATTAAATTGTCTGGAAAACCGGCATTTGTTTAAAAGACGTTGGGGACAGCCACCTGTGCCAAATGCACTTCTGTATAAGCAAAGCAAGTAACAATGCTAATCTCACGATCAAAAAATTATAAACAGATCTTAAGGTCCAAAACATAGAGTTCAATTTAGCGTGAGAGATATTTTGTAGAAGGTGGTATAAAGTTGGTTGATAAGTTGGTTGATAAGTTTATAGAAGAGTACCTACTTACTACTATGTAAGCTGATGCAACTTTAGCCGTGAAGTGTTATGGATTAAGTAACGGTTTATAACCAGTAGTCTAGTAGAAATATGGGGTGGACACCTGAGACTTGCAGAGGTACTGTCTGTTGTAGTCATAAGTTATCGTAAATATTGCTTCAACTACATACTATGTAAAATTGAAGGGTGCTAATAATGAATTTGGAAATGCATCTTTAATATTGATTAACCCAGAAAAGATTCATCAATTATAAAATTATACAGCTTACATTTTAAGAGCTATAATGCAAATAAGATGAACTATGAGTAAGGTCGGTAGGGGCAAGACCGAACGGTTTTTCGATGAGATGAGCAGTGTTGTGTTTGAAGACGTGTAGAACCGTACATATAAGCGTATTCTAAAATGTTTTTTGTCATGAGTAAAGAGCAAGGAATATATTTTTGTATCATATTAATACCTTCCTATTAAATCTATTCGAAAGCAGAAAAAAAAATAAGTCAAATGTTGTTATTACGAAAATATGTCTAGGGGAAAGACAAAAAGGTGATGGGGAAAGACCGAAATAGTTTCTAAAATCGTTCAAATGAATATCTGACGCTGTTGATGCTCACTAGTCTTTATTTTGAAGTGCCTAGAATACTCGGAACTACCAGTAGTGTCAAAATGCCTTGGCATAACAAAGATAAAACGAATTATTTGTTTTGTATATTTCAATCTTACCCCACCGGGGAAAGATTGAAGAAGAGGTTCCCAAACTTTTCA
>NWSH02000517.1:12435464-12462522 GCA_002382865.2 Heliothis virescens
CTGAATGAGAAAGTTTGGCGTAACAAAATGGCGATTCTAATAATGTTGCTATCACTGCAAAATCTGCACTAAATCTGGAGTTATGGATGACATTTTGTGTTACCCCGTTTTTCATCTTGCCCCCACTGACCTTACTTATATTCCTATCTCTGAAACATGAATTTTAATTGCTGTTAAACATTTACCCAAAAATTAATGAAAGTTAATAAACAAAAAGCATCAAATTATACATTATAACCCTTTCACTGCGCTTACAAGTGCAAATTTTACCCATAATCAGAGAAAATTTTGCATAAAATCGTCTAAAAGTCGCTTGAGCAAACAACTTTAGGTTGCCAGATAGGAAAATTGCGGTTATCGTAAATTTTAATCATAATTTAAGGAGGGTGATGAAGAAATACGGTGTAATGGGAAAGTATAGGGAGGTTTGAGAGACTCAAGCTTTGGATAGCAAAGAGGGCGGGATGGTAACTGAAGAAAAATATTGTTATGCATTATTTTGGTCCGGGAACTGGATTATTTATTAAACAACCTGCTGCTAATTTTTTCACGGCACTCTGAATGAAGGTTTGTTTACGCTCCTTTTTGTGTTTTTTTTAATTTGTGATGTCATGAGATGACTTGTGCCCGTTGGGACGTGGGTTGAGAAGGGTTCTTTGTTAGCAGATATTGAGCATTTTTGGGAAGTTGATAACTGTTGGCATCCGAGGGTTTGTTTTAGTTCTATCAAAATATCATCCTGTAGTTTCGATACTAGTATTTTAATATAGGATTTAAATTCTAATTCAATCACCTTACTTATACTGACAGGAACGCTTATTCTTTTTCATAGACTAACTTTCAACTTCAAGATTAAAATCTGGCACTTATTCGAATATCGGAACGTCCGCCATCTCGTCATAATTTCAACAAACAAATAAGTACTCCATCCTCATTACAACTGGTCGGACAAGTTGCGGAGGCTGCAATTTAAAATCTCTCCGTTCACTCGTTATCCGATATTGATCCGACAAAATTGCAAATTGCATTCCTTCTTACCTGAAAACACGTTCATGCTAACGATCCTCTTCATTTAAAACTCAGTTTATTTATTTCGGTTGTCTAGTGCGTCCATTATTGTCTGTTTTATTTCGAAGCCGAATATCAATATTTGCATATCGGAAAAATATGAAAGTTTGTTTTGGAGTACCGCAAGGAAGTATTTTCGGTCCATCGTTGAATTGAAAAGGGAATCTTCTGTATTTTGTTAATCTTGCGAACTTTTTAAGCCATCGATCCCAAACACTTTACGCTTTTCATCTCTATTCTGTAGTTTGTCATACAATTAAGATCTTTCCCTTCACAGCTCTGCTTCTATTGATTGTAGCGTAATGAAAAGTATACTATAACCATCTCAGGAGAATGAATAATAATAATACCAAATTTCGTTAAAATCCGTCCAGTAGTTTTTGTTACTATAACAGACAAACAGACAGACAAAAATTCTACTGATTGCATTTTTGGCATCAGTATCGATACCTAATCACCCACTGATTTTGGAAATATATTTCATGCACAAAATTGACTTCTCTACAGATTTATTATAAGTAAGTATAGATTGGTATACATTCATGCTTACTAAGAGCAACGAGCCAATAATGCCTACCGGCACACACACATCGAAAATTACCCATGATTTTTCAAGAAGTCTCATTTCATACAGAACAAGCTTGTTTGTTTAACCCGTCTATACTTGAGTAAATTATACTGCAGACCACATTATTGATTATTGCGTTCCCTGCAATTATGATAATTCCACGTTTACACAGCAATTTGGTTGAGATTGTCTTATTTATTTTTTAAACAGATTATGCTCGGTGCACGTTGTAGGTAATAAGTTGGTTATTCCATTCCGCGTGTTGTAAGGCTTTAATTAAATTGGACCTGGAGGCATTATTAATCAATTAAATGTATTCGTTTCAGTTTGCGTTTGTTGCAGATTCAGACAATATTAATAAAATTAAAGTATTTTATTTTAAATAAAAAGGAGTCGTAACTGATTTAAAAAACTTTTCGCTTATGAAAATGGGCGACCTATGCGTCAAATAATTATACGCAATACTAATGAATATACATTCTGTTTTTACGTGTATGTCCGTATAACCATAAGGATATAAATAATAAATGAACTAAAGTACCTAACCATTATTATTTATTTTGTCATAAATATTGCCATCTTCAAAATTACGGCTCATTTATGTCGCGTGTCGCCGTAGGGTTGTCGCAAAAACTATTGTATGGTCCCCAACAAAATAACGAAGAGAGATAAATTAAATAAACATTGGTTTCAATAAAAAATAAAGTGTGTATTGTACGGAGGCGTAGTGCGTGGGAATGACAGTCGCCAGGGGTGATCTCTGGGAATGACGTTATTTTAATAAATTATAGTTTATTTAGCAGCCCTATCAGATAGTTGAGTACATATCTATATTGAAAGACTGTTTTCAATTTAATAATTTTATTTTATAAGAATATAGCATTCATGTGCAAAGGTGTTGATTGCGAAAAAAAAAACAGAATTCTGTGGCATGCAAATGCATTTTCGTTAACTTTTATTTATCGTAATCAATTAACAATAGCGTTCTCTTTATTTATTACCATTGTTCATTAATAATATCGAATATGAGCATTACATAAAAAGCGTCATAAAAAATAGTGACACTGCCACTTTTGTATAATCGTGCTGCCAAAACTGTCACACGTGTACACACGTCACAATAATTCATGAGTTTCTGCCTTATGCAATGACGCAGCATTCGATACAAATCTTTTGACATCATGCGACTAAACTGTCGCAGCACCCCTCATGACACATCAGTTTTTGCGACAAAAAATCGTCCCTGTTTACCCTAACTTTAGTTATGGTCGACGTTAAATAGATAACGATGCGACGCGAAGTAATTCGGAGGTGGTCGTGCATGGAAATTTTTAAATTAGGAATGCGTTCGTCATGTTTCACTTACGTAATATTAATTTAGATGGCCAGATACACGTACACGTTTCTGTAAAGAGGACGGCCTTTTTTCTGGGTTTCCATTAGTTTTTTTTTTGTTGCTTTTACTAGAGGATGTTTTTATAACAAGCTACAATTTGACTTCACGAAATCTTATGTAAACTTTTTACTCAATTTCTACCGCCTACTTATTATAGGTATTTGATTATTTTTGTTTTAATTAACTAGTAACAGTGAAGCATTCCGTAACAGTATGTTTTTGTATGTTCAAATGGTCCTCTTTGGCAATTAATGGCAAACTAATAATTCAATTTTACAAATATTTTCATTCCTGACCCACACCACAAAATTCCTAAACCAAATATTATTACTAAAACATTCTGTTTCCGATCGAAAGCATGACTAAAAGAAACATTAAATAGATAAGGCATGGCTACCGTACAAACAAGGGTCGGAAAATAAACAAAATGAAGATATGCTAGTCCCGGCCCGTCCACTCGAACAAATTGATACTCAATACTGTACACAATTTATTTTATAAAGCTCGCGTTAAATAACGTTGCTTTTTATAACAGACGTATTTTTAATCTATGGTATTTTATGGTACAGACGCCAGCACAACAACCGCCCTCAATCTGCCAAACTTCAAAAGATTTTCAACCTTATCACAATAGTGGAAGGTTGTGTTCGATTGGTAAAATTTTATAGATTCTGGTAGGTTGACATGCTGACGTCTGTGTTTGTGCTGATATATTTGTGTAGTAGGTATCTATCTCTATAATATGGCTAGAGATTTCGGAGCTAAAAACTAATATCCAGATGAATAATTCGACTCAAATTAGTAGGAAACTATAAAAAGTCACAATATTTGCTATTCGATTAGATTATTATTTAGATTATTTCAGAGCGTAATTACGCTCTGAAATAATCTAAAGTATCTAAGGATGTGATATATTTAACTACAAATAAATTATACAAGTAACTAAAATTAAACCTATAAATATTAGTATAAGTAAAATTAACAAAAGATTAATTAAAAATGCAGTAGATATACCCTAAATGTTACACCGAAACTTATTAGTTAACTTAAACAACATCTACCGCGTTAACTTTTAATCGTAATTTGATCTAAAACAAGCTATTATTAACCCCCAAAAACCAGTTGTGTAGTTACTGTTTACATTGGACCGATCAATTACGGTCCTTCCCAATAACCTATCTATCTGTAGATTCGCTTACTAGAGATAGGAATTTGACATTACTTGTATGGGGCTAATGTGAAAATTCTATCTCTAGTAAGGAAATCCAGAGATAGACAGATTATTGAGTTCCGCAATTAGTCGGCTGTATGGGGCCTTGCCTGTGCCCGCCAGATACGGGCTATAAACAAACATAGGGATTACGATTATGAACCCATTCGATACTTATTATCGAGGCCATCCATCATTTGGGGGTTAATCAATATTTGTTGATAAGCTTGTTATTAACTTAGGATTTTTGAGAGTATCTAGTTAAATGTTTGGATTATTATTTAGTAACATATTATTTTGTGTCTTAAAAAATTCTTTTAATTAATTTCAAACCTTTACTAGAATGTAAGTTATATGACGATAATTCTACTCTTGGTGTTGTCTTTAAGGATCTCAACTGTAGAATTTCGTCAACTTTTCTATGGCATTATCTGTCAGGTATCTAGAGCTTTATCTGGAACCCCTGTCAATTTTCAAGGGACGACAAACTTATTTGTACTGTCTGACAGCAACTGTCAACTGCACCAAAAAACAGTCAGACCATACTTATACTTATATAGACATACTTACTTGACAAAAACTTACATAACATGACAGCAAAATCGTGCAAAATTGTCCGCTCATTGATTTTCAAGTTCCTCGCTAACCTCCGCTGATGGGTAGTTACGTTCAATCTGTCTAGATAACTTATGCATGCACTTGTTAGGCTAGTTATCCGGATCTAATATTAAAATGAGCCGCAATTTGTGCGCTGCCGATACTGCGGGACGATCAATCTACAGGATTGAACACACCCTGTACGTGGGCTTAGAGCTGTGGAGTCGATATGAGGTCGAAAGTTTAATATTGTTTTTAATTAATTTTATTTGCTAAGTTGCTTTTGTTACGATGATTTCGTAATTAATTTAAAACGACAAAGAATATATATTTATTTCTTTATTGCAGCAAATTCTCAGGTCTCGTAGTACTAACTACCAGCACACTTTTCTTTGCTGCAATGTTTGACACAATCAGTATTTATATTAAGACTAAATATTTTGCCAATGTGCTTGGCTACTTAAATCTAGAATAGACGAGATAGATAAATTTTTCTAATATTATCTTAATAATGATTGAAGTTTGCTTTCATTGTTTTGGATTCATCATCGGTCATTAAAATAATGTTTAGCAAAGTCACTCCACACAATTCACTGTCCACGGACGTTATTCAAATAAGACGCGCTGCGTATCGCAGGCGACTTGTCGCTTGATGGATGACTTCGGACCATTTTTAATCATCCCTGTAAACCATTTACATAGCCATAAACACCTTTACAACACACACGAAATTCAACTCTAACCTCTACATTTAAGGTTTGTTTTAACTTGGTGCTAAAACTTGTGACAGTTTTACAAATTGAATCAGTGACATGCATATGTGTTTAATATTTTATGAGTTCCGCTGTCAAGTAACATGTCCTGTTATTTGCGTGTTTGTTATGAAGGATAGTTGTCCATTTTAAATAGGTTGATGGTTTCCGAAGACGATAGCTGTACACTTCAAGGAAATTTTCCTATTTCCCTTTCGCATGTCTACCTGAAATATTTTTTTTAGATTCAAATACATAGGTACCTACATATATTTTGTCAGAAGATGTTTATCCCTTAACTAAGTTCATACTGAAATTGTTATTGTTCAAAACAATATCGCAGCTTTATCAAGGTGGCTGTATTCCACGGTCGGCTTACTTACCCTCCGAGGCACTTCATGCAATAGTTTAATCCACTAAGCTGTGCCTCGTCAACTGCGCCTCGTAGCGGAAAGATGAATTATTTATCTTTACAGAAACAAAGCCTTTCATTCGCATTGTTCGACAGAAGCCTCGCTACGTACATTATACACCGCCGCTATTTTGCGACAAAACCCTCCATTAGAGTTCGCATTGTGCCACCACTCAATGCATGATTAATGATTCCAGACTTCGAAAACATATTCATTCGTGGGAGCCCCTCTATTCCGCTGTCTCGTGCCACTACAATGCGAGAATATCGATATTTTTCCGCGAGACGCGAAAAATGGTATGTTTACATCCGCTCGATTAAGCTCAGAGGATGGGTTTTTGAAAAATCGACGTACCCCCGAAAGATATGCGTCGCGTGCCACGGACCTGTTATTTACATACCCAAAATTCAACTTTAGGGTGCACACAATAGGTTCCAGAATAAACTGCTCTGTACAACTTCACCCGCACTTAGTGCTCCATGAAGCGTAGCAAGGATGTTGTTTTATTGGAAACGGATAATTTATTTGGTGTATTTATTTTGTTGCGGCACGTCTCCGTCGGATTCAATAACGTGGGAGCCAATTTAGTGCTGATGGTTATGTTATTAGTATGTGAACAAATATCAACCAATTTCGCGAACATAAGTATCAATCTGCGTAACAATTTATTTCAATGTAAGGAAAATAAATCTTGCTGAATAGAATTTATACAGGTATACCTTTACCACTTTGCTGAAAAGGTAAAGGAAATAGGTTAGTAGGAAGCTCGCAATTTGTAAGCAATAAATTAGAATTGCGTCGTTAGACTAAGTGGCGTTGTGGCAGCTCACCTCGGCGTGTTCGGAAACTTTCCTGTTTATCAGAAAACATAATTACAAAAAACTTTTGATGGAGGAAAATGTAGGGCGGTTTATTTAGGCCCAAGCGTGCAAAATTTTCGGCATCTTGGAATAATATAGGGAGTTCAGCGAAGATTGCAAAAACAGAAAAGTTATCTCACTGAACGATAACCTACAAATGGAAGCAGCGGGGAATTCCTAACTGAATTAATTTTGAAAGTGGAACAGCGCTCTACTCTAAAAATTGGTTAACGCAATTTCTTGGAATAATTCGCTTCAGTCGTAGCCATTTGATATGGAAGCCGGCTTCTCTTGTCCTGAAAGATAAATTACTGTTCGAACTGAGTCTTCAAAGTATTTTGATCTCTTCTTGAAAGTCTTAAAACTATATCGCTCCAAATCGAAACTGGAATAAACCAGTCTTGCGTGCTATTGTGGCAGAACTGATTTCGCTGGTCTTAACTCAAGAGACATAAAGCTCTCTTCATCCTTTCTAGAACTTCGGTTCAAGCTCAGTCAGATTTTCTGTCAAAACTTACGTTCATTTATTCAACAATCTCCGCTGAATTACTCAAAATATTCAAGTTTTGGACACAACTCTATTAGGAGTCCGGGATTCCCGGCGGAAATTAACCGAAACCCGTGTCAGACACCGACAATGTCCTTTCAAAACTATCCTAATGACACTTCAATGGCACTGACGGACTTATGTACTTAACATAGGACATTTGCATACAATATAAATCGGATGTAAAGTTTACATATTCGATCCTTTCTAGTGAGAGTCTCCAAAGGCCGAAAAATAACGGTTTTCATTTGTTTGTTCTTATTTTGTTCTAAATTCAAATTGATTTGGTCCCGATTGTCTTTTATTCTTGTGTAATAGGCATAAACGCGTTAGTTGCTGCTGAAATCCCTGTCATAAAACCCCATATGCCTTTTACGACGCACATTGAGAGACTTTGGGTGGCCTTTTATAGGCACCCAACTAATTGTCCATGATTTTCATTAGTTAATTGTTTCTGTTTCCCTTTATTTCAGTTTTTCGTAGCAAATTATAGAATGAAAAATCATTTTGCTTTTATTTTTGTGAAAATTTTATGAATAAAGTTTTGAATAAAATAAACTTTTTTAGCAGCCATAAACCTTCATAGCGTCTATAGGAACGTTAAAACTATAATTAAAACTAAAGTGAGGTAGTTAAAAGTGGTGTTTGTCGTACAAAAGCGTCGGGAAAGTTCGGCAACTGCGGGCTGAAGTCATTTTAAATGTTTTTTCAGCGGGAAATTAATTTCAGGGGACCAACTGAGTAGTGGAACATTGTAAAAGTAGAAGTTCAGAGTTGGTTTGTGTTTGTGACTTGCCCTTTACTGCGGTTTTACTTGAGTCCTGCGGCAACAATGTAACCTAGGTTCTAATATCTATGTTATGGACTACGTGATTAATGTGGGCATTATTCATAATGTGCGAGCATTATGAATAATGTCTAGCTCTATCGGGCTAAGTGATTCATTACTATCTAAACTTCATTATTTATCACGTTGCACGGTCATTATTATATTGCTACATGACATTTGGGCAATTTGATAATAAAGCTAAATTTGCACGCGGTGCAGGGAGGGAAAAACGCGTGACACGGTTTGACCAATCAGAGACCGCTATTCAGCATGCGGCTCGTGCGGCGGGCGCTATTGTTTGTGTTTAGTTTTGCATTGTAAGCGAATACGGACGAACGCGGATAGGTTTTAATTTCGTAACTCATTGTCCAAAAAATATAAATCCTAGAACATTAGCTGAAAGTTAGGTTTTAATGACAGAAACGAATTGCTGTAAATCCGACTGCACGCAGTTAGTCTTGTCTGCCCTACCCCTAGAGTGTAATTCAAAGTCGCGTAGGCGCGGAGAGGCGAGGCGGGCCGCGAGTTGAGGAGCAGGTGGTGAGCGTTAAACCTATCTGCGACGATAAACTCGCGTGGGACCGCCGGAGCCCCGCAGCGCCGGAGCCGTGACAGAAATCATGCTTGCTGCAAAAAACTGAAACTTCCACAATGACAAAACAATGACGTTCCAAGCTTTACAAAATCTGACTGATTACTTAAATTGTTAAACATTTAGTTTATTTTAAGTAACAATAAAAATGAAAAACTACTGATAAAATTTGTTTATATTACTCTGCCTAAAGGGCGATGTAGTACAATATGTAGAATGCCCGGTCAATTTGATTATTTGAATGATTATTATTGAATCGCTCTCTCAGATTGGGCATTTTTATAATGACCGGGCATTATGTATAATGTACAATTTATCATTTGGACCACAACATCTATACCTAGGTAATACTCCAGATAAAATGTTCCCCACCAAAAACATGTCATGTAAAATGTTCCCAAGACGACCACAAAAGGTTTGCCCTTTGAAAAAGATATCAGATCTCATGAAGAGCCAAGCTTCCGAATCTACACGGCCTAACTCGCAATTGTCGAGTTAGGGTCGGTAGAGTTAGGCCGTCTAAATTCAGAAGCTTGGTTCGACCTCCAAGGATAATTTCATTCAAATCACTTTAATAAACCTAAAATCTCCACAGAGATATGCAGACAGACTCATTATCTTGCATTTTTGCTTCAGAACGAGTACAGTTAGCAACACAAATGCTCAACCTTCATGTAGCTGTACAGTTTACAAATTACACAAATTGTTTTGTACCCAGTAGTGAGGTTGAATTTGACTGCGGGTAGGAGAGGACTGATGGCAGCCATTACAACTTCGCCCACGACTAGGGAATGCAATCCCGGCCCTTTTTTCCAATCCCGGGATTGCGGGACTGAATAAAGACAAGCCCGGGATCCCGGGATAGTTTCGGGATTGACAATTTGAAGTAAAAACTTAAAAAATTATTGATTGTAATCTTTATTTATTTTTTTGTCCGTCTGTCTGTTTGTATAACCGTTAAAGAAACAAAAACTAATCGACGGATTCTAACGAAACTTAGTACAATTATTATTTATACTCCTGAGCTGGTTATAGGTAGTATACTTTCATGACGCTACAATCAATAGGAGCAGAGCAGTGAAGGAAAATGTTGGGAAAACGGGAGAAGTTACTCCCTGTCCTATTAGAATTTGACATCAGACTTTTTTAGATCTTTGATTATGACGACCCATTGTCGCTGGCATAAGCGACAATGCCCGCGTACGAAGTGGCTGGCAGAAGCTAGTTAAACATATAAATCTTCTTAAGAAAACAATTGGGAACTTTGAGTTATTATTATATAGCACACTTTTTCAGTCAATTTTGAGTACTACTTATATTTTTACTTATATT
This sequence comes from Heliothis virescens, assembly GCA_002382865.2. NCBI lineage: Eukaryota > Metazoa > Arthropoda > Insecta > Lepidoptera > Noctuidae > Heliothis > Heliothis virescens. The sequence goes on from NWSH02000517.1 coordinate 12,445,629, forward strand.
ACGCAAATACGACTTTAAAGCCGCAGCAGAAAATGCTTTTTCAAGCTCTACGGCAATCGTCATCAAAAAGTTATAGACACGATCTAGATTGTAGCCCTGTTGGTGCGTTGACAGTAAGATTGCGTGTACAAAGAAATATACATTAAGTAATGTTTAAAAACATATAAGAATATTAATCTTTTAGGATTTTCTTCAATCCCGAAAATCCCGGTATTGAACAAAACTAATCCCGAAATTTTCGGGACTGGAAAAAGGCCGGGATCCCGGGATCCCGGTTTTCGGGATCCCGGGATTGCATTCTCTACCCACGACAAGCCGCCGATACAGTTAAATTAGGGATACGCCTGATCCTTCCATTGATTGCATAGAGAAAGCTATGGAGTGGATACTGCGCGAATATTTATAAAGGAGAGTAAACTTTTTCGGATTTTTAGAAAACATGGTTACAAAATTCCACTATTTTCTTATTGGCAGATAACTTCGTAAGTAGGTACTTAATAGCTAGGTAATAAAAAAGTTGAATACATGTTAAACTTTTAAGCAGAAAAGGTTGAAGACATGAACTAATGTAAAAAAGACACCTCACACCACTTTGTGTAAATTAAATTGCGGTTGGTGTGTTTAGAGCTTTTAATTAATACTTTACGATATGAAAAGCTCTTATTAAAAACTGATATACTATGTTCCTACTAAATATAAATACATTAATAAATCGTCTCCAACGTGTTTCGCTATTCAGGTCTAGGCAGACGAGAATCATCGTAGAGCTAATCTTGAGGGCGGGCAGCCGCTTACGCAAATGTCATTCACGCGACCCCTTCACGCTTTTGCACACCAACCGTACAAGATCTACCCCGCCTCCCTCCCCCGCACTAATACAGGCGACAAAGGGGAAGATGAGTACTCCTCAAAAGCGCTTAACTGATTGGTCGCCTATAGATATGTGACTAGAATGGGATTCGAGCACAATCCTTCGTGATTGCGTCTCGTTCCATTTTCAAATCCTCTACGACCGTTTGTCGTCCGAACTCAAACGAGCATCGCATTGGTTTGTTTGGTTTTTGAATTTGGAATTTTGAATAGAACGTTTAAAACCTCATCACTTTTACAATTTGCTTCCTTGGTCTTTTGGAGCGATCTATGCCCTCAATGATGTGTTCGGTCAAAAGAAACCTTAGTTTCATTCATAATTTTCTTAGTGAACTATGAAGATGATTCTAATGGTCACAATGGTTTGAGAGATTGAATAATTTTCATTTCATTTTTAAATCCCTTAAGGTTAATTCTCAAGAATGTAAAATACTATTTAAAAGTAAGGACTTGTAGAATAGAGAGTGAGTTAATAAGACGGTGTAGATGCAGTTTTCAAGAGCATACATTCTCCAGCAAGCAACAAATAATTATGAAAACCATAAGAATCAACTTTATACAAATTGGTACAGAGGGCATTAAACATTAATTTAACTAAGAACATTATTGCAACGTCCAAATTACGAATTCCAGTGGACCATTAGGATAGTATTAATCAAAGGGACGATAGACCCAAACCTAAGATACACCCCAATCCCTTAAATTGTATTGTCAAACCAACACATGCTTCTAAAATAGTCCACTGGCTGTCAACAGCTACTAGCATAGAATAAAATATTCGCCAACCTAAAATATTCCAACTGCAAAATTCGCTGTTGGGCTTTCATCGTATAATTTAGACTGTGGCTTTATAGTGGGCGCACGTGCAAAACACTTGAAGAGGGAGTGTTACTAAAATGGACCACCACTATCACGTAATTAAGTGCCCCCGTCCGATGTTCACCGGACCGTAAGGGGACACTGGTCTGAAATGGCTGAGGTATTAAAATAACAAATAAATCTAACACAGGAACTTCAACCCTAAGATGTTCTAGACAGGGTTCAAAATCGGTTAAGGAAAGTAAGTGGCGCAAGGTATATTTGGCAATTGGGGTAATGTGTTAGGCATAAATTACTAGTTTTCTTTGGAGTTGAATTAAGTACGGATGAAGGCAGTTAGTAGTTAGTGTCCGGTATAATGACTATGGAAACGGGTGAGGGTTGCGATAATAGATTAGCCAAGTACCTATTAATTTGCTAAAACCTCCAAAAAGCTAACAGCTTTACTTAAGTACCGTATGTAGATTAGACCCGAAATCCTAATGATGGTTACAGAGTATAGCGATCGTCGTTTGTTTTGAAAGGACTTCAGGCCTTCAGTAGCTACAGTTCTATATAAAGAAAGGCTAGGAGTAGCTGCTAGCTTGAAATGGCATACGGGTTCCAAAAACATTGCTTACCCCATACAGGTCAATACGCCTTAAGCGTGGTGGTTAATATTCATTCCTTCTTTGCATGACACCATGCTTGTGCCCTGCAGTCGGACAGTAATGATGACGAAACCTGTACAAATTAAGAATAATTGAAATACATCTTGAGAAAAATATGAAGAATAAATAGCAATCTTAATTCTAGCATCTTTATCAAATAAACCTTATCCCACATCCAAATCTAAATCAGACAAGAAAGAAAAATAAATAAAAAAAATCTCTATGCAAACCAAAACCGTTTCAAATAAACAAGATTTTAATACAAATAAAATGTAATCGCAGTTAATAAACATTAGTTGTGAATTCACAACCGTGGACGCATCCGGAGGTCGTATAAAAGCAATTAATATGCTATGCGTTAGCCTCAGGGATGGGAACAGGAACAGTGACGATAAAGAACCGTTCAGCTCGGAACAGTTATTGGTATTCAAACGAGGGAGTGAGTGTATCGTTTGGATTAAATTAAATAATCATAAGATGTACTACACCTGCATAATTTGTGTGATATAGTTAGTTACATTCATTGAAAAGCTAAGCGTAATGGTACATTACCGGTCAAAAATTGTGCTCATATTACCAAAATTACTCAAACGTAAAATATTGTTACAAAAACTCAATGTCATGCTTTAATTAACAAAGAAACTAAATGTTACCGAAGCGTTTTTTACCAAGCAATTTTTAAAATATCTGTTCTTAATAACTGTTACAGGAATAACAGATACCAAATACCTAACAGTTCAACGCTTTCAAAATACCGGATATTTTCAATACCGGTATTAATTCCGGTATTGGAAGTCAATACCGTGATCACGGTATTAATACCGGTATTAAATGCAAGTTCAATTAGGACATTAATAAAACCATTAAAATAGTTTTTTTAGTTTCAAATCGGTCTTTACCGTCATTATCTATATCTATCTTGATTTGATTTGAGTACTGAACGGATTTTCATTCAGTTTTCAACAATAGATAGAACAATTATTGAGGAAGGTTTTAGTGTATAGTAAGTTTATGTTCCAACGTCGATCGGGAGCTTTCCAGGAAGCGAAGCGAGGGCGGGCAGCTAGTTTTTTATAAATACCTTTTTTTATCGAAATGAAATCATCAGAATGACCCGCCACAATAGTGGCGTTAAGTCCCCTCTTTGAGGAGTGGCTCGGGAGGAGTCATGGCGCCCTCATCTTCCGCATGACGCAGGTCCTCACCGGACACGGTTGTTTCGGGAGGTACCTGCATCGCATTGGGCGGGAGGTGGCGCCCGGGTGTTACCACTGCACGGACGGTCCAGAGGAAACGGTGGAGCACACTGTCGAGGTGTGCCATGCCTGGGCATCGCCGTGTCCTCGTAGCGGCAATTGGCGGCGGCGACCTCTCGCGCCCAGCCCTGGTTCAAGCCATGGTGCGGGGCGAGAGGGAATGGGATGCCGTTGCTTCCTTCTGCGAAGCAGTTATGCTAGAGAAGGAGGCGGCGGAGCGCCTGCGAGTCCGCACCAGCCATCCCGGCCGTCGCGGTGGACCTGGTAGACACCACGGGCGTCGGGTGTCGAGAGACGACTCCCGGCCACCGTAGGCGTGGTTTTGTAGGCGGTGAGTTTCGGGTCATGGTCTTGGCTCATCGTCCTTCCGTCCCCTAAGAGACGACAGGCCCGTGTCGGCGGCGCGTGTTGTTCCACGCCGCTCCTCAGAGGGTGTCAGCATTCCCCTGCGGGGCCCACTAGCGGCCAGAGCCTGTCGGAGGCTGCCGGGTTGTTCGAAAGGGTTACCGCGGCCTTGGTACACAAAGGGCTCCGCCTCACGCTGTCACCCACAGCGGGTGGGGTCTAATGATTTCCCATCGATAAAAAAAGGTATTTATAAGAAACTAGCTTCTGCCAGCGGCTTCGCCCACTTCCCGAGGGATCTATTTCCCGTACCCGGATAAAAATAGCCTATATGTTATTCTGATATATAAGCTATATGTCTGCCAAGTTTCGTCAAAATCCGTCCAGTGGTTCCTGAGATTAGCGCGTGCAAACAGACAAACTTTCAAACATACAAAGAGACAAATTTTTTTTTTCGAATTCTTACTCTTTTTTCATTTCTTAATAACCCTACATATTTTGTGAAACTATTTTATGTACGTACACGATTTTTTACTGTTTTATAGATAAGGACGGTAAAGACCGATTTGAAACTAAAAAAAACTAATTTTCACCTCAGAGGCAACGTAAATAAATATCCATCACTGAGTCCACCTGCCGAGCCTTCATCAGTAATTTTACTGTTCGATTAAATGAGTGTAGCGAACGCGAGGGTCTACATTTGGACAATATTATTTTAAAGAAATAAATTCCCAAATGGAATAAGATCACATCTAATATTTGTAATACCGTAATCACGGTATTGGGCTGTCAATACCGGTACTGAAAAATGACCATATTAAATCCGTGATCACGGTATTACGGGATCCCGGAATACCGGTATTGAAAGCCCTAGTTCCAACCCTACAGTTTGATTGAATGCGTTGCGTGGACGCCATAAAATAGTTTCTACAACATTTTAACGCTATAAATCGGTTCGTACAGGAAGTCGGTAAGACCCTGCATGATGTACAAGATTAACTTAATATAACACAATTCATGTTTAATTAATATTATTAATTGCTTTTAAAATGCTCATTATAAATTTTAGGCTCGTGTTTGTGACATTCGAATTAGTTTATTGAATAATTCATTTTATGTTGTACATTGTGTTTTTGAATACTCGTGCATGCCTGATTACTTATTACTGAACTAGCTCATCAATTGTCTGCATATTTATTACTAGCTTCCGCCAGCGGTTTCACCCGCTTTCCCGTGGGAACTACTGCGCGCACCCGGATAAAAAGTAGCCTATAACCTTCCTCGATAAATGGGCTATCTAACACTGAAAGAATTTTTCAAATCGGACCAGTAGTTCCTGAGATTAACGCATTCAAACAAACAAACAAACTCTTCAGCTTTATAATATTAGTATAGATAGTGTAATCGGAAAGATACACATACGGTAGGTAATGCAAGAAGTCTTTTGGCAGTTCTATATTGCCCATGTAGATGATGTCGCAGGCAATAGCTGGTAATAAATAAAAAACTAAATGAGAAAGAACGTTTCAACCAAAGTTTTAAGGTAAAACCTAAAGGACAAAGATGGCGTAGTTTCCGCAGGAAGCAGATGGAACAGTACAAAAATACAACCGAGACGGCCTCGAAACTGAAAAGGGAAAAATATATAGAGGTCGATCTTTCTAAGTTAGGTAATTTTGATGGGCATTTTATTAAAGGTCAAATGGAAATGTGTCGCAAATAAGTATGAGATGATACCAGCCCACGCTCACATTTAGGCACAATTTTTACTATTTCCTTGTGAATCTTACCTCAAAGAAGGCTTGGTAATGTGTCTGTCTCATCATAAATTCCAAAATCTTATAAAATAACCTTCATAACTAACAAGTCTAAAATCAAATACAATAATATTCCAATCACACGCACCCAATTACCCCAATACTTACCCGAATAATAACGTGTCTTTCATCCTACCATCCTACCCAAGTCTATCCAATTCCGATATCAGATGTTAACATTCACAATGGCTTATTTGCCTAACAAACAGTTGGACGCGATTATCCTACGACGTTGTTGATTATGCATGACGCACTTCCTTGCAGCCCTGGGCCCTTGGATGACGGAACGACGCCTACGCAAGGTGGGATCGGAACTATCTTTTATGAAGTTGGGATTATTATGTTTGTTTGGTTTTCATTTTAGTAGTTGCTTAATATTATATCCTTACTTATATATAAAATGCGAAAGTAATTTTGTCTGTCTGTCCTGGCATAGGCTACTTTTTATCCGGTTTCGGAAAAAAATGTTTCTTCACGGATCCAGCTGGAACCGAGGGGAGCCCGTTTGTTTTGTAAAACTAACATAAACTACAATAAAACACTGGCATTCAGCTGTATCTGGTAAGATTGTCTCCAGAAATGATTTATTCATAAAAATAAACAGTTCGTTAGAGTAAAAAGTAAATATTTTCTTTGAAAATAAATAAAGAGTCCTAAAAGGTTCTTTCTTAAACGCAATTACCTCACAAGTTCTTCAATAAGATCCGAACACAATTTTAAACAGAATTTAATAGCTACCAATTCAAGATAAAATCTATTTACAAGCGTTTAGCTTATTTCGAACTTTGAAAGTACACAAATCGCGGTCTGTAATCACATAAATTGTTCTTTGATTGCTTTTTTTAGTTCACATTAGCTTACAATTAGACTGTTAAAGTATTAACGTTGTGACAGACAGACGGACCATGACGAGGCGTTAAAGTTACATATTGAATCGCTGAACAAAAAACCTGTGAAGCTGAAATCTGTTGCTAACAGATTTATCTTTCTCTTACTTAATGATGATTCCATAATTATTTTTAATGATTGTTGAAGAACTTCAAGTTTTGAATTTGTAACTTTTTTTTTCAGCTACGATTTTAAGTTATTACCTAGAATGAAGTTATAATTGGATACTTCTTAACAGCTCTTTGTTTTAATTGTTGGGGAAGAAAGTATTACACATTAATATTGAAAGTAGCCAATATCTACAAAGCTTTGCATTCTATAAAGGGATCGAATAGAAAAGTGTTCTATTCGATCATTTTATAGAATGCAATGCTTTGATAATTTCGTCATAATATTATTAATAACTTACAAAAAAATCCTATTGAACATACTCCTATATCAGATTTTGTATCAGACAACTTTCAAACTTACATCAAATGCGGCTCCACCCCACTCGAATCATCCTAATTATAAAAAGCACATGATAACGATGACTGTGCGTCGGCTTGACGCTTGTTTGTTTACCGTCATTGTTTTATAGCTCACAAGACACTCTTGCGCATCTCCATACAATGGCCGCCACAGCCGCCCGCGCCACCTCCTCATATTTTATTATCAGGACCTCCAATTTATGGATTTGTGATCGAATAATGTTGGGTTGAAGGTGTTACAGGAAGAAATAAATCGGGTGTTTAATGGTGGATTGTATAATTTGCTGTAGCGTTTAAAATTCTTCAGTTCAGACATCCAAGGAAGAAAGGAGAAACTTAAAATCCATACACAATTGGGCCCTGGATATACAAGGCTGGAATTTGGTCATAAGTTAGAGTATATATATAGGAAGGTTTCAGGAGCCTGAGTATCACGTCTTTCAGCAATGGCCAAGTTGGTAAAATCAGACAAAGTTGTTTTTGAAGTTAAGTTTGTGTTCAATGTTCCCGGTATATGTTGTCTTTTGTATAACTAGATGGCGTTGCCGCGTTTAAAAGCGAGCTATGGTTTCGTTACAAGGAATAGTATAATTACATTTTGTAAAAATATATTTGCTTTCCCCGACCCCCCTCCCATCTCCATGTTTGGCAAGCCGATTCCTTGGAAAAAGCATGCCAAATACCTGGGAGTAACTCTCGACCAACGCCTCACCTTCACCGAGCACACAAAACAGGTACGCTCTAGAGCATCCTTTGTGACCGGTAGACTCCACTACATCCTAAATGCGAAGAGCAAACTCTCGCTTAAATGCAAGTTACGCATCTTCGTAACATGCATTCGTCCAATCATGATGTACGCTTGTGTCGTGTTCGCACACGCCAAGCCTCATCGTATTCACAAACTCCAAACCCTCCAAAACCGTATCTTACGGAAAATAACAGGAGCCCCATTCTACGTTAGAAACGTAAATCTCCACCTCGACCTAAAAATCCCCACAATAGCCCAATATATGAAACGTGCCGCCAAGCGCTTCTTCGACTCAGCTGCAAAACACGACAACCCTCTTGTCGTAGCAGCCGCCAATTACGTCCCGTCCCATATTAGTAAAATTCGCCGCCCAAGGCACATTCTCAATGATCCCGATGATGCAACAACCCTCCTGCAGGAGAGCAATAAGCATACCAGCACCTTGCAGAAATACAAATACAAATCGCGTTCGTTCAAACCTCGCCGCCGAGGTCCGCCGCGACGTCCCAATAGACGCCCCCCNAACTTAGTAGAATTCGCCGTCCAAGGCATACTCTCAATGATCCCGATGATGCTATAACCCTCCTGCAGGAAAGCAATAAACACACCAGCACCTTAAAGAAAAACAGGAACAAACCGCGTTCGTTCAAACCTCGCCGCCGAGGTCCGTCGCGACGTCCCAATAGACGCCCCCCCGTCCCTAGCACGAGCCAGCCCGCGAGCTGAGCCTTAGCTTTAAAATTCCCCATTAAATAATGGAACCGATCCAGCCTGTCCCTTGCTGTCCTCCCCAGCGACGCCCTAAGCCGAGGTTCGTACCCCACAGGGGGTGCCCTTAGCGTTGTCGCTTAGTTTATAAGAATTTTTTGCCCTGGCTGGAGGCCTTAAACTCAAGGCATCCACAGGGACTAGTCCGGTTAAGCAGTAAACAGCCTCTTGGCTGAACTGCGAGATGCCCTACCTAAAAAAAAAAAAAAAAAAAAAAAAAAATATATTTGCTTTGCTATCATAAAAAAATATGCGTTATATCAGTTATATCAGTTATTTTGAAGAGAAATAGGATGGACACTGAACCAGTTGGAATGAATTATTTTCTGTTTTCATACCAGCAGTTACTCGCGGTTTCACCCGCGTCCTGAAGGATATAGTTCAAACATTTTATGCTGTCCTGGTATATAGTTAGCAGTATCATCGACACTCGATTATTAGTATGTTTATGTAAGACTAGCTTCCGCCAGTGGTTTCACCCGCTTTCCCGTGGGAACTACTGCGCGCACCCGGAGAAAGAATTTTTCAAATCGGACCAGTAGTTCCTGAGATTAGCGCGTTCAAACAAACAAACTCTTCAGCTTTATAATATTAGTATAGATAATATTATTATGTTGTTCTGGTACAATAACAAATACATTAACAATATTTGAAAGCATTTTTATGAAAGAGAGAGAGACAGAGCTCGTGGTGGAATATTGTTGTCTTTGTCATTTCGTGCGTGACGTCATTGACGTGTCATTTGTTTTTAAAAAATTCAAAGCATTTTCATAAGTGAGTGAGAGAGACAGAGCGCCTATTGTAATATTGTTGTCTTTGTCATTTCGCACGTGACGTCATTGACATGTCATTTGTTTTTAACAATTTGAAAGCATTTTTATAAGTAAGTAAGGGAGACAGAGCGCCTATTGCAATATTGTTGTCTTTGTCATTTCGCGCGTGACGTCATTGACATGTCATTTGTTTTTAACGATTCGAAAGCATTTTTATAAGTAAGTGAGAGAGACGGAGCACCTATTGCAATATTGTTGTCTTTGTCATTTTGTGCGTGAATCTGTCATGTTGGAAACTTGACATTGACATTTAGTACGAATATATATGCACAGAAATCGAATTATTTTCTACATTTGGCCATTGCTAATAAAGATAAGATGCAAATTATATTAATAACGGATAATTGACGATAATTTTGGTACATATCTCATTTTAGTACGCCAAAATGGTTTTCAGGCCCAGATTAAGGTATCTCCTTTTCCTATATTAGAAAGACGAATTAAAAACTTAAATTGAATTATGTTCATAGACTCTTAAATTGCTTATTCGTAAAATATCAATAACGATCCTTTTTACTGTAAAAAATTTTAAAAAACCTTCTTCTTCTAGATAGCCATATTTCCTCAGGTTCGCTCTATTCATATTCCACCACACCACAATCTGTCTCAAAACCTTGCTCGCAAGTTGTACCCTAATTGCAACAAATAGCGACATTTTTCACCATGACACCCTCAGCCCGGTGCGCGTGATCGATCAATCTGCTTCTATGGCTTCACGACGTTATTGAGAAGGCGGTAGTTCCATTAGGGTTGGACATGAAGTGCAAACAGGGATGGTAGATAAATTTTGTGAAGCCATCGATATTTATAGTTCTGTAGAAAGTTAATGGAACCACTGATTCGACTTGAAAAATTCTTTCAGTGTTAGATAGCCCACTTATCGAATTCCCATTGGAAACAAGCTCGCGGAAGCTAGTTAATTGTAATGTAGGAGCTACAATTTACTATTTCAGCAACATGTTCATTCTTGATGTAAGATCAGTTTTCGTTATAGTTTTAATTTGGTGTACAACAGAATTCTGATAGTTTTGTAATTGTCGCCAACAGATCAACATACTCAGTCTGTCAAATTTCTTTAACAGATTTTCAACGTTATCACCATAGTGGAAGGTTAATTTCCAAGGTTAAAAAGAGATTCGAAAAGGTTTGTACATGAATGCGTACGAGTAACACTAAAATCAGATTGGATAAATTATAAAAACGAATGAATACTTCTACACGTCAAAACCATGACTAATTAACCCTCGTTCATCAGATATCCGACCACCATTAAAATAACCGATCGTCCATCATCCCTTAGCTAACCCTTCACTTCTCAAGTTACCAGATCCTGATACCCGATAGACAGATACAAATTTATGACGGGGTTCGTGAAATATTCGAGCCTACGTTTATTGCTTATCTGTGAATCTAAGCGCACGTGGTCTAACGTGCCCCATGATATACGACCCAGGCCGCGACCACAGAACAGCGAATAGCGCTTAGACTAACCACTTCACAACATGAAATTTAATCGGCCATTTAACTGAATTCTGATTGCTACCACAAAATTGATACTTATAAATAATTTGATGATGATGTTAAAGTTTAAATGTGAATTGCCTAATTAATTTTATATGCGTTTCACCGTTAATTTGAGCACCGGAAAGATCTGTGGATCAAGTTTTATAGGCGATAGGATAGTTTTATGCAAATGATTAAGTTGTAAAGTTAATGAAGACTACAGCCGCTACTGATTAATTTACAGATAAGTTTGTTAAGAGTTCGTTTATATTTTAAACTGAAAACTTAAAATTCGTCCACGTAAAGCTTGTTTTTTTTTCTCGTTCCCGTGGGAATTTCGGGGAATCCTTTCTTAACTCGCATGAGAGTCTGAATATATAATATTTCAGCTTTATAGGTTCACGGGTTTGGGCCCTGCGTTGATGAGTCGGTAAATGAGTCAGGACTTTGATTTTTATATGTATAGAAGGACATGAATAACGCCATCAGAACGTTAATAGGACATCTTGTAGCTTGTCTCGAGTAGCCCAGACAAACGAACGGAGTACTTTCGAACTCGAATATTTTAGATTACTAACAATAACCAACTATGCATCCGCTACCCGCCCGCTCACGTACCCGCTGTTACTCTTACCATGTAACCAAACACTGAAAAATGACGAACGTATCATAAACGCGAGTGAGTCCTCCTTGCATGACAATTACTATGGCGTTCGTTTTGTATCTTGATGATTTACGAGCGAGCGTTCGGTGACCCTTACTGCTTTTGGAAATAGGTCGTTTCCTAATGTGTTTTATTCAGGAGTTTGTTGGTATTTATTGTATGTAATTTTACGATGTCTGCATTTGTGGGTTATGAGGAATTGTTAGGAAAATTAAGGTCTATTCGACGGTTTTCTTCTTTAAAGTTATTTTGAAACCCCTTTGCTCTTAGCTCTTATAACCAGGTTAGTCAGAGAACACAAATCATCATTCGCTTTTTCCCAACTAAGTTGGGGTTGGCTCCCAGTCTAACCGAACTCGGCTGAGTGCGATTATGCCTTGATAAAACTGACTGTCAGACTTGGCTTCTGACTACCTGTAGCTATCTAATGGCAGAGACATTCAAATAGCAGCAGGGACCGAACGTTTTATACTTTCACATTTAACTCTGACATTTAAAACTGAAGTGTTAACCGCATTTACCCCTCAAGCAAAACCTGACCTGAACGAGATCTTCATAAAACTTTTTGGAATTATGCAGGGACGTGTTTGCCGAGGCAGCTAGCTGAAGCAGCCATAACTTAAATGATAATAGAAGCAGGGTTACCAGGACCTTACTGAGCTGGCTTACGTCTGGAATACTAATGGGAAACTAACAATCCTGCTGTCAGGGATACGTGGGAAAACGGGATTTGCATTTGTTAAGGAATAGTAGCTGGAAAGTTTTTCTGAATGCTCTAGAACTCCAAACTATCAAGGACAATCAGATTTATCGTGGACTTTTCAAAAAAAAAATTATGATCGTATTGAAATTATTTACACAAGTAAGTATAGTATTATGTGATTAGATCGACTTCATGGTGTGGATGAAATATACTTTATCAAATAAGTACTTAGGTATGTACATACCTACAAATAAGAAAATATTCCATCAGAAATTCACAAGAAAATTCCAAAGTACCGTCGCAAAGAAAAGCGAAAAACAAACCAATGATTAACAAGGCTACCAAACTAAGTTGTCTCGAAGTTCATTCATTACATCTATTATAGTCTCGCTTCAGGACGTTTTGATAAATGTCCGTGCACGTTTAAATCGTAATACGTTTAAACGGCCCGCAATTAAAACGTTCAGCACATTGTAAATTGTCGCTGCACTTGACTGTACTGCATCTGGTATGTTCTGCGCGTAATTAGAAATGACGTGACGTTTTATTCTGGTTTACTTTTGGTTTGAGAGTGCGAATATATATTTTAGCTACTGTTTGAAAGTTTTAATTTGCATTTATTTTATTCTATTTTTATTTATTTATTCTTTCCTAAATTCGGAGTTTGCGAAGCCTTTTACAATTATTATATTTGATTACTCTCGTCGTCTTTAGCATATTAGGACTCATTTTCTTCTACTCGATTAGAAACTTTAACTTTGTATTGTTAAAACCTCTGATTTAAAGGAAAGTTTTGAGTTTTCGTTTTGGAAGTCCTTATGGGTAACTTTTGGTTAAAAAACAAACAAAGAAGAACCCAAGACATGACATAGCCCAAAAAACTGCAAAACTGAAGTAGCAATGGGCAGGACACATAGCTCGCAGAGCTCGCAGGCCGATGGGGCAGAAAAGTTCCCGAGAGGCGACCACGACCCAGAAGACGCAGCGCGGGCAGGTGGACCCCTACTAGATGGACGGACGACCTGGTCAAGGTTGCCGGGAAGCAATGGATGCCTGATGATTAAGACGAACCTTGGGGGAGGCCTTTGTCAATCAGTGGACGACTTTCGGCAAAAACGACGACGACGATGAACGACAAAAAAACAAACAAAGGTACGGTAATATATGACACTAATAAAGTCCAGCAAAGTATTCCTACCATTGGAGAACTTGCAAAAACGAGACAATTAAGTCACCTATTTTAAACCTTTATTACTGAAACAAAGCACACCATAATTCCTGAAGTTAAAGTCTGAATGCCTAAGGTGATTGTTTCATGTCTGTCTTATTGTACGTCGTGGCGGGTGTAAATAACGACGTGGCATTTGTCGCGGCGGGCGCCGGGCGGCGCGCATGCGTGTCGCTAACGAGATCCTTGCTGGCGCACGCGCATGCTGTAAATAGGGTGTTCAGTGTTTAATGGAGTTATTTTATTAAAGTTTATGTTGCTGTAATTTAATTGAATGTTCTTTAGATAGCGTAGAATATTTTTTGCAGAGACGTAGATATCTATTGAATTGTTTTTTTTTATAATTTACCAACTTTGCTAAATCCAATTGGTGTCAAACTTCATGTTAAAATTAATTCCTAACTCTGATACACCAATAAATGAATATTCACAAAACCGTAAATTAACAATCAATACATTGAACATAAAAATGTAATCATAATCTCTATGAAACATGATACACAACACCCTACTCAAATCCAAGTGCTCACCGCAGTCGCGTGCATTCCGTCCTGCGCCCGCGCACCGATGCAAATAGTTGATTTACTCGCCCACTCGTTCAAGTTTACACTGCGCGCGCAGTTGTTACCCCTTGTCAATGTACCTCGGATAAATAATATTGTCTCCAGCAAGACATATGGGTCTGCAAGCAACCGCCGACTCAGGCGCAATGAAATGAGTAATTGTAAGCCAGAATAAATACGAACACACCATTCAAATTTAGACTTTATTTTTTGGAGTACATAGTTTAAAGTTGCATCAACAATATTAGTTTTCATAACACGCAGTATCGTTAACAATATAATTAATATTGAAGCAGTGAGAATAATGCTGTGAGATTTAAATGGATTCCCATACGTTTTGCAATTTAAATATGGATGGTGGATTAAAATAACAGATGTATTGCTTACGTTACGTTAGTGAAAAGTAACAGGAGACAGCACTTTCAATCACGTTGATTTAAGACTGTAGCTAAACGGAGTTCGAACCGTGTGTTTAAATATTTATTAACTAATTTCGCCCATTTTGCAGAATATTCCGCTTGAAATGTTGCCAGGAATTGGCTTCATTTCCTCTTGAGCTGTATCGGTTTCCAATATTTTATCACTTGTTGTCATATATGACATATATTTTGTAAGTAGATTCCGCTCAAGTAACTATCTAATAAGACCAAGCGAGGAAAAACCGAAAGAATATGTTATGAAAGCTATCCATAAATATTACTTTACTTCCAGAAAAATCTCTTATCTTATTCATAAACTTTTTCAATATCCCCATCAGAAACAACTTCCAACAAATTATTTCTTATCCGCCAACACATTTTCCTGCTATCAGACTAATAATCGGACTGTTCAAACTTTTCAAAATAATTATAGTTTCCGTTTCAGATCGCGTGTCACTTACCTAATCGTGCGATACTCAACAACAAAACTTTATGGCACTCCACAGCCCGCTTAATTGAATAGTTTGTAAACAAAATAGTTCGGAACTCATTTCATAGACCGCGGCTGAACGTCGCATGCCTTTGCCTGATAGAGATTAATTATTGACAGCTAAAATGGAGGGAAACAAAAGAAAGCTTTTAGAAAAGGATGATGATAATTTAGTGTCGCCTTGTTGGTAATTATTTTAAAGTAACTGCTTGTTTTCTGTTCTCTGATTTCAGAGCTCTAATGGGATTTATTGGAAAACTTAATTCGTCGGGAACTACGATGAGGAATGCGGCGCCTAGTGAATTAACAAATAATGATTAACAAGTTTGATGTAGGTAAACAATGTACGGAGCATACCATAGTAGGACAAAATATCCGATAACTGGTACATGTACCTAACGATATCTCGAATAAAGCACTTATAACACAGATTGCCACAAATCAACAAATTTTAATAAAGCCATATTCAGCGGCAGAATTACACCACACACGCTGGCAGCCATAGAACAAATATTTGCAATTCTATGCACCGAATGCAATCAAGACTCTGCTTTATTTATAGATGCATCGCGATAGAAAGAAGCTCAGAAGTTTTACAAATATAATGCGAATAAAGAATACATAAACTACGTCCTAGCCATATCGTTATCAGCTGCTAATGGTCTCTCCTTATGTTAATAAGCAACATTTTAGCTGCTATAATTGCTTGCGGTCTGTCTGAGTTCATCAAACAAGACTGAAAGCCTTACAAGGAAAAATATGCCCTACTAACTCCACGTGTCTCTATCAGTAGTGATCTAAAGGCATCCCTAGTTGTATGAGTGTGAGAGCTAAAACAACCACTCTCTCTAAAGGCAGAAATGATCGCTAAAAGACGTAGTCAATAATGATCGTTTTTGATGAGAGATGGCCTGTGCCCTGCTGTAAAATCCGACTGATGGAAAAAGTGTACCTTCTGAAGATTCTCGTTCAGAATCAAATCACGCATGCTGCATCACGTGCCGTTAATGGCTGTCACCCTCATTATTGTGATGTGGAACATTATTACTTTTATTGAAATATCGATCGAGTACGAGTGTTTTTGGGATGTTCGGTTTTGGGGTGTTGATGAAGTAAGGCTTTGTTTTCTGTTGATTTTTTCATCATTATAAATGACGGTCCTAAATTTTCTACTGACAGACCTCTACTCTAACTTTCCATTTCGGATTTTGTTCCGTCGCCTATGTCAGGGCTTGGAGTCGATATTACAACAAGCACTTTTCTTCTTTACAAAGATCTGTCTAATATAAATGTTTTGAAGTATTTACAACATGATATAGGTACTCAGTATAAAGCCGAAGCTACAGACAAAGCACCTAAATCCTAAGCAAACAAAATAAAATCTCGCTAACAAGCTACCCGAATCCATACAACACTCCTGATCCCCGGAACAAATTATAATAATATGGTATACTTATCGGGCGTCAATATGGGGCGTGATAATGAGTCGGTCTGATTGAGACGTCTCGGCAGTAGGGCTTTCAAAATACCGGATATTTTCAATACCGGTATTAATTCCGGTATTGGAAGTCAATACCGTGATCACGGTATTAATACCGGTATTAGGGATTGCAATCCGGTCCGGCGGATCCGGTAATCCGGCGGATCCGGCGTGTTTCTAGACCTACCGGATCCGGCACCAACGCACCGGATCCGGTGCCGGATCCGGTTAAACTCTAAATCGCGAAAAATACATTGAAAAAGGTACTAGTAAGTCAAATCCTCAAGAAAAAGAAGGTTATCGGAGAGTCAAAAGTAAAAGGAAACAGATTACATATGAGGAAATACTTAAAAATTAATGACTTCGTAAGAAATAGAGGG
>NWSH02000517.1:12467806-12495761 GCA_002382865.2 Heliothis virescens
GTAAAGACCGATTTGAAACTGAAAAAAACTAATTTTCACCTCAGAGGCAACGTAAATAAATATCCATCACTGAGTCCACCTGCCGAGCCGTCATCAGTAATTTTACTGTTCGATTAAATGAGTGTAGTGAACGCGAGGGTCTACATTTGGACAATATTATTTTAAAGAAATAAATTCCCAAATGGAATAAGATCTCATCTAATATTTGTAATACCGTAATCACGGTATTGGGCTGTCAATACCGGTACTGAAAAATGACCATATTAAATCCGTGATCACGGTATTACGGGATCCCGGAATACCGGTATTGAAAGCCCTACTCGGCAGTCACCGGGTCAGGGGCGCTAATCCGCCCCTGTGTTTACTACCCCGGGCGTGGGCCGCTAAAATGACGCTGGACAGCTGTGACTTTGAACGCCATGGCATTAAAGTGAACCCGGTGGCTTGAAAGTTGGATTGAATGAGTCTTTGAAAAGCTGTAAGTATTTTTCGAATAAATAAAGGTACTATGTCGCTGATACAAATTAACCGGCTTATATTGTGGAAAAAAATCTATATGAGACCTACCATAACAATATTATGTATATCATTTTTCTGTATACAATTTTGTTTGATTTCTCTATCCCTACTAATCCCTACTAATATTAAAAATACGAAAGTAGCTCTGTCTGTCTGTCTGTCTGTCTATCTGTCTGTCTGTTACGCTTTCACGCCTAAACCAGTGAGCCGATTTTGATGAAATTTGGTACAGATATAGAATAGACCCCGAGGAATAACATAGTCTTTTTATACGGGTACTGGAAATAGTTCTCTCGGGAAGCGGGCGAAGCCGCTGGCAGAAGCTAGTTTTTCATATTTATAAAACACCATCAACGCCATTTTATCCAAAGTTCTTTATCACCAATTCGGCAGCAGCATAACTCGATTCCAATAAATTTTAGCTACATCCATTCTTCTAACGCCTTGTTATTTTCATACCCGGGACGTGACCACGCATCCCTAATTCCGAACCGTTCCCCGTCAGCCTGTGGGACCCAAAGGGGATTCATAATGAGGTTTTATATCAGCATTAGTGAGGGCCTGTGTGGACTTCTAAAACTAGAGATCCTTTGTTCGATATTTTATTTCATTCACGTGACGTTTGAAATTCATAAATGTGACATTTGTTGAACTTTTTTTATATACTTAAGTACGTACTTACTGCATCTGCTAGTTCCTATTAACATAAGTAAACTTTACGTTAGTAATCACCTGTCTATCGATATTAATTGACTCAGTAGTCTTGAAAGTACTTAGGCACTTCTTAATTAATTCCTGGTTGACAGAGCGACATTTTAGCGTTATTCCTTTACTATTGGCAGTAGAAATGAGTACATTCGTTAACGTAGTGCTTCCTCGAGCGAATAATCAGATGAAATAATTCAGTTTGAAATCACGACTGCAATTGCATTATGCTTTTAAGACTAAGCTTCTTCTACGGGGAAATAAATTTTACTTAAAAATTATACAAAAGAGATCTTTTATCTTTTTTCGAAATGGACCAGTAGTTCCTGATATAAGCACAATCAACCTCATCAGGATTGTAGCATTAGTAGGTATAGATAAATATCACTTGTAATCCGAATTGGCGAATGCAATAAAATGATGCACGCAGAGGTTCTCATTGCATGCAATCTCTTAATCACCTTTTACGACACCCATGAGAGGACAAGGATAATCAAAAAGCAAAGCAAAGGGAAACAGTTATGGGTCACATACAAATACTATGTCAATTCCACACAATTGCTTCTATTGATGTAAAAGCCAAAATGATTGGTAGAACTCTCCTTTATTTATTATTGACAAGCTTATTTTCGTGGCGAGCATATAAAATGTTGGTAGTAGAAAGTACTTTTTGCTTCTTAACATAAATAAGCACCTACAATTTGAAGTTTAAGCTCGACAGGGTTAAAATATCAAATTATTGAATAGCAAACAAAACATCAGTCTGCAGAAAGTTTTAAGTTGATAATTTAGTTTCAATTTTATAAAATAGTAAACATTGATTCCCAGATGTTCCACGAATCTTTATTTTATTAATCAATCTAGCTACCGCAATATCAACTACTTTCCAATTTTATCTTGTTTGTGTAAACAAGGGTTACTTTCAAGTAAATTACGGCAAAAAAAAACTTCAAAAACAAAGTGGTTTGAGGAAGAAATATTACGATCACGTTTATGAATGCCAAGACTTGGAAGTAATTCAACTTGGCCGAACAACTCGCCATGATCGTTCCCCCTGATGACACTCCGACATTTTTTTTATTTTATGGAGTTTTATGAGTGAAACATCCGAAATATTTTCCGTTATTTCGTGCAAATTGTCTCCCATTTTTTATCGTACTTTTGACATTTGATTGTACCTACTTACTTTGCTTCTTGTTGCTATTCAAAAGTCCCTATTTAAAAAAATAAGGAATTTCCTGATATATCATACAAGTAATATTAGAGTCTGCATAATGATAACTCAGAGGAATTTTTTTTTTGTTTGTAGCCTGATTTGAGAAATTCTTTCACTGTGTATACCAACAGTGAAAATGCTATTCAGGTACGGGAAAAAATGGGGAACCTCGAGAATTAGCCTTAAGCAGAAATCTACAAAAATAAATACAAAATAAAAATAAACAAAATCACCAGACGCAATAACTCAGCGAACACAATATCATATCGACATCAGATATCAATCCAGAAGAAGCAATAAAACATTGTGTTGAAGCAAAATATTCCGTGAGACAATACTTATGTCTCATTGTTGTGAAAAGCAATTTTTCTACCACTCGCCTATTGAGAGCTATCAATACAAGTGGGTAGGTGTCTCTCGACTGCCACAATTCAATAACGACTCTGACAATCTGAGTGCAGCTGCAGCACTTTGGTCCAAGATAACAGCGAATATTGTTGACAATGCTCTGTCAACCCAATCAAAAATTATGTAAAGGGCACGTCATTTTCAAAGCGTAGAAACTTCTTTTTTCTTCTCAATCTTTTATCACAGGGCTTGATGGTAAAACCTTAGCCATATTATAGCTACAAGAAAACATAAAGCTATCACAATATAATGCATATTGTAACTATTATTTAATCTCATGTTTTATTCAAATTAAACATGAAGATGAACTTAAACTAAGCCTATATTTAGATTAAAAATACAAAACTAAAAATTATAAGATAAATAAACGCGTCAAAAAAGTGGTCCTCATGGCTGTCAACCGGTAGTGTAATTTAATCTCAAACCTCTAAAATCGGAAACGGATGTCAAATTATTTGCTATCCTCTTCGATGAAGGTTGACATGAGCATGTGCTATATCTCCACTCATTTTGATAACGAAATTCTGCTGACCAACGTTTGACGTTCCTATCCTTTTTTGTTAGCAGCAAAAAATATTTACAGCTGGCCTAAGTTCTCTCACGTCCAAAAAACGTCTATAGAAGTTCCAAAATTTCTCAGAGCTACAGACCTATATCTTTGCCCCAATTCTATTATTTTCCGTACTTTATTGCCTCATAAACTTTATCAATAGAATGTATTAAAACCAATAGGGCTTTGCTGTAAATCAAGTTTAGTGCCGTTTTATGATTATAACTTTTAAAAGACATTTTTTTTATCTTCTGGCTGTGACTTTATGGTTGCTAAAAATAACATGCGTTGCTGCAATCCATACAAATCAAGAAACACTTGCTGCAACTACTTACACTTTTGCAACAGTTGCTAACCTCAGAACTTCATTTTATTCCCCTTTAACAAAACCTCTTTCATGAAGGCCATTGTAGTCAGGACTGAAATTAGAGAACCTTCCTTTCAGTCCCTAACTTACGCCACCATCTTCATTCAGTCTCAACCATTTCCCGACTCAATAATTTCCTTTGTGGTGAGTCCTATCGCTTCAGAACTTCATTGATTAAAACCGAGTGTAAATGCCACGGTCCGTCGCCTTCCAGTACTAGGCCTTTGTTCATACCGAAAGAACTTTTTCTTTGTAACCACTGACGATTGAAAATGGTACAGACGCCGATAAGCTAACCAACCCGAATCTGTAAAAAATTATAGATCTAACATTAACCTTTCACTATTGTGATAAGGTTGAAAATCTATTGCAAGAATTTGACAGATAGAGGTTGGAGTTGGCGTCTGTACAACGCTGGATGACCGAATGGGTATTGCAATCTGAGTAAACAGATGCTTGAGATTTTATTAAAATGAAAAGAAGTCGCTTCGAAAATGGCTATTATTCTGAATGCAAATGAAGTGGCAGTTTGTTACATTGCTACAGAATTTATTTGTATTGTAGTTTAGAATGAATCATTTTACATAGGGTTTTATTAACTTTGAATGCTTTTACTAATTCACAAATAAGTAGCACGAGAGCTAGAGAATTGCGGAGCACTAGAAAATTGCTGAGCTAATTCAAGACAATAGACTTGAGTTTTTGCAAGTAATAACAATCTTAAGAAAATACTCAGCTCGTTATCCAAGAAATCTCAGAATCACAATATTAAAATACACCACTGCAATAAAAGAAAAAAGTAATGAAAATGAAGCTACTAGCGACGATACCCACCAGTTGAAAGTTATAAGTGTTCGCACTCAACTTGAATAAGAATTAGTTTTCTCATTCCTGCGAGTTTTATGAAGGCTCTCGGGAATAGTTTTTATAGAAATGGACAAGTATACATGAGCGTATTATTAAAATAAAATGGCCAACACGGAGTGGGATAAACAAGGAATGTAGATGGATGTTGTTGCCGGGTTTCTTTGGTAAACGAGGCTTCGGGGAAGAACGTGAAGGATAGTAGGCGTAATGGAAGCCTGAAATGAAATATGTCGTAACATTACGATCATAAGAAAATTTTACATGAAAGTTATCCTAGTGAACCACTAAGGTATCTGCCTACTCCATCGCATTGGCCGGAATGAATGTCTTATTAGAAATTAAGTTTCAATGCGTTTTACAATAAAAAAATATACCCTTTTGGCTGTCAGACCCGTTCATTTCTACAACCCAAAAGAAACGCTACTCCACATAAAAGGATAGAGCACAATCATTTATACCGTTCAATAACAAACAAACTGCAGACTTTACATTTATCATTTCACACCCAGCGATTGTTCACTCAATAGAGGGTGTTTAAACTTTTAACTGTATGAATGAACCTTGCTACATTATTCACTATTTGGCGTACTCCCCTTCTGAAGTAACGCAATTTCTGTGCGACATGTTAGCTTTTTTGTACCTATCGAACGTCAGTACCCTGCTGCGACCCCCTGTATTTCTTGATAACTTCATTGGGAATGCGCGCGGCGAGTCGGGATGTTGTTCAACGAGAATGGAACATGATTCGCAGTTTTTATTTTGTTCTGTAGATTTTCTAGTTTTTCAATGAGTAGTGTTTTGTTTTTTTGTAACTATTTTTCTTGGTGTTTGTGCAAAGTTAGTTAGCTAACATTTCCCAATGATTCTAATGGCTGGAATTATACATACTCCAGCTATTGATTACATTACAGTGGTTCTGTACTAAAACAGCTACCTTTAAACAAGTTACCTGTAGGTAATACTCTGACTTGCAACACACTGAATAAAACTAAGTTGCAATTTGCTCGCAGACACCTCATAAAACGCAGTAAAATAAAAGGTAACTGGCAAGTCTCCACAGCCATCCAGCGCAATTCTCTTTGTAATATTTGCACACATATTACATGAACTCGACTATGCACATATGCAGGTCGGATGCAGTTAGCTCCCCGGGGTCTAATTTTCGTAACCCTGCCCTGTGGGGACTTGACACGTCTCTATATTGTTTCTGCGCTATAGAGTGGTAAGGTAGTGTGTTTTGTTATTACTTTAGTGTGATAACTGATGTGGATGGTAATTTAGATTCTACTACATTCATCTCTCGACTTATGTCGGAAAAGGACTGTAAAATCTAAATGTACAGACGCCAGCAGGTTAACCTTCCACAATTAAGGTAAGGTTGAAATATATTGAAGAAAGACAGATTGAGGTGGGTTCATGTGCTGGCGATATAAGCTTACTGACAGTTCTAAGTATTTTGTTTAATCTTAGTATTTACTTTATTACACCAGAGCGATCTTATATTGAGATACGAGATATTTCTAAGAAAAGACTCATTCATAAAAAGATTTATGGTAATGTTTATTTTACCTAAACCTTTTTTCGTTTTGTAAGTCACATTGATTTGTCATTGAATGCAGATATTTATTTTCTACGCTCTGAATTCCCTATTTCCTGTACCAATTTTCATTTTCCTCTTTTTTAGTTGGTGAACTTACTAACTTAACGTCTATTTGATACATATTTATTGAGAAACCTATTCATAGATATTTTTGCTAACAGCTCTATATCTATAATCATTTAGAGCTACCCTTAAAAAAGTAGAGACATCCGTTAATCTCTAGCTACAACTAGATGGTTGTCAGTGAATTGGAGGATATCCCCCAAGGCAAAGTCCCCCAATATATTTCAAGAGCAGGATTATAACATCTATAAAGTGCGAATGCGTACCGCTTGCTCCCGACAGATCGCCTTAAATTTAAGACCTTTTATGACCCAGAAGTGAGCTATGAAATCTCTTTAATCCCACATACGACCCATTTAGCAGGTTTTTAATTTTATAATTTATTGCTTTTTTAAGCGACGAATTTGTTGGAATAAGTTGCTAATTAAACTTGGCTTTGTGACAGCAATAAAGTCGTATGTTGACTTACGGCTATTATGTAAAATTGAAACAATGATTATACAAATTCTATTTAATAAAATTACAAATCTTAACTAATGTTAGAAAGATGAATAGACAATTTTTCAAGATTTTCTTCCATCTTCATTCAGCTCCTGAAGATTTTCTGTTCCGTTGCACGCAGTTTTCGACGTCAGCGGTCACCGGGTGCAGCGAAGTAATCCTATAGCTTTATCTCGAGAGAAGTTTTACGGAGATTTATTTATGAACAAACTTCTTTGAGATGAAGTCTGCCGTTTGAGTATTCACTTACAGCAGGGTTTTCTTTTCTCGTTTTCTTTTTTTAAGCGCTGCGCCGTTCGCCTTGCCTTTCTTACCAGACGCAAAAAGAACTTTGTATAAAATAATCTAACTGCATCTATTGCCTTTTTCCAGTTAATTAGAATTAATATCTTCACAAGAAAATAAAAACTTTCTGATTAAAATTAGAAAAAAATATTTAATATTAAAAAGTCAAATTAACAATTCATTAAACACTGATTCAAATACCTACTCAACATTAATTTTACGACGAATATTCAAATAAGAAGACTGATTCGGTTGACGAGAACATAAGTACCATAATCTTAGTACAAAATTAGTGCGGCAAAATCCAAGGGGCATTAACAGCGTAATAACAATAAATCTCAGCTGATTCGTCGTAAAAAGTTATATCTATTCGGAATATCAAAGGAATTCACGCTTCGTAGAAGTACTAAATATTTTACATTCTTTTCTTTTAAAACATCAACGGAATTGTACCGTTTCAGTTTTGTATCCGTTTTTGTTGCGATATTAAATGTTGCTACCGTAAATTTACTTTAGACGAAGTTTTTACAGTAAGCTGACACGAATAGATTTAGCTACCGACTAGGGTATTTCATAACTAATACAGAATTCTGGATGGGTCAAACTGCAACAAAATCCTTCCAATAGTTAATTAGTTTAATATCAAAATTTCATGTCTGTTTTTGCCAGACTGTTGAATAGGAATTCCAGACCATTTTTCACACCTCATCCATAAAGGTAGGACTTAATAGCCCCTTAAGTAGATCCCCATACTACATTATTCTACTAAACTAATTTGACGTCCCTAGCGGCCGCTCACGTGTTAATTAAACATAAAGTGTATCCGCCAGTAATTAATAACTCATGATAAAGCACGACACTAAAACGCGCCGTTTCGCATGACGTGATGTATGTGAAAAAGCCTTAGTGCCTCCAGGGTTGCTGCTGCATAAAGGAGTTAGGAACATGTCTATGTCAAAATGGACTTACTCTGTGGTCAAAGCAGCTTAACGTATATATTTTTGAAAGAGTCATATAATTAGCTCCATGTGAAAATAAAAAAATGTGTTGGTGTAGGTAGGTGGTTACCAACCTACCTGAATCTGTCCTCTGTACAAAAAAGTTTTAGCATCATAATGTAACCGAACTACCCATTAGTAAATTAGATGGACGATCATCAATTAAGCCAACATAAGCTTTATATTTGACTTCGTGCCAGCCCTAACTACATCATATAATAACAACACCCCAACTAATAGGTCCGGAGTGCGTATAATTGCAGTTAAGTATTTATTGACACGTCATAACACTATTTAAGTTTTTTTTTAATTGAGTTTAATTCTCATGGTGTGGGAGCCGATGTTTTGTTGATATTGATCGTATATTGTTTTACTGTTCATAGAGAAAGTTGACAAAAGTACAAACGACAGCACAACCTACCTCAATCTGACAAATTTCTGCAATAGATTTACAACCTTATCACGATAGTAGGAGGTTAATGTTCAATTGGTAAAGTTTTTCAGATTCGGATGGGTTGTCTCTGTACAATAGTTATTAATATTTTGAGATATTTATTGGTAATTATCATATATTTATTCATCATCATCAGCCTTTTTATCATTCCACAGTTAGGCACAGGCCTCCTCTCACACTGACAAGGACTAAACGATAATCATCTACTTATCTGTAACCTATTACTAAGTTTTATCAATAATATGTAATTCTTAGTGTTCCTTTCGCAAATTACACTTTAAAAAGCTCCTTAATAAACACACATCCATCCATCTGTCAGTTCAAATTAAACGACATGCTTATCGTGTTTCATGTTATATTTTTTTCCTTTTACTCAAAAGACTACAAAACTACAATGTAACGTTGTACTGACATGATCATTAAGTCACTTCCACAGGAAATAACAAGAGCATTCCCTTATTGCAATGTTAATGACAAATTAATTACAGTCTTCGTTAACGAATGCAACTTTTATCGTTATTTTAACATTTATCGTGTCAAACTCGCGAATACGAAATGACAAAACAATTCATTATTCACACCTGTCGATAAAAGTACTAGAATATTACGTTTTTGTCACTGTACCTTGCAATGGCTGTAACTATCAATTTGAATATCTAATTAAATTAACCTTTTTTAGTATTTATTTGACATTATTCATATAGATTGTTATCTTGAACCGTTAACATCGATTAAAATGTTCATTTTAACTTATGTCAGTACTATTTAATTATGAGTAGGCAGCTGGTAAAAGATCGATGTAATTACTCAATTATTTTCGAATAAACATGGTACAGACAACAGGACATCAAGTTACCACAATCTGTCATTTTTTGCAATGGATTTTCAAGCTTATCACAATAGTGGAAGGTTAATATTCGATTGTTAAATTTAACAGATTCGTGTACGTTGAAAACGTACGTAAAAAATGACCTTGTCTTCTTCTCGCCAAAATCCATGCTAATTAGGTACAGTTATAGTTAAAGTTCCATGCTTTTAACCTACTGCTAGCCTAGTTAATAGCATCACATGAAAGCAAATCAAGTATGTTAGAAATCTGGATTTGTTTAGGTACCAACACAGGTGAACTACAAGCTTTTAGTCCTCTGAAAGTTACCCGCCAGTTTAATCAGCAACATCAAGTGGTTTCATAGTTTTTGGTCTGCAGTCTGTCGGATTTTCAAAGAGGAAGTTTATATCCAAGAAATATTTTTTTGACGACGTAAAATACCTACTTATTCCATAAAAAATTCTTAAACAACTTGCGAAGTTCTTAGTAAACATTTAAGTTCATAAAAGTTATAGTCTGTCGGGCCATTGAACACACAATTAGATACGGTAAACGGTTGTAAAAGCTCAAATGAACGATGGATGGAGGAACCGCTACTGACGTTGTAAATTATCGTTAATCATCTTATCTGGCCGTCAATCAAATAGTTATACGCTAAACAGAGGTTAATCTTTTTTAGATGTGGCATCTTTTATATTGTATGTTACATTAACAGTTTTAATGAAGGATTTTTAGATATTCAAGTTACTAATGTAACTATTCGTGTTTTACGGTTTTAGATTACGCTCATATACTAAAGGCAAGATAGATAGAAAATTAGAATAATAGACTTAAGAATAATAATAATCTTATCTCCATAAAATTCTTGGTAAGGCACAGCAGTTTACTATGAAATAAAAATACATAAATTTTCAAGTTCAGCAAAAATGCCACATCCATTTATCCCAGTCTTCTCAAACAGCAACCTATTTTAATTCCATATTCAAACCTAATCCCCATCCCTTTCACTCTAGATTAAATTGCACCAATACGAAAGAGATAGCTGTAGAAAATAATTCATAATTTGAAAGCAATCATCATGGCGTCTCCCACGACAATTACAATAGTGTCAAAACGGAAACGGAACTCGGGCACGGGAAATGGACGGTACCCCGGGATTTATGTGTTTGTTGTACGGTTACGTCAGAGGGGTAAACAAGTTTATTTATTGTAGTTATTTTATTGAGGAGTTTATTGAGTAGGTTCGATATATGTATTTGTTGAGTTTGTAGAGTGTTCAATGTTGGTCATGGTGTGCCAAATAAGTAATTTAATTTACACAAGTTATGTAAGTTAATAATTCTTCCATAGTTTTGATCTACCTCCTAAGTTCCGGTGTAACTTTTGGTAGTTTGTTTTACTCTACCTTTACATTTACCTTTGCTTTACTCTACCTTTGTTTGCGATGTCGGCAAAATGTTTTTGATGTCAACAAAACAAGGGGGATGTTTTCTATTTTCATGTCTTGTTTTACCCTGCACTACATCCCTGCCCAGCAAATTGCTCTCCTATACTCTTCTAGCAGAACTATGTTTAAAATTGCAAGTTGGTTTAATTATTACCTAGTACTAAATACTCTAAGTCAATTAGCAAGGACTAACTACACAAAAACTAATTGTCCTAAACACGATTTCAACCCTTACCATCCCTACGGGTCAATGATCTCCTTATCCTAGAAACCCACATTGAAATCAAGCAAAGATTCTGTGGTAAAGTGAAATGACCGCTCTCAGCAAAAGTAGGATAATCTGAGAAATATGAGGGTTTCTGCGGAACCCGCCCGAGAAATGACAAGATTATGCTAAACTGAAGCGGTTGGGATACACGGTACGATTACGGAACCCTAAAGTAACAAGTAAAGATATGTAATAGCGCTATTTGTTCTGATAATAGATATTGGATAGATTTTATTGATATGATAGTCTAAAATGTGAGATAGCCATAAAAGAAAGTGCTACACTTAAACTCGAGGAAAAAGAGGTCGCAGGCCCTAAAACTTTTATGAAATCCAGAAAATCTTAAAATGTTAGCAAATGACTAAGTATAGCAATATTTAGCAAATATTAGATAAGATAAGATAAGATATGTTTATTTGCTTAAAACATGGTATAAAAGGTATTATCAAAAATATATAGTCCAATCATGTTTTGCTTAAAAAACTAAAGCGTGCAAAAATCATTCACAAATAGTAAAGATAAAAATACATGACATAAATAAAAATACATGACATAATAAATCATTTTAGGAAGTCCTTAATATTATAAAAATTATTATTATTGAGCCATTTATATAATTGAAGTTTAAATAATTTATAATTTAATGCTTTGAACATATTTGGTAACTTATTATATAATCGTATACACATAGCCAATGAATTTTTTTGAAATTTAGCTGATCTAGATAACTCTTCCAGCACAAGCCTGTATTGGACACGTCGACTTCGAGAACTTTTAAATAGTTCTTCTGCTGTTTTAAATAATACTATGTGCTTTCGAACAAACATACATGCTTCATAAATATATAAAGACGGTAACGGTAGCAAACCAAGTTCCTTAAAAATAGGTTGACATGATTCGTCCGATGGAATCTCGTATATGGCTCTTAGACATTTCTTTTGTGCAACAAATGCTCTATTAAAGTCAGTACTATTTCCCCACATAATTAGTCCATAACGTAGTAAGGACTCAACATATGCGCGATATGTCATTACAGCTGTTTTTATATTAGTAACTTTTTTTATTTGTCTCAAAGCATACACAAACTATATTAAGCTATATTATATGGGCTGATAATAATATAACCACGATGAAGAGTGAATATGAAGAGAGAAGATAAGTTTAGGCGTGTAGGTAATACACACACCTAAACTCCAACTCTCACACACACATAAAATAAACACACACGAACAGCACCCGAGTATCGATTAATGACTGCTCAGTGTAATCGATTAGAGAATATTCGTTACTCTTTAGGGCCATTCCGAAATACATAACGAGGTGGAGGATAGAAATATTGCAGTACCTACAGACTGCAGACAGACACATCAAGTTACCACAATTTGTCAAATTTCAACCTTATTTCAATAGATTTTCAACCTTATCACAATAGCGGAAGGTTAATGTTCGATTGGTATGATAGATTCGGGTAACATGACCTGCTGTTGTCTTTACAGGTGCACATCAAGTTACCACAATCTGTCAAATTTCTGCCATAGATTTTCAACCTTATCACAATAGTGGAAGGTTAATGTTCGATTGGTAAAATTTGACAGATTCGGGTAGGTTGTCGTCTTTTACAGTAATTCTCAGGACCTGAGTATACTATTATGGGAAAATTCATAAAATGAGGTCTCCACGGAAGATGAGCAAAGAGTGGGAAAGTTGGTCTATTACTAGTGTAGAGTACAGTTTAGAATGTCCATATATAAATATAACCTTACAATGGAGGTAGGTTACTGTTTGACTGGCAAAATTTGATAGATTCGTATACGTTGACCTGCTGTCGTCCGTACAATAAGCCCAACATATCGAGAGCTGACGACTACACGTGCAGTTCTCACTCGATACTAACGACATGTCGACGAGATAAGTGCCTGATAATATCTACTTATTTCCACTGTGGAGGTAGTAAAGAGGGCTATTTTACTGCCACAGCATTGGGAATCTAGTAAAATAACTGTATTTGAGTGAAATGTAGTCCGTATTGCGGTTACTAAATCGATATTCAAATCTTAGTACTGATTTTAAATATCTTTACGTAGCTCTATTTAAGTTTTAGAAAATCAAGCGTCAATTTCGCAGGTTCCAGATAAAGTTCTAGATAGCTATCTAATAGATACGGCCATGGAAATGTTTTTAATTTTGACTACTTTTCGGCGGTAACTGTAGATAGTTATAACTTTATCTTGAACCTGTTCAACGACCTTTACGGATACTGAAATAAAAAGTTACAATGTATGTACGTACAACATATACTTTTTTACATACTTACAACATTGATTTGGTTACTCAGATCGTAGCCCTAAACCTATCCCATAACCTCTGTCCCACAAGGCCAGCAAAAAACTCAAACACAAAAAAATCCAAAAGAACGATCCTAACTTACTGCATTCCGATAACATGATGATACATAAACCAAACACTTGGTCGACACCACTGAAAAACAAATAAACATCGACATAGCAATAATTTACTCAGCATCGTGACAGGGAGATAAGAACTCCTTCAGGCCAATGTTTATCGTAAGGTCCATACAAAGTTACAGCTGAAATAATAACCAGACTTGTTTTAAAGCTGAGAATAATATTACAAGGAACAATGTAGAGATTTCAGATTTGTTACTTTACATAAATAAATTGAGAGCTAAAAGCGTTTTGCTAATGACACGAAATTGATCGCACGATTGAGGGTTCATTGCTGTTGTTTCTTCAGCAGAACAAGGAACAATTTCACATACATAATTATGTAGATATTTTATTGCACCATCAATTCTACATATACGAAAGCAGGAAATAAAGAAAAGTACTATAAACATTTTTCAATTTTCGTAGCTTTTCGCTGGTCGGGAAAGTACACCTCATTTCCTATTTATATTCATTGGAGTATCCAATATCCATGTAGGTTATTACAACTTAACAGTTATTCTCATTTCATGTCATAAAAACCTGCACGTAAATTGCCAAATTGCATTTACATTCTCCAAAAGGTTTACACATGACATAAATCTTACTTTCAAAGAAAAGCACGACCTTAAAGTGAAATAAAATTTTAACTACCCCAAAAGTTACGGTTAGTGCACATTTGTCCCATAACCGAACAACGAAGAGTCCATAAAGTGGAACAGAAATGTCCCATAAACCTCCTTTGGCAGATTTTGGGACCAGATAGGGGGTAGCGTTGACTCAGTAACCTAATTTCGGCAGGGAAACAATGTTTGGATGAATAGAAATCAAATTAGGTATGTCGTGTTTGTGTGTAATCTAATCTGAAGCACTCCGAAGCTTTTATATTAATTAAGAGATAAGAGAATCAAACAACGCCATTGTTAATGAAAATAAGTTTTGTCTACGTACAAGCTATGACTTTAGCAGATTTATTTTTACCAAAGGAAACTCATCTATAATCAATTTTGGCAATTACATATCGCTTAACCTTTATTCTGACCTTAACAGCTAAGCAATAAAACCATGTCCAAACAGGTTCAAAAGTCGATTTTACTAACTTCCCAACTGTTTGAAGCTGTCACCCACCGCACATAATTACAACAAATAAATATCCTAATAAACATAAAGTTTCCTCTATCACGTGTGTAACCGAAATCGAGGAAACAACAACAAATGGAAATAGTGTCGGAAACAGTAACGTCGGTGCAGACGTATTTAGTGGTCGCCGGTCGGCGCGCGCGCACGCTGACAGACAGATCGACTGACGACATCGCACGCGCTGTGAGCGCGGAATAAGATGGTGCAGAACACCGGCCAAACCGAGAAAGAACAAGACGCAGAAAGTCAGGGCCTGGATGAATAGATTAGATTCGCTTTTTACACGAGACTGTAAAGGTACACTTCAACTTTGCCAATAAACAATCATAAAGATTCCCAATCATGTTTTAGATGGATCTCTAACCATTCTAGACAATGTGGTGCAAATAACCTTTAAGAATTCTGCAAGGGCATGAAAAAATATCAGTTATTCCATTAACCTCAATAAAAAGTCTTGAATGGCAAGGTTCCATTTCGTTTTATGATATTTCCAGTCCTACAGATAAAGAACTTAAAGCGAAAAATATTGATGTTATCCTTCTGCATATTTATTCTACTCTATAAAGGTGTGTTTGTGCCAAAGCTGTGATAATTTTAAGTTCCTACTCGGTAATAAACACTTTATTTAAATTAACTTAGCATGCTGGACTAACTTTTTGTTTTTCTTCATTTTCAGAATATTCAAGACATCGAGGCAGTAGAGACATCGTCAACTTACAATATCTTCTGCCTGACTACACAACAAAAAAGAGAAGCTCCCTAATATCCACTAAACTGATTCAGTGAATACAACACAAACTTGTACAGAACATTACAACACAGTTTGCTTCCAAATTGATGCCTCAATTTGCACAATGTGATCTTTGCGCAGCCAATAAATTAATACAAATAGGCTTGATTGGGCGCAGTTTGAGCATGTCATGCTCATTGCTCGCCAAGTGACAGGCTGATGGAAGCCTCGTTGTGCTCCGGTCGTTGAGCTGATAGAACGATGCTGATTCATGCTTCTTGTCCTAAGACAAATGCCTACCTACACGGGAGATGCAATGTGAAATGACATGAGTTATTCAAGAAATAGATACCTACATGATGTGGTATAAGAAATTCCACTTACTTCGTCTTCCAAGAGGTCGCACGTAGGAAACTCCTAACTATTTTAATCTA
This sequence comes from Heliothis virescens, assembly GCA_002382865.2. Classification (NCBI taxonomy): domain Eukaryota; kingdom Metazoa; phylum Arthropoda; class Insecta; order Lepidoptera; family Noctuidae; genus Heliothis; species Heliothis virescens. The sequence goes on from NWSH02000517.1 coordinate 12,483,632, forward strand.
GTTATACTACTTTCTTTCAACGTTCACGTTTGATCTCATGTAAAATTCTCTCGAAGTTTCGAAACTAAGCTGGGGCTGCAGAAACTCTCGGCTCCTATTAATCATCGGCGAATGCGCTGCAGTGCGCGAGCCGTTGATAATCTAATAAATTATCTAGGATACGGAAAACCGCAACTTCCAACCACCAGTTACTAGAGCCTGCAAGCTTACAATGTACACGCTATTCTCGTCTTTATGGACCATAAAATAGAGGTCGTTATAGTGTTTGCTGCGTTAACTTTATGATCACAACAATGTTATAATATGCACTTAATTGAATTTATAGTAAACGACCATGCTTCAGATATTTTTAAGACTACATTTTTTGTTGTCCTTAAATAGGATACGGAGTTTTTTACCTCGTTAAGTGATGTTAAAGCTTTTATGGAATACACGGTGAAAATCTTTTTAACGTTGTTAATATAAATAGAACACTTGATGATTTATTTGTTTGTCTAGTAACATCATTTTTAAGGCATAATATTCTCAATTATGTATGTAACCCATCCATATACACTATAAGTTTTAGAGTTTTCCAGATAAACTGTGAAAGTTGTACCAGACACTTGTGATCCACTTTCTTCTATTAACGAATGGGAACCTACTTCAATCGATTTTTTAGATCTTCCTTTATCATCACGACACTGCTATTTCTTAGCCATATGCTTTTTTTAAAGTCTTCTGACCCATTTCTAACATTGTTTGGTACTACAATCTGAACTTTGGCGAATAGATTCACGGATCCCACATAAATAACACCGGTTACTGGTTCCGTAATAAACGCTCTCTTTACCGAAGCCGGGGATTCTGGGTGCATTCGTGAGCCGTCAGCGAACCCATGGTTTATAGCGAAAAGCCTTATTCCCTCCTTTTCTTAAAGGATGGAACGTGATCGCTCCTCATTGGCAATTTGGGAAGAATGTTAGGAAATCTAATCTGTTTGTTATTTTTGCTGTTTATTGAGTGCTGTAAAATGCTGTCTTTCGAAAGCTCTCTTTAATAATAAATTCTAAATTCGTCGAACATAAAATTAATATTTATAAACATGTAATTACTATCAACTTTCACAAAGTTACATCCCATTCACTGCACATTAACATCAAACTGCGATCACGGTGCGTTTGATTCCACGATAAAAATCTAACTTACAAGAAATATTCCCATAGAAGTCAAAAAACGCATGTAGCAAATAAAAATAACATCTTGAACATCCGCTCACTAATAAGCGCACGACCATTTTTGATTTGTTATTATAAAACAAACACATATGCAAATAAGAAGTTACCACCCGTTGCGCTTTGGCACCACACGGGGCCTTCTTACACGTATCAATGCTAGAAACAATACAACCTAAAATGAACATTAATTCTTCGAACTCAAGATTGATTATCCTTTGATAGTCTTCTTTGTTCCTCAAGGTTAAAACCGTGTAACAAGTCCAGAATTTATGTAGACGATCTGACGGCATGCGGGCTCGGTGCATATATCAATTTCTTGCGGTAGATGATAAATTAACCGAGATATGGTATGCGCCAGCGTCGAAGTAAGTAACCATATCTCTTATGAGTAACGGCTTGTAAATCTCCCCTTCATTTGTTTTGTTTGAAGTGATAACTAGCTATTGTCTTACGGTTTTATCTTGGATTCTTACAGAAGAAATGGTAGAATTTATCTTCAAACATATTTTTAAAATACTTAGTGGTTCTGCTGTGAGATATTGCAACCGATTAACGCTAGACAGCTAATGTTTTTAAATGCCAGATTTCACTAGAAGGCGCTTGATCTTACTGAAACTATTCGGTATATTAGACTACTTTCATTAAATTATTCAAGAATAGCACTTCCACACTGTTTTACAAGAAAAATATGGGAATCCATATAAAACTTGAGTCAGTTCATTATACACTGCAGTGATTATTCGCATAAATTCCACCAGGCTGCCCTACTTACTGAACTTTTTACATAAGAATTGTTGGCGTCAGAATTTATAGCACCTCTATTTACGTCCAGTTCTAAATAAATGAAAGATTTTTCTTCAAAATTCATTTAATATTCTGACCAGGGAGAATTCCTAAGTCATTTCGAACCAATTTAGTGTGAAGTATTATTATTTTTCTCAATTAAAAGGGCTGGGTATGATTTAGGAGGTCGCACGCCGAACATTTTTGCGTCTCTCCGTGAAGCTATAAATAATGAAATTAGGAAGCTCCGTGGCATAGACTCACTGCCGCGTTCATATTGGGAGACTGCTATATTAATTTTAGCGGTTTCAATATTTCAAATATTTGTTAAAGTAACTTTAAAAGTTTTGAGAAGTATCCACCTGCTATTGGGACACGCTATTATTTTTAGATACAAAATGAACTAAGTGTGCATGAAGATCTTAAGTGTAATACGTTGGGGTTGGCTTCCAGTCTAACCGGATGCAGCTGAGAACCAGTGTTTTACATGGAGCGACTGCCTGTCTGATCTCCACAACTCAGTTACCCGGGCAACCTGGCACCTCGTTTATAACGTAGTTTTACACACAATTCCTTAATTCTAGCAAGACCTAACACTAAGTTTTGCCAATCTTCTAAGCATAAAACACACCAAGACTACGCATAAACACCCATATTTCTGCCAAGGCAATATTAAAACAATTAGACATTCAGCACATCTCCCAGTTCAGACGGTAGACGCTGACGGCGGCGCGCCTCACGGCCCGGGCGTAAATCATCACGAAGACGTGGCACGGGCCAGAAAACACTCCCTATACATACTTACTTGCTTGCCCAGCAATGCTGCCGAGGCCTTAAACATAGTCAGGGTAGTAAAGACATGAAATATGAATTGAAATGGGTGATAAATAAAATGAATATTTTGGAAATAATAGACAACAGTCAAAAACATATAATACTAGCTTCTGCCAGTAGTTTCACCCACTTTCCAAGGTAACTACTTCTCGTACCCGGATAAAAAGTCAGCTATATGTTATTCTGATATACATGAGCTATAACATAGCCCAGACTTATCAAAATCTGTGCAGTAATTTTTGCGTTACATACTTAATTAAGTGTTTTTAGTATAGAGTAGAATTTCCTCAACGTTTTAATAATATTGAAATACGAAATATACCTACTACATATCACCAGAGGACTTCTAAGCCCACATTAGAAGCACTTTCACTTATTCAAATATTTCCCACAGCAATAAGTACTCGCATAATGGCCCATTTGCAGCCAAGTGTGTGGGAGTATGCGAATGGCGCTGAGCTATGCTATACGTATGCTAAACAGAAAAGGGTCAGATGGATGGGCTATGATCAGAATTTGTTCCCACCCGACGCTATAAAACACTTAAAATATATCGCGTAAGCTAAATTGAGACATTATTTTGAGCCATCAATCTTCTTGTCCCATGTTCCTTGGCAAATGGGAAATTCAAAAATTATTGTCTACTACAAACTGTTTTCCGAAATATGTGCTTCAGGCATAACAAAGGAAAACCAATTGCAAAGCGACAGTTTATTTTGAAGATACGTTGCCTTAAATTATCTTCGATCTCTTTTAGTAAGCGAAATATGAATATTCAGCACCCAGCTAGACTGGAAGGCGAGCAAACTAGTTTTGCAGTCTGACAGAAGAATATGCAAAATAACTTTTTCTTTATTATAACACTTTATAACACAAGTAGGTATTCCTTGGAAATCTATACTAATATTATAAAGCTGAAGAGTTTGTTTGAACGCGCTAATCTCAGGAACTACTGGTCCGATTTGAAAAATTCTTTCAGTGTTAGATAGCCCATTTATCGAGGAAGGCTATTTTTCCGGGTGCGTCGAGTAGTTCCCACGGGACACGGGTGAAACCGCTGGCAGAGGCTAGTATGGAAATAAAATATGAAATATGCGTAACGTATTTATTTTTCTTTACGAGCAAACCAAAAAATGAGCATATTATGAATTTTCGTGACATTAAGTTGCGAGATACCTATTGTCTTAATAAAGACCTCTTCCATATTGTCAACCACTGAACCCGAGCATTATCACAAATCACCGCAACTCCATTTGAACTGAAACCCAACTAAACTGACATACGACTTTCAATAACAGAGATATGGCTTGCATTCAGTCAACTTCAAGCCATCGCTTGGGGTGCAAATATAGCAATTTTTAAGGATCATAAACTGAACTAGGGTTGGATGGTGATAAATGTTTCGCAAACGTTCTACAAAGTACGTTGTGAAATATAAAATTTGTTTGATGTGGATGATTTTTCACTATGGCAATGAAGATATCCCATTAATAAATCGGTCTTGTAAAATAAGAGGATTTTATTTGGATTGTTACAACAGATAGATCATAATTAAAATAACTTGAATATTTTACATGTAGAAGAATTTGTATTGCAAGTTAGCATTGTGCCAAATTCGTTAGTTTTCCAAACAAAACCATCCTATGCCCATCTGTGTTATCAAATATTTCTAGTCTTATTTCATGCTAGCCTAAAACATACCAAGTTCCTTTCAAAAACATTTAACACAATAAAAATAATATCTTTTTATGTCCACAATAATTAAACCCCTGCGTGGCAAGAATCGCGTGAGGTTCAGGGGTGCTACAAGGATGATTTATGAACCCCAGGGTTTCCGTGTCTTGCAGCGGGTAAATCGTAAAATTAGAAAAGATCTGCAGATGAGACCTTGGTTCCTGTGGGTCGGGAGCATTTTATTCTTATGAGGCCGGAGTAAATTTTAGGGTCTTGTCGCTTGATGGAGTTTGTGGTTGAAATATTTGAGTTCATTACGTCTAATTTATTTTATTACGCCTTAAATTAACCTGTGCATCTTTTTGTAATATTCGTCCGTCGTCGTTCGTAAAAAATCATCCTGAGCTTCAGTAGATACAGTGCGCTTTCCTAACCTACCTACGCACATTATAGATTTCTCACTGTATTTTAGACAACAAACGGGTCTTACTCGCGATAAAACTATAAAAGGTTTACGATACCTATCTCTTTTCTCCCGATGTTTCGACCGAATTGCACCGACCGTGGTCAAGGGTAGACTTTCTCACTGTATTCGTTCAGTTTCGCCTAGATTTCTTTAAATCTCAGACAACACTTTTGTGCCTATAGTGTGTATGTTATGTGTATTGAATGAATGATGAATTTCAACAAGCTCTATAATCTCACATACACACAAGGTGTTATCCAAAGCCATGGTTTGTAAACACGTAGGTTCCATAAAACACGATGATGTACGTCGTCCGGCTGTCTCGCGATATTTGCATCAAACCAACTTGGCACGTCACGGGGTATTCTGCATTCAATGGTGGAAATATAGGTAGTTTTAGTGTCGTCTTTTGTTTTAGTATTCTCCTCAGGTGTTTAAAGAATGTTGGTGGTTCAGAGGAAGTTGTGCAATTTCTTTATACAATTCTCAAAAAAAAACGTAACTTTCAACCAAAGTCATTCCAAAGAAAACTTCGACACAATCATCAACATTAGCCTTTTTATCGTTTCTTCTGATCACGAGGTCTCGGGTTCGATTCCCGGGACGGGCCGAAATCGCTTTGTGGGTTTTAGAAACTTTCATAAAGCAGCCCGGAGTTGGAAGTTGGTGATTGATACACCCGTGCATCGGAGAGCACGTTAATGTCGGTCCTGCGCCTGATCTCTCACCGGTCGTGTCGGATTGCCGTCCCATCGGGTTATGAGAGTGAGGGAATAGGGAGTGCACCTGTGTCTGCGCAAATGCTTGTGCACTATAATATGTCCTGCGCAGCTGGCTGATCTCCTTATATGAGAACAGCCGCCGTGGCCGATAATCGGCTAGGACGCTATTATTATTCCTTTAAAATTTAATCAGCTACTTACTAGATTACAGGAAAAGTTGCATTGACACTTGCCTGAATCGAATCCACACACTTATACTTGAGAGGTCGGAGCTTTGCCCACTAGTCTACCACGACTTCAACTCAATGTCTAGCTATAATTTGATCGAGAAACGAAATTCGAATACATAGCAAGAATATAATCATATAATAATGGCATTCACTATAACCCGATTTTCATTTTCGTTGACAAAACCCCCTCCCTACTCAATCACCTTCTTTATAATTCAAAATATGTACCTTTCATGAGTTTCCCGTCATTCTTCCATAATAATCTTAATTCGATTCCGTTTCCGTAATCAACAGCCGTAGCAAGCGCCCCCTGGCAGAGATTTGCACAACAATAGGTGAATTTGAATCACCTATAATGCCTGTCGTGTTTCCAAGAAAAGCTTCGTCTAAAATCTGAATCATAATACGGATCTCTATGAGGAAAATTCCGTTAGAAACTCAGTGCAAAGGTATTCTATTAAAACTGATTTTATTTACGCGATCATTTTTGCAACTGGATCTATCCTTGTTAATATCACCTCAAATCATACAAAGGAAACGTTTAAGAAACATAAATTGGGCGTGATTTCACACCAGTAATCCAAAATCCGAAATTTCGCAGAAAAGAATAACAAACTCTATTCATAAAATCCATACAATGCAGCTCAACAATTCATCGATTAAAACGGTCATTATTTTTTGTTGTAATTTCACACCAATTGTATTGATATTTAGCGGCCCCCGTGAAATCTCAAACGTCATCAAATACATCTAAATCTGCCATTGTGTGCATTGACAAAAAAATTTAAGACGCCATATGGCGGGCTTCGCGACAAAGCGTGTCGGATTAACAGTCACCTAAACTTTGTTACCAGATTGAATTTGACGCGAGATTACAAGGGGCACCGGGTATGTACAGATGACAGTAGATCAACCTACCCGAATCTGTCAACTTTTACGAATCAAACATTAACCTTCAACTATTGTGATAAGGTTGAAAATCTATTGAAGTTTGACCGTTTGAGGTAGGTTTATGTGCTGTCGTCTGTACAATTTAGTAACTATTTGTAACTAATTGATGGACGTCTTGTGTGCATTGGACGCAGCTAGGGAAATAAACGCCGATTCCTGGCAAGCTTCCAACGTATTCAAAAAATTGTGAGAATGCTGCCAAAGTTTTCACGTGCTGAAAAGACGTGAAGAAAAATGAAGGTAAAATTGTGGAAATATGTATAAGTCTTTGCATTGATAAAGTGACAAAATTTTACTGTCTTGGTATAAACTCTCTCTTGATATAACTTGGGCAACCAAGTGTTAACTCGTTTGATGTAAATCTGCGTTAAACGTTGAGATCGAGAAACTTTCGATAATCAAACTAAAGCCTTTTTGAAATAAGGCGTGAATTAATTTAGTATGTAGGAATGTAGGAGTTGTGGATGATTAATATAATTTTAAAATAAAAGCTTCGAAGAGGCGACAATTTTACTGCGCTCTACAGCTCTTGACACTAGAAAATATATTTTCATTTTAACGAGAGCTTAATTTATTTAAGTTGGAGCGAATTTCATGTAGCAGAATTGTCTCCCGCCGAGCCACAATAAATAACCAGCAATTATAATACACTTGAGCACAATAGTCGGGACCTGAGGGGGCGTGAACAATACATCGCATGTGCTGGATCACCATTATAACTTGACATCTTATAGAGTCGCTACTGGTAGAACAAAGTATCAAGACTAGTTGGTGAGTTGTGTAGTTCCATATGTCGCCACGTGTCAATTTATACTGGTGCAAAACTAAGGGCACCATTCGTACATTAAAATCATTACAAATCGCCATCGGATGGGTGCGAATCACATTATAACAAACAAAGACGGACTATTTCAAGTGAATCCAGTTAGAAGCAGTTTATTAAGTTAAGTTGAAATTATGTTCCTCTTGTTACAAAACAAATTGATGCTGGCTGCCCTATACAAATGAATGTTATTGAATTGCTTCGTAACAAATGTAATTAAGTTTGGAATGATTTGAATAGTGGTTATGACCGGGTAAAATAGGACTTTCTTTATGTGTTGGAAGTAATTCTGAATTCAGTCAGTGTTAAGTGTCTCGGTATAGACAGTCTTTAGACAGGTCTCTTCAAATCGTTCGTTGTCTTTATCAACAGCATTTTGATCAACTATTTACTTTCGAGAATTCAAGCAAAGCAATCCTCTTAAAACAACACAAAAGCCCTTTTTCTTCTGCAATACCTTTTCTCAGAAGTACTTGTAATTGTTTGCTTAGTCTAGATCTTAATAGCAGGTCTAAATAGCTATCCCTTTGTGTCGCGATGTGGCCGCGTGGCCAACGCAGTGAGGCGAGTCGGGAGCACGCGCGGCCTGCGGACTTATATGGATACAGCACCCTATATATTTGGGCGAGTCCATTGGCATACGACAATCTAGGACAAATAATTTAAATATGCATATTTTGGGAATAGATATATTTTTGATATCAAAAAGATGATTGAATTTGTGTTCTTGAGACAATTTTTGAAAGTTCTCAAGGCAAAATAGGCAGGAGCATTGCCACCAAAAATAATGTCCTTTTAATTTTAAAGATGAAATCATATCTACTGACAAAAGCTAAAGCATAGTCCTAATTATGACTTCGTGTGATGTATGTGAAATATGCCATCGTACGTTGATCATAATAATCCCCAACAAAAGCTTGAAATAGTTCATAATGTACAAAAATAACGCGGTAACAATGGACGTCCTACAGTTGTTCGACAATAGCGCTCGTTACACCTTAGTCCAGATTTACGGTCGCAACAGGAACAATGCTGGTTGTTATCGCCAGCGCGAATAGTGAAAATATTTAGCTTATTTTATTGTGCCACCGCGCTCACGTCCGACGTGCTCCGAGGTTTACGCAGAAATGAGTAGGGCTGTGCACGAAATTAAAAAAAAAAGTTGAGTACCATTGACAAAAGTTTTATAGATGCATAAGGTATTGCTATTGTTGATAGAATTCTTGAAGTCAGACTCAATGAACTGCCATATATTGCAAACTTTTCAATTAACCGGTGCCAATTTTCAGTTGAAGCTTAATTAAGTTTCTCGAACCAAACTCCCACCACACAGTTCAACACAAGTTAAATCATAACCGATCTGTTGGCACGCTGCCAAAATCGGATTAACTATGAACCGTTATAAGCTTATTTTCCACTAAACAATACCTTAGTTCATCTCTTACACGTGAATATCTAACATTTTGTGGTTACGAATACAAAATACGACGTATCATATATATTGGTTAAAATTTAATCAAACTGTGTGCGCTTCCCGTTTCAATTTGAATATAAATGAGTGTATAACAAGGTTTGCGTACATTAATTAATATTGCGACATTCGATATCGCCTAACGTATGGCAAAATCCGATTTGTAAATTACTAAAGCGTGTTTTAGAATTAGGGTGGCATAATGAAGCCCTATCTGCTATTACGCGAAATGTATTACGTTGTTTTCCATGTATATTTTATGTAATTAACGTCGGAAATCTGGATTAAACCCGTGATTTATATCCTATTAGCAAATTAGTGTCTGCATTCTACACAAATGTATTATTGAAATTAACGTATTTTACGGTACCGAGCTAAAAAAAGTAATTTTTCATTTTTTCCCCTTGAACACCTGGAAATGTTCTCACGCATAATGTCTTCTATATGAATAGATTAGGTCTTGCTTTCCTGTTGAATAAAAAGCCTCTATTTGCCAAAATATTACGTAGGTAGTACTTCATATATTTTCTATCCTATTTACAATTTAATTTTTCTGCGACCTCTTCAAAGAAAACCACAGTGACAGGCCACCGTGTCCGCCCCACGTGTCGGGGTCGCCGACCTATGGTAAGTACTTCCTAAGTGAGCAATGAGCAGGCAATTACTTTAATCACCTCGCACGTCTGTTGCTGCCTAGATGATACCGAGCCGGGGACTATGCCGACCCACCGAGATTGCAAAAGACTTAAATCAGATCGAAGAAATAAATGTTAACTGAATGGTGTGCCTCATCTCGGAAAACATTTTGGTTTTAAATTAGGAATAGAAAGAAATATATGCTAACTTTAAATACGTAATGGTGATATCCTACTACAACAAGAGTGTTTAAGATGAAAGATAATATAATTGTTCTTTTCAAAAGATAAGAAAATTAAGATGACCTCCGAGAAATGAGTAAAATGTATTATTGCAATACTTTTATTGTTAAAACTTTTCATTCACATCGGCACACGATTCGAGCGATCTTAAAACAAATGAAACATACATTTATTATAATATGCATATTCGAAACATGTAATTTTATCAACGTAACCTTATAAAATTCATAATGATCGTTTTACTATCGTGCAGTCGACATACTCCCTCCTCCCACGTCCCCTATTGTCCCAGCGTTGAAAGAACTATTAGTATGAGCCCGATCTCCTGCGCACCCCCCACATGCATCAGTTATTAGAGCCTCACTTACTCGTATGACCTTTAGCTATTATTGCGCTCTAAAGTGTTGCTTGTGCGTCTTTAAGTTCCATCTCAGAGATCAGGGGTGTCGTCATTAAATTATGTGCCTCCTATTTACATAACGTTTAAATTTTGATGACAAGAAGTGCCTCTTTTGAAAACCTTTAAAATTTATTTCATATTGATTAAACAGTTAGGGTAAGTCCGGGATATACGCCCAAGCGGGATAGACGCCTCGAAACGATTGCGTGAATACTAAAATGCACTGGTGTGATATTGTCTTATGATATGAACGCACTCCCCCCACACATCGGTCGGCCAAAAAGCTAAGCTCGTGCGGTTGTGCGTAGTGACAGAAATGGCGGCGACTAGATAAGCAGGCGTGATTTTACTTCGCGAGTGATTTTCGTTCCTCTATAACTTTGGATGTAACAGGTAAGTTTGTTTTATTTTAACTTCTAAATAAGTAGTAGGATGTGTAAATTGTTCGTTTTCAGTTGCATTTTAATGATTAACTAATGGCATTTGTTTTACTTTTGTAGAGGGCATCTATCCCTGCGAATCGGAATTGCCCCGAATTTTTTTGGGATATGTGGCCCTAAGGGCATATATCCCTTGCTATATTTTAATGTTTGTTTTATGTTTCAGATTGGGAATGCCCCGAAAATATAAGCGTAAGACTGGCGTCCAACCACGTGTAATTACTTCGACCGAGGAAACATTAGCTGCAGCTATCGCAGAAATGCAAGATAGGCAAATTGCATTATTGTAACAAATATGGGCGAATCAAGATTATAGCTGCAAAAATGACTAAATAATATTGATCTTTATCGAATCTTGATTTAATTTTGTACCTAAGATGATTGATCTCTTCTGAATTGTTGTTACATAAATGGTAAATGTTATTAGTATATTCCAATGATTGAACTTTTGCAAATTTGAATATGATAATGTTTATAATAATTAAGTTGGTTGATCTCAAGCATGTTTTAATTGTAATGTTTAATAATGTTCCTGTTTAGTTACCTAAGTAGCTAGTTACTTCATCCAATGGATCTCTCTAACGTTTTACCTAATTAGAATGACTCTTTGGTAATGTGATTACCTAGATGAGGATTATGTTATTTCTAATTAGGTACCTACCTAATTGATGTGTTAACTTGTTTTGTTTTAAAGTACCAATGTAACTCTGCTTTTCTGACCTTTGAAAATTGATAATAAATAACAACAAAGTAATAAAATATTAGTTTCTTGCAAAGGTCATCTATAACCACCAAGGGGCATATATCCCCTACCGAAAATATAGCCTGGGGCACATATACGGCATCCGAGGCGCATATCCCGGTTTGCAGTTTTATTTCTACTCCAAATATACAGTTTATTTATTAATTACTCTACAAAAAATTATAAAACCAGATTAGCTTAATGACCGAGGTCACCGCACATATGAAAATCATGTGCGTATTACTTATGTGTTAGAAGATATATCTAGAATAAAAAAGGGTAGGCATATATCCCGGACTTACCCTATGGATTCTAATTCATCAAACGTTTGCCTTATACTTATAGCTGAAAGTTAATCCTACTACTCTTTTTAGGTTAGTAAATTGGTCGACATAGCAAAGGGATACTAATTACCTCATTTAGGATCATAAAATTAAGCATATAAGTAAGTTAAAGGAATTTCCCGAAGTGTATTCAAAACTATTATGTCAGCTTAGCC
>NWSH02000517.1:12497837-12510727 GCA_002382865.2 Heliothis virescens
ATTGTTACATAAATGGTAAATGTTATTAGTATATTCCAATGATTGAACTTTTGCAAATTTGAATATGATAATGTTTATAATAATTAAGTTGGTTGATCTCAAGCATGTTTTAATTGTAATGTTTAATAATGTTCCTGTTTAGTTACCTAAGTAGCTAGTTACTTCATCCAATGGATCTCTCTAACGTTTTACCTAATTAGAATGACTCTTTGGTAATGTGATTACCTAGATGAGGATTATGTTATTTCTAATTAGGTACCTACCTAATTGTATGTGTTAACTTGTTTTGTTTTAAGTACCAATGTAAAACTCTGCTTTTCTGACCTTTGAAAATTGATAATAAATAACAACAAAGTAATAAAATATTAGTTTTCTTGCAAAGGTCATCTATAACCACCAAGGGGCATATATCCCCTACCGAAAATATAGCCTGGGGCACATATACGGCATCCGAGGCGCATATCCCGGTTTGCAGTTTTAATTTCTACTCCAAATATACAGTTTATTTATTAATTACTCTACAAAAAATTATAAAACCAGATTAGCTTAATGACCGAGGTCACCGCACATATGAAAATCATGTGCGTATTACTTATGTGTTAGAAGATATATCTAGAATAAAAAAGGGTAGGCATATATCCCGGACTTACCCTAAGGATTCTAATTCATCATACGTTTGCCTTATACTTATAGCTGAAAGTTAATCCTACTACTCTTTTTAGGTTAGTAAATTGGTCGACATAGCAAAGGGGATACTAATTACCTCATTTAGGATCATAAAATTAAGCATATAAGTAAGTTAAAGGAATTTCCCGAAGTGTATTCAAAACCTATTATGTCAGCTTAGCCAAATAAAGGTATGAGGCAAGTCTGCAGCCGTTTAGTATTTCATAACCTAATACGATATGGCTTGGACCACCTTAACCAGATTCTTATAATATTTTTCATTTACATTATTTGGCAATGTTTAGCTACCACAAGGATTACTAACTTGTACATTAAAATTTCTAAAACGTCGGCAAAATTGGAACTTTTATTCGCGGAAAATTTAGATGATATCTCACTAGTAGGTAAATACCTCCTAGAAACTTCTAAGAGCCAATCCAAAATTAACTAAAATATTCCTGCGTTATGCAAGAATTTATACCTCTGTACCACATTATTAATTCATTAAATATTAAGAGCATGTAGATAATTTCACTCCACGAAATACTAACCACCAATACATTTTCCATTTTGAGAACTAGGACAACGCCGTATTCACCGTGTAAGTTACTATAATTAGCTTAAGCACCTAATTACTTAATAAGCTATTGAGCAGGTATGTTATCTGGTACAACACGTGATTACAGTGGGTGTACCTGTACTACTTAACTAGGTTAATTAATTCTGGCAGCAACTGCTAGTAAGCCTTATTAGTAGTGACAGGTCAGTTTCTTAGTAGCTATCTATCAGATAAGCTAGGAGATTGATTTGACCCTAAGCTCCTCGCCTAATAGTATGTAGGTAGGTAGTCCGTAGTTTAATTACGAGAATTTATCGTTTTATGTAAAAACAAAATGTTTATCAACAAAGTGAATGGAAACTTTGATAACTTAGCACATTCTCCTCCCTGGTTATTAGTTTGAATATAATAAGACAATGTACCTAGAAACTGGGTGCTTACGTAAACAGAACAATATTCGTCGAGATGTTAGTAAGACCCCTGCAATCAAAGCAAACTAATAAATAGTCCTACTTTATCAACCCCTTTATTCTCAAAGCATCCTACGGCTCATTAAAAAGAAAAATCAGGTCTCATTACTAGATCTATTTGTTACGACAGAACAATGGAAGAAATTCTCATAAAAATTCTGCCTTTGTCCGTCCATTGGTAGGCAATCCCTCTCGCAGCGAATGTTCCAGATTGCAGTGGAAAATGTTCGAAATATCCCATAGGTATTGTGGTACCAACCTTTGTATTTTATTGAAGGCTTTTTGTTCTAAATGTAGGTCAGTCTTTGTTAGCGAAGGTCCAGTAAGATTAGGGATTTTGAAATCATATTCATAAGCAACGTCTTTCTGACGACCACACGCTGTATGATCGATCCTCTATGTCATAGAGGATCGATCATACAGCGTATTGATCATAGAGTCTATGATCATCACGTAATGGTCATTTTTCTGTAATCTTTCAAAAGCTATCCCTTCAATCAATAATATATATCAATTACTGACGAAATCTAGGACACTGAAAATTTTTACACGTCATCAATTTGTGAAACAATACATGTCATTGTCATGAGCTCAGTAGTTACAAGTATTCATTCGTTCCTCCACACAAAAACCCATTAGAATATTACTAATAGATAAAGACAACTGTTAAGCTATTCTAATATTTACACAGCGGATGCACTAACTATACTAACCTTGCCTACAGGATATGGTTGCGCTTAACTGTAAGTACTCATTCAAGTTGACATCCGCAACTGTGAGTCAGCTCGGAACAATAGCGTTTAGAAACAACTAGTGCTTATTCACTGTAGTTTTATGTTAGTTTGTGCTAGTTTTAAAGTTCCTAAGTTTTAGTTTTGTTACTATTTTTGGTGTTTATGCTTGCCACAGCTATTTTTACGTTGTTAGTTATGATGATTTTCTAGGCTTATTACTTTATGTGACATCGCTTTATGGGCCATAGGTATCATTTAGTCAAGGTATTCAAAAGGTCGAAACAAGATTATAAACAACAAGTGTGATAAATCCATTCCAAATCCATCAATTATTTGCTTATTACATTTCATATTTTTCATACTAAAACTCAACCCTCGCAAAAAGCTCTGGCACGAAACCACACAGAGTGCTGATTCCCAGTTTTGCAAGTTTACGTTCTCGATACGTAATTATAACCCAGCTGAATTAAAGAGTCGTGTGTTATGATCACTTGATATAAATATTTATCTTTCATTCATTTTGCCGGTTAATAACGTTTACTATTTCACGAGTGAGCGCGTTTATTATACGACCAAAAGCCGATGACAGTTTTATTAAATAAACAGTTCTAAAAATAAATGCTACGTAATTAAGTTGTATATTAATTTACGCATCGAAAAAGTTAACTTGCAAAACTCGGAATAGGCACTCAGATTCATGTCACGCGGCGAGTATCGAGCGACCTACAAGCGAGATAAGCCCATCTTCCACCTCTTATCACGTCTAGCCGTCACGCTGCACAGACTACGTGTATCGGATTATGTACTAACACGTCATACAACGTTCGATTTACTAGACAATACATTGCGTTTACACTGGATTGTTCTATGAGATTAGCGACGACCGTGAAGGTGGTGTTAGCTATGATTTGCAGTACATATATAAGTGATCGACATGTTACTATGGACGTGACATAGCGTGACACACCTCTTAAGACGTTCATTTGTTTTTCCTATTATAAGACATTTTATTCAAGTCCCAGCTGCAAATGTAACACAAGTGAGAGCATATTTGACGCACGCGCATGAACAAAATAATAAACATTCATTAAAACCCCATTGGTTAACATCAAAGTGAAACATACGGAACTCAATCATACTTCACGAACACAAACAACGCGAAACAAGCGTAGCAATCTCACCGCAGCTTCAGCAAACAATTTACTTAACACCAAACCACAAATCATCATTAGAATACTGGATAATTACATTCGCGAACAAATTTCCTACAAAATTGATAACAAAGCAAAACTTTGAGCAAAAAGGAAAGTTTTTGGAACTGATTATTCTGTTGCGGAGCACCCAATATATATTTTCAGCTCACGGCAGCGCTGCAAGCTAAGGGAAAATACCAACAAACTGTCAGATTCGGTACATTTCAATTTAGTTCCGCATTTCGCCGCCTGCCAACATAAAATGGTTTGTACACTCGAGTTGAACTGGTGATAAGCAACGCGGGATTTAATTATTATTGTAGAGTAAGTAATTCGCGCCCCACTTCGTTATTAATTTCCCTTAATTTTGCGCGGCTGTGTTTGTTTTACCGTAAATGAGGTAATTGCGCGTGGGTGGAAGTGGCGACGTTGATTAATGATATTTACTCTGTTTGTATAAAAACGGTTCAGTGAACAGCTTGATAGTCTCCGCAAATCTGAGCTAAAGGAATAAGGAATGAGCTTGATACGCAAGTTAAGTCGTGCGGAGATGGCAAACATCCAACGCTCGAGGGAAATGATACGCATGAAATTGTTATAAAACATCTTTTACAAGGGTTTTTCAGTGAACAAATGAATTGATCTTGCAATTATCAAAAATGAACTAGAGACGGTGCTTAAGTAGGTATCACAAGTTTAAAACATCTACATTAATAATTCAAAACATCCAGGTATCGTCAAAGTATCCGATGACATTAAAAATTGCCGTAGCAATTTCAATTTGAAATTCAAACACTTCAGGCCCATTTACATATATGTTGCCTATTCAAATTCATCGCCCTCCAAAAATCGTTACGGGAAATGTCGTTCCGATATTATTGAACGTTAAGCACATACGCTATACATCCCTTGCCCCACCTCGTAATGTAATCTCTCGCAATTTTCATATCCTCGTAGATAGGCACTTACCTATTATTTGAACATGACAACACATGTCGAATAAAATGGGCTGAAGAAAATGAAGTGTCGGCTTAAGGAAACCTTTGAAGGATCTTTGGAACCCATCCAGGGGAAATTGTGAAGGTTTTAAGTCATATCATGGGTTTTACTTACCTTCGTACAATCGATATGGCTTATGTGAATGTGTTGGGGAGGTTTTATTTATTGTATGTTCACCTGGGCTCGTATTATTTTAGCTACGGTTTAAAGCCCAATGTCAGTGGGCTGTAAATCTCCTTGTGAGAATTTAACAATTTGCATACGTAACGGTTAGAAGAGTCAATCCTACTATATAATCTTGACCGCGCTAATCTAAGGCGAGTCTGACTTAAAAATCTTATATATAATCTTGGATAGTAATATTTATCGGGGAAGGCTACTTTTATACCAATAAAGTTCCCATGAGAGGCGGATGAAAGCCACCGTAAGGGTATTATAGCAGTTAAAACATGATAAATTCAAACGTTGAAGATAAGTCAGACTAATTATGAAATTAGTTACCTTATTAATAACGTCTTAATCCCTCCTATCAACCAAATAAACAACAATTTTAGTTTAATAAACCGTTGAAAGAAGCCTATCTTGGCAAAGTTTCGAACACCACTCCGCTACAAGCCGATGGTCCAAAACGAGCGCAGCGACAGCCGCCCAGCTCTCCCTCACAAAATAGGCAAAAAGTATTTCCCAGTAAGAACGCCAATCCCGGAATATTAAAACCGAAATGTAACGTCTATGCACGAGCTGAAATGCCGTTGTCATGGTTTTGCTGCAATTGGCTTCGTTTCAGGTGATTTTTTAAATCAAACATTTGATGCACGAATTTTTGTACAGATTTCGCAGTTGATGTTAAAATATTAAGTATCACGAAGTTTTTGACACGAAAACGCTTTATAAAACACGCTCATCTCAAACTTTCTAATTAAACGAATTGATCATTATAAGACGAAATTCAAAAGCACTTATTGCGATAAGCATAATCTGCGTAAAATCCCGAAAATTAAGGGAAATTTTGAATTGAAAACAATCAAATTGATTTTCTGAAGTCGTCGGATAACCGGAGTCAGCCTATTCTTGTTATTAACGATATTTCAGCGGTCCGCTGGGAATTCATTATACAAAGTAGAAGGGATGTAAGGTTACAATCTGTCTCAAATGAAAGGAAAATGAAGTGTCACCTCTTCGCGGGTAAACAGGGGAGAATGTGACCGGTAACACGCAGCTGTAGGGTCGAGTTACCGCACGCGTGAAAAGTTTTTCGAAACATTGGATTGGAGTGTCTTTTTAATCGCACTACGATCATCCTTTGTTTTACTCATTCGTTTCAAATATTGTATGAAATGCTATCTGTATTTGAAACGAATTATATATCTGTATTTGAAACGAATTATACTGTTATTGCATTTGGCAATAAAAAATAATTAATAAAACCGCAAGTTTTCCAAACACGATACCTACATTTACTAGAATATTGAGATGTATCAATTAAAAGTACAGTCGTAATATTCGATATCATTGAAAGCTCCATTCGAAATAATTGCTTACCCCGAGCAACTTGTTGAAAACCAAAATTGTTTAATATATATTTCCACTGGAGCGCTGAAACACCAATTAATTAAATCGGTCCCCATCATCAAAGTCATTACGTACACTTTTAATCTCGCTAACGAACCTCAGGACACATCGACACCAGAGAATATTCATTAATAAATCTCACAATTTCATAGATGAGCAAGTAAATTGATTAAAAATGAGAATGATTGATTGCGTGTCCCGCTCGCACCTGACAGGAGCGATTTTACTACACGCGATCAATCATTGGCGACAGGTCAGTCATTCACCGCGCACCGAGCTTACGCTACGACCATTAATGACATGATAGTATAATGAGTTGAAATTATACCGACATGTGTAATACAGCAGGTAATCATTATGAAGATAATGACGTCAGAATTTTAATGAAATCGATACATAGCCGCACAAATGTCGCGTTCGTATTTATGAATGTCATTTGCAAGTGTTGCGTTTTTGTTTTACGAGTGGGCAATTACGCCTTTAATATTGCGGAATGTATTGACAGTAAATGATGCGGCAACATGCTTATTGCTATTCTAGCAACACATTTAATGGGCACACATTAATTAATAAAGAACATGACATTCTATAAATTTTTAAATAAATAGATGACACAAAAATAATGACTGTCAATTTGTATCCACAATTGACCGAATTGGTAAACATCTTGGTAGACTTAAATAATAAACAAAACATGTAGAACTTCACATTTCATAATATACTCAAGTTAATACACAGGTAGGCAAAAATAACTAGCCACTAAAACAACTGAGAAGCTCTTAGAAGCTGTTGATTAGGTACACAAACAACGCTAATGATCGCCTTTAGAGCGCTTTTTTCGCTTGATGTAAATGAATATGATGAGCGTCATCAATCACTGCTTCCGTGGACAGATTAAATAATTCCGCTTTTACTCTCCCCCCCAGGTCCTTCACTAAGGCTTGCCACAAATGAGCAAGTTTATACATAAACATGGATATGAAACTCTTGATAAATGAACTGAACCAAGAAAGGAAAAACGTATATTTAGTTTTCTTTTATGTAATGTTTGAATTTTTAAGCAACAAGCAATGAAACATAGATTGTGTGAGACTTGTAAAAAAAAAAGCATTTGCAACTGTAAAATACAATTTGATAAAATATATCAAATTAACTAGTAGGTAGCCACTAAAGAAGATTCTGTTCAGCAAACTAGCTTCGCAAAGCTGACAGCTTCAGTACCAGATGTTGCAACATTGAGATTATAATTTATACTGCACGGCGGAACTTGGCATCATGAAGGCAAATTTCTGTTCCGTTCACCCCCGCTCTCCTCATTGTTTTTCTTTCACAGTTCGTTTAACTTTGCAAATACAAATTAAGTGTACCGGAAAATAATTATTTTTTGATAAAGCTCACAATGTAGAATAGAAATACTTCTCAGGTAAGTAAGGATAAGTAACAATTATCAGCACACCTAAAAATAATAATAGGTACTGATCCTACGATAAAGAATATCTTTCTATTCCACGTTTTTAATTAGCCTACAAGAAAAAAAGAAAACAAAATGAGGAACATGAAAAAATGTTAAGCCCGCGTCGTCCCAATTACGCGAGAGTTCATACGCAAATATTTTTTCACAGTTCTAAATGAGAAATTCCAGTACCTGCGTTTGGAGACAGCGGGACTGAGCTCGCGGAGTAATTGTCGCGCGTTTTTCTCCAAAATTAGGAGCCTACAGAATATATTGCTGAAATGAATCGTCTAATTGCTTCGTTTGTTTCAGTTGTAAATAATATGAAATGGTAAGTTTTCTGTTTGTCATTTAGCGCTTTGGAAATACAACAAGCACGTTGTACGACTATTTACGTTGCCTACTGATCTGGAGATTGAGAATAATTTCAATAGCAAATGTGGTAAGTATTCCAGTGGCATGAATGTTGAAATAATTCAGGTGTCAAAATTTTAAAACAATAATAAAAAGAATAAAAGAAACTCAAATAAACAAGTTTCGTAGACCCATTATTATATCTCCATCGTCTCCGGTTTTAATTAAAGATCGCTAGTGGTGATTGCTCCCTCCATCGGCTACGGCGGGGTGATTGTAAGATCTGCTCCCAAGGGAAGTGGGGTTTCACTGATTTTCACCAGCAGGCCCGTGCACTCACGAAAATTGACGAATGCACCTTACAGCTTCTAACTCGAAGTATGAAACGGTATTGTTTTTCATACATTCGACAAAATTGAAGATCTTCTCGGATACTTTGATTAATGAAGTAATTAATAAATTATTCTACTCTTCTCTATCTAGCGCAGCTTCATCATTTACCACCCACGTCATTTACCTCTCACATAACTATCATGCAACGAGTATTTAATTAATAAGTAACTCGAATCTCCAGGTACTTAACATGCCTCAACCATTATCTAACAACAAACACATCAACTATGGCCGGGCTATCTTGTAATTTCCAATCGCTGTTGTTTCGACCGCCGCTATCTGCCAGATAGGATTACAGACCCCAACACTGTTATCTGAACACAAAGAGACCCATCAGTAATTACTCCCCCATGTTAAAGGACACATAACTTCAAGTTCATTACGACCACAAGGAGAGGGTCGGATTTGGTGTTATTTGATGAGATTTTAATAGTATTTGCTATTCGCGTTCTTTCGAAATCCTCCTATCATAGATATTTGGCATTGTTGTCATGACAACTTGAATAATCAGTTGACATATTAAAATTCTCATGGTTAGCAAAAAGGCCACAGGTAGCTATTTTATGGTTATTGAAAGTGCTCTTTACTCATAGGCCCTTATTCTCTTTTGTTCTCCATTCATGACCAACCGGAGTGCCCTTGAAAACTTTGCAGAAATGTGGATTTAAAAAGCCTTTCTCAAGTCCCACCCTGTGCCAACATTTTGAGAGGCGAAATATTTCCCCATTTTCTTAACAACAATCGACTATTGAGAGTCGTAAGCGCTTATCGCGATAAAATGTGCGATGTCAGACGAGTAATGGACTCATTCTGTATGAACCGATGAAATATTCCGCAATACAACCTCTTTATTGTCAGTTTCTTATTATCTGGTGAAACTGCCTATTTATATCGTGACTCATGCTCAAAATGGGCGGTATTACTATTGTTTGATAGAAATCTGAGGTATTCGTATTTTGAGGATAGTTCATAAATCGAAAGAAAGTTCAGTTGAATCATTGCCAAGTCTTTCCTACATTGTTTGTCTATTGCAAAATGGAGCAAGAGAGTAACTATAAAGAATACTTAGACTGATGTAAGGGACTGCAAATCAGTACAAGGGTTCTCAGCCATAATTCATGCAAACTAATACTAAAGAAACTATATCCAACTATAACTATATACAGGAAAAGTTCCCAAATAAGGACCGACAGAAACCCGGCCATTATATCATTCATAAATATCATAAAAATCACGCAGGCTCTCCATCTTGAAATGATGATATGTCGCGTTATCCTCAGTTTGAACTATTGTCCTCCATGTAAGGTAGGGATAGTGCCAACATGAATATATACAACTAGCAACACTTTTTCTCACCCCCATAAAAGTAGAACATTAACATTGTAAAATATTCAAAGAAAAGCTGCTACATAAATATTTATGATTTCTTGCGTAGTTCAGTAACTGCTAAGTGCTAGTTACTGGGATTTCTTATAGATAATCCTTTCTGATAAGTCCTGGCTTTAGAACAGGCTGTTGGTAGCTGTCTTTGCCATGTGGTGGGATTGAGAACACGTGCTCGCCCAATTAAGCTCGGCTCTCAAACTAAACCAGGCTTAGTACGAAGGTAGGGTTTTTGTCAATAAAGCTCTTGTAGCCTGGTAACTTGATAAAAGCGTCAGTTTGTAACCGCTTACATGCTAAAATAAAAATATAACGCATTATCAATTATTTGTGCTGAAAATGAACTTTCAGCACAAATAATTGATAATGCGTTATATTTTTATTTTAGCATGTAAGCGGTTTTTTTTTTTTTTTATTTTTTTTTTCATAACTAATGAACTTTCAGCACAAAAATCTACTGGGCACGATACAAGCATTGGTTGGAATTTGCAACGAAAACTTTCAAAAAAATATTGGGACAAAATCACCCCTGTGAATATGATCCATTTTCAGTTTTAATATAACAGCTTAATTTCCTTTAATTTATAGCTAACGAGGGAATTTCCCTAATGCCATGCTTGTAACAGAAATAAACGGCATTTTAATGGCCTCACTGACCGTAGACGGATAAACATAACAAAGCTAATTAATAGAAAGTGACACCATACGAGTCCCGCGCTTTTCAACATCATTAAAACGAACCGTAACACATATTTTTTCCAAAAAACTGACAAGGAACAGATGTGACCAAGGGGTTGGTTTTAGTATTATGGGAAAAAGTCCCACAAGCGCGTAATGAAATATCACACAAAATATTGCCAGTTGAGAGCAATAAAACGACCGTTTATCTACGATAGCAATAACGGTTCTGATAAAAAATAAATTACCCCAATAATAGTGATAAATTGGCAATTAGAGCTTTGTGACACAAAAAGAGTTCGCAGTCGGTAGGATTCGAACCTACGCTCCCAGAGGGAATCTGATTTCTAGTCAGACGCCTTAACCGCTCGGCCACGACTGCCACAGAAGGCAGATCGAAATTAAGAAACATTTGGTTTAGACACTGTAATAAGGAAAGGGAAGATTTATTACTAGAGGCAAAGTTTAACTGTTACTAAGGGTTTATTTACATAATATTTACAAAGTACTTATCTATTTTATAATATTTACAAACTTAAAACTAAAAAATTGCGTAAAAAAAAAATTCTCCTCTTCAAGGACATCGCAAAGCGATTGGTTGACACTTCCCGTGACCCAAAGGCTGGCTTCTATTTCGGTCAACGAATAAGCATTGCAATCCAACGAGGCAATGCCGCCAGCCTTTTGGGTACACTCCCGGTTGGCAGCGATCAGGAGGAATTTTTCGACGCAATTTTTTAGTTATAAGGAAAGTAAATTAATTCGAGGCAAAGCTTTTAATTATTTTTATAAACAAACATAATAATATCATACAAAATAACTACAACCCACGAGGTGAACAGTTTCTATTATCAAGTAAGTATATTAAAAAGATATTGACTGCTATTAATTTTATCTATACAATCCACAGATCCAATTTTATACAAGCCACACATGTGAGGGCGATGACGTACCTGATCTACTTGACCTACATAGAAATTCTGTTCCTAATAACTATCACCCCCCTCTGTACATAGAAATACTTAACATTGGCCCTAGACAAAATGTGAATAGCCTTTGCTTCGTTAATCTTGGCCATAATATTCAAGAAATACTACATATTTACATGTACCTAAGCCTTATAATAATATCACAAGACACAATTGATATTATAATTGCGTTAAGTATTGCCTTTGTAATTATTATCTATCTTCGCATTCAATTGATAGCAATGGAATTCGTGTACAATAATACGTCCTTATCATAATTAGAACAGCCCACATACAAATTGTTTTATGATACAGTCATTGTAAATTCACCTTTATCTGCGATCATAAATCTTTGTTGTGTGATGTACCAGCTACTTGAAAATTTCGCACGGAAAGACAGAGGCGCCGTGGCTTAGTTGGTTAAAGCGCCTGTCTAGTAAACAGGAGATCGCGAGTTCGAATCTCGCCGGGGCCTTGAGTGGTTTAATAATATTTTTGAGCTTTTAGTTTGTAAACCATTTAATTTCGACAGATTCACACAATCTATTACTAAACCTTACATTACAAAAATAAATGGTAGCCATTACTCTGTAATCCATGTTTTAACTGCGACAGATCGTTCTTCTACAAATATTGAGTTAGCTGTTTCATATTATAGAAATTTATTATTATCAGGGGGCACGGCAGTGCCCCCGCCAAGTCAAGCAGAAAAAGCGGCACGGCCGTACCATCCTTTTCTCGAAGCAATTCAGGCTATTTTCGACCCACTATAATTTCGTTGTGGATAAAACAAGAAGCCTGAATTTTTTGTAACTAATTAGGCATTGTATAAATACGGTGTATTTATAATTTCAGACAATTTGAACCAGTAGTTTAAGAATGACAACTTGTTAAAGTTTCTGAATTTTGTCACTCACTGACTCACCGATCATCAAAAGTCCAAGGCACTTCTAGCAGACATAGAAGCTTCAAATTTAGAATACATATAGAGTTTAGTGTCCTTATTATGGGAAAACTTAAACATTTTGCAATTTCGGTCCAGTTTTCTAAATACACTAACTGCATGAATAACTTTGTAATCCTATATAAATGTATAGGATTACAAGGTTACATTTGCAGTTAATGAATCATTACTGTACAATAGAAAATAATAGGTGTAGATAGATATCTACTATATGAGGCATAACGGGAGGGGGTATAGNGAATACATATACATTTTAGTGTCCTTATTATGGGAAAACTTAAACATTTTGCAATTTTGGTCCAGTTTTCTAAATACACTAACTGCATGAATAACTTTGTAATCCTATATAAATGTATAGGATTACAAGGTTACATTTGCAGTTAATGAATAATTACTGTACAATAGAAAATAATAGGTGTAGATAGATATCTACTATATGAGGCATAACGGGAGGGGGTATAGAGTGGGTAAGGGTGTGTTTAGCCCATGAAACTGAACAACATA
>NWSH02000517.1:12513784-12529118 GCA_002382865.2 Heliothis virescens
ACAGACAGACAGACAGACAGACAGACAGACAGACACGTCAAACTTATAACACCCCTCTTTTTTCGTCGGGGGTTAAAAAGAAGTGAGATGCCATTAAAAACATCCTGTAAAAATCCCAAGTCTCGCAGCTCAATGGCTCAATGGCCAAGTCGTTCTATTTGTTAAACGTATGTAATAACTAAAGACAGAAGGTCCTTTAAGTAGAGACTAAATAGATTAACCGACTTGGTATTACATGGATCTCACAACTTTTTACGGTAGAGATACTGAGCTGCGAGACGGGATTTTTACAGGATGTTTTTAATGGCATTTCAGCTTTATTAGCTTGCCAAAGGCACATAAATTACCTCAATACACATTTATAGACGGTCTCAATTTGATATCAAATAAACTTAGGAACATACTTGTAACGAAGTTCGATCAATTTCGATCAGTAATGCCCCTCAGATAGGGGTGTTTTGCAAGGAGGGGTGACAAAAACGTAAATATCCAGTTGTACGGTAGGTGGGGCACAGGTAATAAAAAATGCTCGTTTGTGAGAAAAACGCTATTTGTTTCTTGAATACTAAATGGGGTGGAATAAGTGACTCACTGTGTCCGGGACTAAATATTACAATGGACTTAAGTTTAAACAGACGCCAACACTTTAAATCTGTCTTTCTTTAGGTATTAGATTTTCAACCTTATCACAATAGTGGATGGTTGATGTTCCACTGGTAACTTTTTTGTAATGTTCCACTGGACAAATACGGGTAGATTGACCTGCTGTCGTCCGTACTTTAGGTTTGCTACTAACTGACCATGTCAAGGCTTGATTTGATTATGGAATTAAAATAACCTTACTTTTTGAGGGGAGGTTTAATCGGTCAAAGAAAGGTTCAGGTTAATCTTTTAAATGCTATCTTTTTATACTAAACTTCAACTTTAAGCGAAAATGGTTACCTAACAAATTGATGTGTAATAAGTACATTTAGGCAAAATTAACAAAATATTCTTGAAGAAAATAAGTTCATAGGAAAGTGAATTGTGTGAGAAAATATAAGTGGGTGGTTAAGTCAGATAGGAACAAAAACACATATAGAATATTAATCACTCATATATTCACATTTGTGTACTAGTCTTAAAATATTTACACATGTACAAAATGTATTGCTGCCTCATATAACAAGTCTGTTATAGTATACATTGTTAGTATCAAATGTATTTGAGTAAAAATTTGTGATAGAATAGTTAATACTTGATTGTTTATTAAATTAATTATGATTTACGTTACAATTTACTAGAAATTGATAATGATGTGAATGCCGTTTTCATTTATTAATTAGAGTATGTTTGAAATAAGAGAATCAACATGATATTTAAAACATTTTGTCAATTATTACTTTCAAATGAAATCACTATTCAAATCTGGTTGTATTTGTTCATTAATTGTTATTACTGAAATCATAGAAACTTTATCTCTTTTGGGTATTTTATTATTCATATTTTGTTACCAAGATATAAAATTGTGTAAAAAGTTCCAATTTATCAAATACCTACAAGAATCTTTATTAAAAATGGCAACACTATTAATATAATATCGTCACTACATTTTTTTTATACCAGATCAAAACTAGTTTCGTATGAAGAATCATAGACAAGGTATTGTAAGGCAGAATATTTAATAGTTTATGGTTAAAATTGTTTCTATTCCAGTCTTAGTCAATAATAATAATACTCTAAACACTTATAAACGTCTTGATAAACTCTGAGGCACATTCAATATTACGTATTATACAATACAACCGCTATCGTCTATATAAATATTTACAAAATTTTACTATTCTAATATGGCAGTATCGAGGTTCAAATAATATAATTATAATGTCAATTTTCTTTAATTAAAACGAGAATGTTTCCCACTAATCAGAGAACTGACAAGAGTATCGGTAATTATCACATATTTTATGATTTGATGACATGACGTTTTATTACCATAGAGTAATAACCCTTCACAGTATTCCAACTTAGAGAATACTTGAGATCGTTATAAATTTATTGTTTTGTAAGTAGTAGATATCAAGTTATTACGCTGTGATAATAACGATCTGTAGTACGTAATAGCAAACAAGTCTTCCTATTTCTGCAAAAATACGATCATAAATATTGAATTTCTTCAATTCGACATTGCGAAATATATTTTCGTCTATAGATATATCGATTTTTAGTACCGCAAGGGAACAAGACATGTTTACATGACCTTATTTCACAACGATACTTTCTAGACGACACTGGGTGAATAAATAAATTTTATTTTAGCAACTTCGCTGTTAGTGAAGAGTCATCAAAGCGAAAAGTTTTTATCTTGGTTTTGAAGAAACATTGGAAATACTGTTTTAACAGCAATTTTCATGTAAATTAGGTAAATACTTGAATTAGCTGTAACCAACTTACTTCATCAAATGTACAGTCGACAGCAAGTCAGTCTACCCAAATCTGTCAAATTTTACCAATCGAACATTAACCTTCCACTATTGTGATAAGGTTGAAAATCTATCGTAGATATTTGACAGATTGTGGTAACTTGATGTGCTGTCGACTGTACATCATATGTTTTCTTCGCGGATATTTCTACATCGTAAGTACCGAATGAGATCATTCTAAGCTGAATATAATTGCTACATTTGTACTTACGATGTGAAATACACGGTATAATTGAGGTTTCAAAAAAACTAACCATAATGATATATCCATCTTTGGAGTAATTTGAACAATTATCATGTAATTGTCGACCTTTTGGCGAAATACCTACGAATACGGTAAAAAATAATCTCTTCTTGCTGAAAATCGATGTCAAAACAGTAAATCCACAGTGTAACAGTACCACAAGATAAACACCAAATATGTGATAACTACGTAAACAATAATAATTTACAAATCAAATAAAAGCATATAAATCAGTCTCTTTAACAATTTCACTGTACACAGTCACTTAGCCACTCGCACTTCACGGTAAGGCCTCTAACGTCCTTCTATATCTCACTATAGTTGACTTTATTTAACACTTTATTGTCGTCTTTGGGATGTCTTTAAAAGTTTCTAAGGAATGGTTTACACGAATCTCGTCAGTTGTGTGTGGAAGTCCCGCAGGAATATCTGCAGTTGCGGCAACGTCGGCCGATCGTCGGGCGACATCGCCCAACAGTACGCCATCACCGCGAACCTAGGCAAACAAACACCAACATAAGAATAATGAACCAATATTTCACTTTGGCACGTACTACGGTAATTGAGGAGAATGAACTTTACATAAACAAGCATAAACACCGACCAACTACCAAAATACTATCGAAATTGGCTGCGGCCCAGACAAGAAATTTACGTTGCGAACAAATCATACGAGAATAGCATAGTGATGCTACTTACAGTTCATCAGGACAGTTGGCCGGCTGCTGCAACCTGTAGCCGTCTCTCAGGTAGGCGGCCACTTCGAAGGGGTCCACCTCGGCATAAGGTTGATGGGCCAACGTCGTGAGCTCCCATAGCAACACGCCTAGCGCCCACACATCAGCTGCTGGGCTGAACTGTCTTTTCGTAAGAGCTTCTAGCGCCAACCACTTGATGGGCCTGTTCTCGTTGTCTCCGAGACAGTGGTAGTCGGCCGGGAACAAGTCTCGCGAGAGAGCGTTGTCCGCGATCATTACTCGGAGGTTTTCGTCAACTCTGTTGAAAAAAGTTTCGGTTAGAATGCTGGTTTCAGGCACACAGGTACACTTAACTTGTAATCATATGCGGAAAATAACTTACATGCAATTCCTAGCAGCGATGTCTTTGTGTAAGACATGCTGAGAGTGAAGGTAAAGCAGTCCATCCAACGCATGGAGCGCCATCCTCACAACGTGTTGCGTGGTCAGCGGAGGCGGTGGCGGAGCTCCACCCGCTGCACCTCCCACTGTAACCCCTCGACAAGCCAGGAGGAACTGCTTCAAGTTACGCCAAGTCGAGTTCCAAGGGTACAGCAGGAATGGAGCTGTCTGATCCTCGATGCTAACACCCAGGACAGACAAAACTCGTTCGTGATGAAGCCCGTACAACATACAGCCTTCTTGAAGTAGCAGCGATACCTAAAGAAAGACAATATCATTACTACCTAAATGAAAGTTTGCGTTTCTACATCAGAGCAATGAGTTTTAAATAATATTCTGGTGAGATTAATACTTTTTACAAATTACAGAACCATAGGTACCTGCACTTGAGAAGCGTGTTCAGCAACAGTCTTGACGAGCACTTCTTGCTCCCTCGCATCTTCATCAGCGTAAGTGCCTCTGTAAACTCGCCCGAATGTTCCTTCCATCGCCACAGAGCGCAGCCTCACACGACACCGTTGTATCGTCAGCTCTGCTATTCTTTGTTGTAAATCCCTGGCTTTTTCTTCGGCCGCTGCNGGTAAATACTTGAATTAGCTGTAACCAACTTACTTCATCAAATGTACAGTCGACAGCAAGTCAGTCTACCCAAATCTGTCAAATTTTACCAATCGAACATTAACCTTCCACTATTGTGATAAGGTTGAAAATCTATCGTAGATATTTGACAGATTGTGGTAACTTGATGTGCTGTCGACTGTACATCATATGTTTTCTTCGCGGATATTTCTACATCGTAAGTACCGAATGAGATCATTCTAAGCTGAATATAATTGCTACATTTGTACTTACGATGTGAAATACACGGTATAATTGAGGTTTCAAAAAAACTAACCATAATGATATATCCATCTTTGGAGTAATTTGAACAATTATCATGTAATTGTCGACCTTTTGGCGAAATACCTACGAATACGGTAAAAAATAATCTCTTCTTGCTGAAAATCGATGTCAAAACAGTAAATCCACAGTGTAACAGTACCACAAGATAAACACCAAATATGTGATAACTACGTAAACAATAATAATTTACAAATCAAATAAAAGCATATAAATCAGTCTCTTTAACAATTTCACTGTACACAGTCACTTAGCCACTCGCACTTCACGGTAAGGCCTCTAACGTCCTTCTATATCTCACTATAGTTGACTTTATTTAACACTTTATTGTCGTCTTTGGGATGTCTTTAAAAGTTTCTAAGGAATGGTTTACACGAATCTCGTCAGTTGTGTGTGGAAGTCCCGCAGGAATATCTGCAGTTGCGGCAACGTCGGCCGATCGTCGGGCGACATCGCCCAACAGTACGCCATCACCGCGAACCTAGGCAAACAAACACCAACATAAGAATAATGAACCAATATTTCACTTTGGCACGTACTACGGTAATTGAGGAGAATGAACTTTACATAAACAAGCATAAACACCGACCAACTACCAAAATACTATCGAAATTGGCTGCGGCCCAGACAAGAAATTTACGTTGCGAACAAATCATACGAGAATAGCATAGTGATGCTACTTACAGTTCATCAGGACAGTTGGCCGGCTGCTGCAACCTGTAGCCGTCTCTCAGGTAGGCGGCCACTTCGAAGGGGTCCACCTCGGCATAAGGTTGATGGGCCAACGTCGTGAGCTCCCATAGCAACACGCCTAGCGCCCACACATCAGCTGCTGGGCTGAACTGTCTTTTCGTAAGAGCTTCTAGCGCCAACCACTTGATGGGCCTGTTCTCGTTGTCTCCGAGACAGTGGTAGTCGGCCGGGAACAAGTCTCGCGAGAGAGCGTTGTCCGCGATCATTACTCGGAGGTTTTCGTCAACTCTGTTGAAAAAAGTTTCGGTTAGAATGCTGGTTTCAGGCACACAGGTACACTTAACTTGTAATCATATGCGGAAAATAACTTACATGCAATTCCTAGCAGCGATGTCTTTGTGTAAGACATGCTGAGAGTGAAGGTAAAGCAGTCCATCCAACGCATGGAGCGCCATCCTCACAACGTGTTGCGTGGTCAGCGGAGGCGGTGGCGGAGCTCCACCCGCTGCACCTCCCACTGTAACCCCTCGACAAGCCAGGAGGAACTGCTTCAAGTTACGCCAAGTCGAGTTCCAAGGGTACAGCAGGAATGGAGCTGTCTGATCCTCGATGCTAACACCCAGGACAGACAAAACTCGTTCGTGATGAAGCCCGTACAACATACAGCCTTCTTGAAGTAGCAGCGATACCTAAAGAAAGACAATATCATTACTACCTAAATGAAAGTTTGCGTTTCTACATCAGAGCAATGAGTTTTAAATAATATTCTGGTGAGATTAATACTTTTTACAAATTACAGAACCATAGGTACCTGCACTTGAGAAGCGTGTTCAGCAACAGTCTTGACGAGCACTTCTTGCTCCCTCGCATCTTCATCAGCGTAAGTGCCTCTGTAAACTCGCCCGAATGTTCCTTCCATCGCCACAGAGCGCAGCCTCACACGACACCGTTGTATCGTCAGCTCTGCTATTCTTTGTTGTAAATCCCTGGCTTTTTCTTCGGCCGCTGCAGCAGGTAGTGAAGTAGGACGACGGTAGCTGGTGTAGCTGGCGGCAGACTTGCAAGACGAATCCGGTAGGAAAGCGTGAGCATCTTGTTCGTCACTTCGTGCTCGACGTAATTTTCTCGCTCTCGCTCTACAAGCCGCTGCAGCGACTGCAGCAATAAGCAGTGCGCCGCCAGCGCATCCAGCTCCCGCGTAGAATATATCTGCAGATGTAGGCGCATGTGGCACACTATCCACCCTAACGGCCGGTCTCGGCGCCTCTTTCAAACATATCTTTTTCCTTCTGAATCGTAGTATAGAAGAACCGGGACCCGTTGATACGTTCAAAAAGATAATTATATCCACTTCATCAGCTACAGTGTGCGTACAAGGCAAGTCCACTCGCCATGTTTGCGGTTCCGTCGGCACAAATCCCTCGTTAGAAATGTTGACAGTCGGTGGGTGCATGGCATTATGTGGGTCCGTCACGTCCACATGTAGCGTGTATGGCAACTGCAACAAAATATAATAATTCGTGACTCGAGCCAAACAAACTTGTTACTTATATCTAAATGGACACATTCCTAACGGAACAATCACATCAAAATATAACTGTATCTGTACGCGCAATTGACGGACACGACACGCAAGGTGACCCTAAGCGGCCCATCTGCGGATCCCTAGCCGAGTTAGAAGAGATCAAATGTCGAGTCTAACCCACCGTGAGAGCACGAACATAGCTCCTTTATCGGATGAATAAACGACAGACTTTGTTACCGTTGGCCATCGACTATATTTGCATATGTAGATGTCGGCTCGTTCGATGTGGTTTATGTTTCCCTTATGTGGATGACGTGAACGTATTGTGACACGCCGCGGGGAGGCATGCTGCGCAGATGTTGGTCTCGAGTTGAGTTTGTTTTGAAGAGAGTTATTAAATATTATGATCATGAAGCGCTCATTATCTAACTAATCATCAGGCGGCGTTACATGAATAGTTAAACAAACAGCATTCGCCGCGGGGCCTTTGCCGGCTCATCAGACATGCATCACGGAGACAGCGGCCGCTGCTTGTAAGTGGCGGACCGCGAAGGTGCCACAGCGCGAACACTAATTAAATATTATCAGTCGGCAGTCGCAACGCAAAGACAATGGCGGCGGGGCGTTCATCGGCGCTAGTTAACTGGTTCCCAAATATTTGCTTTGCCTAGTCAAAGGCGCCGCTAAATAAATAAGGGAGTAGCGCGGTGAACTGAGGGGGAATGGCAGATCTGATAGTGGCGGCGCACAAAGCTTGCCGAGATGTTGATAAGGAGCCAAGGGCTCGGCCGCGTGATCGCAAACGAACCATACTCAGCACTTTATTTATTTTTCAAATGCTGCAAAGTAAAGCTTTCCGCCGACGACGTTTCGAAAGGGATTAAGTGTTATTCGTATACCTATGTAAATCCTAAAAAAGGTTTAAATATAAGCGGCCAGATCAAAAAGCGACTCATTATATTGGCGCTCTTATATAGAGTTAACATATACGTCATCAAATCCTACAGACGGCGCCATGAATATATTCAAATTGATGAAGCATCTCGTAATCTGGTGAACGTTCGTATGACTTGCAAATAACATCCTAAACAAGCAGATGTCTTATTGACAGGTTCAGTGAACTTGTTTGCGGGTGCTTCGGATGCTACTTTTGTTGGCCGACTATTGAATATGTAAAGTGGAAGTCTCGGCGAGTCTCCCGAGTCCCGATCAAAATGCAATGCCGCTCAACTGATTTCTTTTAGTTTGCGTCGCCGTGTGTGCTGACGGCTACGGATAAAATAAATAAATGCACATAATATTTGGTTAGAGATGCAGAGCCCAGGATACGTAGTACATAATGTAGTACTGCGTCGTGATCAGCCAGGAGCGGCATTAGCATGAGAAGCGATGCAATTTGAATTAGAACTGAACGAGGAAAATGTAAGGAGTATTCGAGGACACTGTATAATCAATCAAAACTCGAGCCAAGCAGATGTTGAGTATAATAATTTTACAGAAACTAAGAGAAAGTTGTCCAAAATCAAGTGAGGGCTGCAGCATTTCCATAAGAATGGCTCGTTTGCGACGCCAGGCGTAAACATGAGATCCCTTGTCCGAACTTGGGAGCATAAACTTTCGGCGCAAAGTTGATTACTTTGTTCAACGTCGTTGACCACGTTTTCGCGATAAAGCAAAAAGTCCTGTACAAAACAATTCGCTAATTGTGTGAATAAAGAGTTGTTGACTTGGAACGTGCGATAGTCGATGATCGTGATCAATTTCGCATTCGTTCCGTGTCGCGCATTACCATAATAGTGCGATTGTTTCATCAAATCGATTGTTCGTTAAACCAACATACTATTTCTGCCGACTGGTTTAAAACTAGCTTTCGTCTACATGCTTTTTTACGTCGTTGTTGAAATTCCGATGTAATTGTTTTAAAACCTACGATGTTACCTTGCGTTTTACGATTATGCTAGCTTTAATAACTGGTTGGATCAAGATTAGTTTAGGACATTCGTGACTTGTAATGATACATATTATGTTATGGCTTTACAGATAGCCTTCAATAGCAGTATACCCCTGATCCACATATAAGCCTTTCACCAGATACGGTAAGGCAATCAGCCAAGTTACTTGTTACTACGTTATTATATTTTGTCCTATCTTCATTGCTAAAGAATAATTTAGATAACTCTCTCCTCAGGTACCAATAAACAGTATTAATTTGATTGTAAGTATAATTACCGGTTTCCTGGTAAGACTCTGCCAGGTGAAGTGCAGGTCTCCGATGGTGGCGGGCACAGGCACTACGAAGTTCAGCGCGTACTCGTTGATCTGGCCATCTCTCACGTAAAACAGCTCTGCTGTTAGACCTGGGGACGATAGAAATGACTGATATTAGTTTCAAAATATAATTACGAATAAGGCGGAAGATTGCATTGTTAATGTATGTGTGGGAATTGGTAGTATAAATATGAATACCATTTTATATTCTACGAATATTAGTACCATTGTTCATGTATGAAATATCAAACAAAGCTTATCAGAATGGATTGTTACTCCCTTAAATGTATTGGCTACGAGCTCTCCTATTACAATAATACGAGAAATATGACGCCAGACAGTCTGCCTACAATACTCTGAAAGCTTTTCTAAGCACTACCGAATCTATTGAGAGTTCACAACAAATCAGTTCGCGTCAATATCGAACAATTTGAGGCAAAAAATTTTGTACGCGAGCGTACAATACGGCGGCGAGATCAAAGAGCTACCACAAAGACGCCGCGAACGACGCCCGCGCCACCTGTCCACAAATCATGAGAACCTGGTTTAGAGAAAAAAAAACTCTCATGGCCAGAACTGACTACCGAGTGGTTTTTTGTTCGCGAAATGTTTGGTAAGTTCAGAGAGAAGATTTCTGGAGTCGGCTCCTATCTCAACCTTGTGATAAAACTAAAATATTTTATAAGTACGAGTAAAATATGAAGCACTTATTTCATATTTCATAAGTATCTTTCACAAAAAGTACGGACACTCGTATATTATTTTTACTCTTTATTATCTTCTCCGTGGAGAAGCTTTAAGTGCTCACGGGCCAAATTGGAAACTCTTGAAGACTCTATAATAATAACAAGTGGGATTTCTTGATTGTAATATTGTTAACCCATTACAGTATATTCATTTTCTTACGAAGCTTGCGCATTGCATGTGGCGAATAATTATAATGAATTTGCTTCGAGTTATTAAAATTTACATAGATAGCTGTTATTTATTCTTAGACCAAACAATTATAATTTCCACGTTTAAGCAGAGGCAAAATAAAATAAATATTTTTATAAAACAATGAGGGGATTATAGTTTGGAATATTCATAGACTTTTTCAGGCTTTTAAATGTTCTTGTATCACAAAAGATTTTTTGTTTCCAAGTAAAAACGGTGGTCTGTGAAAAAACTTAATTAGCTGCTGTAGTTTCGAGTAAGTTATATCTGTCATATCGCAACAGCTACTGCCGAATATGTACGAGCTTCCTGCGACATTCTCATTTCTCCGAACTTGTTCTGTTATTATACGTGACTCGTTAAGGACCATATCATGTTCAAAGATCATTAACTTTATGATTTTTATGTTACATTTTTGGTATCAAGTTACTACTGAAGTTTATGTTGTTGTTAACTTGTAATATCCTTGGAGTATAATTTGTGTGAAGGTTCATAAAAAGATTGAATTTCGATAATGAGTCATCTTCAAAATAACATCGCCATATTGGATGTTACAACACAATAACTAACACCCACAATCAAATTAACACGAACCCATTCGCAATAAGGCTCTTCCTTTTTATGGCTATCAATCCTTATTTAAATTATCAAATACTTATTCCGGGCATTCAAAATTGAAACTTGATTCTTATTTAAAAATTAAACAATATCGTAAGAGGCTACTTCAAAACAGTCCCATTTGTTGGCGTGTCATAATAATAAACAAGTTTAAATATTGTGACCGGTTCTATGTATAATGATGAGAGTGACACTGGCAGGCTCCTTGCAACGATTATGACAGCCAGCGACGCTATAACACTATTATCATAAAATAATACGTCCCTATCTAAACACATTGGTAAGTACACAGGTAAGGCATGCATGCTAATGAGATACCAAAACAGCCGTTGATGCCCTCATATTAATAATTTTAACGCTTATAATGGGTATTTGTTTATTCGTGGCGCGATAAAGACGATTAACCGCTAACGAGAGACGATAAAGAACGATATAATTTGCATACGCACCGCGTGCGACGAGTCTCCGCGACAAATCGCTGCGACATGCGCAGGCGCTGCGCTGCGATCAAGTTTTATCGCACCGTTGTTTACGACTGTACCTATCTACACTTTATTATGCAATATTTTTTTATTTAATTGGCTGTTTATATTTGAGGAGAGGTAATTTATTGATTTAAAGATTTTACAAGGCGCACTGGATGTTGCGATATAAAGTTCGAGATAAAAAGAAGACGATTAAGATCAAAAACATTGCGAGTGACGCTATATTTTATGTAAATATCAAACAACTTATTTTTATATTAATGGCGTCCTAGCCGATTATCGGCCACGGCGGCTGTTCTCATATAAGGAGATCAGCCAGCTGCGCAGGACATATTATAGTGCACAAGCATTTGCGCAGACACAGGTGCACTCCCTATTCCCTCACTCTCATAACCCGATGGGACGGCAATCCGACACGACCGGTGAGAGATCAGGCGCAGGACCGACATTAACGTGCCGTCCGATGCACGGGTGTATCAATCACCAACTTCCAACTCCGGGCTGCTTTACGAAAGTTTCTAAAACCCACAAAGCGATTTCGGCCCGTCCCGGGAATCGAACCCGAGACCTCGTGATCAGCAGCCGCCTATGCGACAACTAGACCAACGAGGCAGTTTCTTTGCTGCCTCGTTGGTCTAGTTGTCGCATAGGCGGCTGCCCGTTGTGCACTATAATATGTCCTGCGCAGCTGGCTGATCTCCTTATATGAGAACAACCGCCGTGGCCGATAATCGGCTAGGACGCCATTTTTATATTAATACAATATTCCTCATCATTTTATTCATATTATTCATATTATTCAAACCCAAACGGTCCTAATAATAATCATTAATAATGCATAATGTTTATACGGCAATAAATTATTAATAGTTTAACAAAATGATTATAAAACTGATTCGAGTCGTAATAAACAGGTTGAAGAACTTTCCAATAGAACACCTAATTTATTTTAACAAATTCAACAACCGGTGTTTCTCGCTATCTAGTGGAGATATCTCACAGAGTTAAGCCAATACCTGAATACAGTTTTAATAGATTGTTTCCACGAAATCGAAAATCAGTCTGGTGGTTTTAGAGTAGGGCAGGCGAGACTTATCTCGAACTTTTAAACGAGAAGTAATAAAAAATAAATACTTATGACATAAAGCTGTTCTGTTACATTCCCACATAGGTAATAAGCTGCGGGAGTGCTACCGTGCGCGGCGCCTTTGAAGCGGCGTCGGCGGAGCAAAAAGAACTACTTGATACGACAAATAACTAGAGATAACCGGCACCCGCCTCCACCGGCGCCCACTTTTTTCTGCTTATTTTAACTAATTCCCCTACACACTAACGGCGCTTTTAGTCTCTTATCGCGAATTTCTACAAGCCTCGCCACCGAAATACTAATAATAAAAATTAGTAAAATGGCTCGCATTCGCGTGCTCCTCACTATTCGACGCATTCTACATTCGCACCTCTGAATAAAGCATTCATTACAGTCGTACAAAAACCCATTTGTGAAGAATGAAATAGAAAGACGCACAATGGCTGCCTTGATATTTCGTATAGAAAGTTCCCCCTTCGCGGAATGGATGTTAAGATTTTAGGGCACAACAGAGGCTTCATTGTGGAATTATGTGGACGAGGCGTGCAAGAAAATAAAACAAATGCAAAGGTGTCGATGGAATTATAAAGGTGAGAATAGGGATGTGCAAATAACGTTTTGTCCGGATAATGTGAGACGTGTAGGATTTCTGCATATTGAATATGTACTGGATTTAAAACCATCAATATTCACGAAACTTAAAAGGCCAAAATGTCAATGAAAAAGACGTTAGTAATATTAATGGCAAAACAAGCCTTTCTAAAATAACCTTAAACTATAAATCACCGTAACTCGTTTTAAATAAGATATTTATTCCACATTCGGTGAATTATTGTCCAATAGCGGCTGCAGTCCCTAATCCATTTAATAAATTAATCGATAAATATTACAAAACCGCACATCACTAGAGTTGCGCGCTTTTATAATGCACTTCAGTCGGTCGCGAGCGAGGGTAGGTTTCATAGACGGGGAAAAATGTCGTCGTTTATTATTTCTCCCACACATTTGCATGATGAAGTATATTTTGTACGATGGAAGGAACGCAGAGGCCGGAAAACCGCTAAATAAATAACTGTTTAACATTTTACGGCATTACCACATCCCATAACGACGTGTTGTAATAGACGCCATAAACACTGCCTCTAATGTATTAAGAATAGATAGTGGCCGTTAAATTAAAAACTCTTTTGAGTTACAGCAGAGGTAATGTCATAGATGGTTTTAACATTACGGATGTGAAACATCGAGCATGGTTATCGGCAGCTGCTTCTGAGAGAGTAGAAGACGTCATCTATGTGACAGTTCCATTCCTAACAATTCGAATACACTTGGCAGGATATTCTCAGCACCAAATGTTTCCCTACAAACATTAACATATTTGTTAGACGACATTTAATGGTTCCCGCGCACCCAATAGCCAGTTTCAATTACTCAGAGCAAAGACGCGCTAGACAGAATTAGCCGATTATAAATCTGCGACACGACTGCGCGACACGAACCAAATTTGTCGCCTTAATTGTAAACAGCTATAAAATATGGGATCGAAATGCGTCTGAGATAGTCGATTTGCTCGTAAAAGACGGTCGTAATCGGTTATTTATCGATACTATATCGATGTCCGTAAAAAAGAATATGCTCAACACACATCCTGACATGGATGGTAAATGTTACGAAGAATTTTATGTATCTGCAACAATAAACTCTTATGTTCCCAGAAACGCTCATGGCTTTAATGCTAAAAGAAATCAATATTATTAATATAAGAATATTTTAACAGCCGTCGAAAAGCACGTTTACAAATTGGAATCGTTTTTTTTTATGTATGTATTTCTGAATTTCCGCCCGCATTTGAAATTAGGTACCTACGAGTATATTAAAACAAATAGAGAAAAAAGTTGCAAATCGCGTTACATTACATGGCAATTGGACCGTAGATAATTGCGTAATAGCATTTGTCGAAAAAAAGTCAAACAGAAGTGTAGTCAGGTGTAAAACTTTGAGGTTTTCGGAGTCACCGTGCCGGAAGCGAGGTGGGTAATGCGATCCGACATTGTTCGTCCGTCAGCCTGGGCTTTGTCCCTAACAAGATTCGGAACGTCTTGCGATCAAAGCTGATCTGCGACACAAAAGACCTGTGAAATTAAAGTCTGTTAGAACCGACCTGAGGTGCAAAGCTCTCTATATTTTCATACATCTGTGGTAAAAAAGTTCCGACAGACTTTTGATTGCGGAATCGTACATAAAATATTTTATTTCACTTTTTGCAGTCTGGCTGGACCCTTATTTCAAAAATCTGATAATACGACAAGTTTTGTATGTTGTATTTATAAATTCCATATTATGTTTTCAGATCGGAATTATTGTGTACGACAAGATATAAATATACATAGCTGTTGGTTGGCAATGACCTCTTTTAATTTACGAGGGAACTTTGTACCGTGGAAACACTGAAGCCATCCAATTTATTTAAAGGACAACACTGTTTACGTCTGGATGCCAACATTCATATGTGAACGATTTTTGTAATTAAATCCATTAGGTAATATAGTTTTAATATAAGTCGTAAAATAATAAACTATTTTTTCCGCTGGCAACTAAAATGGACTGCAAACGGTCACGGTGGCGCCACTTTCGTTTAACGGCATTTTTAAATAGCGCGCACCGTGACAGTTTGGTGATTCCATTTTCGTTCGTCGAGCACACAAGAACTCTCCTGATTACTGTACTTTGTTATACTGGTGAAATATATAGTGCTGCTAGTTTAAAGTGTGACCATTGTAATAACATCGAAATAACACCAAAGTGAGTATCCTAACCTAATTGTTTTATTTGCATTGCTTTTCCCGCTAAGTACCCCAAGTTAAGTTTTGTCCTCATAAACATTTCAGTTGAAGATTACATCTCAGAAGTGGGATAAACGAGTTTAAAACAAAATACTGCTCGTTTATCCCGCCCACATTTTTTTCTCCTTTTATTT
>NWSH02000517.1:12529218-12544325 GCA_002382865.2 Heliothis virescens
GCCGAGGGGCCGGAGATGTAGGCAACATCTCAGGAGCAGATAATGTGTGCAATAATCACCACCATCCCTCACCGCCGCGCTGTTACATGTCCCATTTACCCCAACCTCCCCTACCATTTAATTACACAGAAATGCAACAACACGTGCATTCATTAAAGATATTTATTGAATTAATCAGAACACACACAACCAATTGAAATAAATTAACCAAACAATTAACAGTTCGCACACGTAATCAAAACAAATTGCAGTTTTATTACAGCTTCTAAAGCAACTCTTTATCTACCGATCAAAGATTATGCAAACAGAAATCTGTAAAAAGTTTAACAGGCATTTGTAATGAATTAATTCGAATGAAAACGACAAATTAATTGAGGTATAATCACCAATAAGTGTGATATGCGTGCCATCGCCCATATCAAGCAAATTAGCCGTGGTTTTTCTTTTATCTCAAACAAGTTCCGACGACCGGTATGCTCGTTGGTATACATTGCTGGTAATATTGCGAACTCGGTTTGAATTAGCAAATGTTGCCAGAGATACACCCGGCTTGCAGGATTCAATAGTCGAATCTTTAAAGATCCCGCAGCGCATTGGCGCGTTGATTGATGCGCGTTTTTGCCCGCGTGCTCCTCAAACGTAATCCCAACGAATTAGTTTGACAGACGGAATCTTTTCCTGATTTTTTGTCTGTGGAATACCACATGTTTATTGGGATTCCTCCCTTAATGATGTGCAGCGATACGGAAACCATGTCGATTATTTACAGCTCTGTCTAATTAACTATAAGTTATTTTATATTTACATGCGGGCTACAGAACGTTGGTTATTGTGCTCGTACCTACAGCAATTATCAAGCGTGCGTGCGTTAAGTAACGATATAATAAATAAGTGTTGCAGTAAAATAAACTAAGTGTGTTTACGATCGTAAGGGAAGTGTTGCGCCGACAGATCTACGGGTAGCAATACAGAACCCACCTGACGCTGAATTATTGCGAATCCGTGAACAGCATCGTTACATTACCGTAAGTGTGTTATTATTTTACGCACATCAAAACTAACTAAATCTTGCTTAGATAAGAAGATGAGGTGAAAAGACAAAAAAAAATCTTCTTAAAGCTTTTAAACGTAGCGATCTACTAAATTATCTTACTAGGCAGGAGTAGAGTAGTGAAGATCTTTATTTTATTTCAGAAATTCTTTATGAAATCCAACCATAGAAGATTCGCCAAAAGCAACATTGCGTTGTCAGAAATGTGCAAATATTTACGCCATCACGTGCGCTCCACTACGAAGGAAATTAAGTTTAACTTAGTTATGCGTCTCTCTACTGCGCTCATGTGATATTTATAACTTTGCACCACTTCGGATGAAGTCACTCCAAATTGTATGTAAAATGTATACCTACCTACAGCATAGGTACCTACCTGCATAAGTATTATGTTCAAATCCAGAAGATAAAGCAACTAGCCCTATACTTCAATCTAGTCTGTCAGAATATTTGTTTCTGTTACGATCAAGATAATTCTAGACTAGTTACATAGATCGCGGTGTACCCCACAAGAAGTCGTGCCAGCATGCTTCGTGTTCGCCCGCGGACCACAAAAACTAGAACTTCAAGCACCGCTATCGCTTCGGGAAGCAGTCTAATAACAACGCTGAAAGATTAAATTGCCTGTCTCTGCACTTCAAAATGAAACATGAAACTTGTACAAAAAAGTCACCCATTTCACTCGGCAGCTCGAGGCAGCGCGATGTGACAAACTCCACCACGTAAACTAGAAAAAAACTGAGCACGAACGCGGTCGTGACATGTTTGTAAATGTTGCCAGATTATAACAAACCCCTCCGCATGAATTTGTGTCTTGTATCGTTTATATTCCAATTACTAAGTCAGCCCACGTGCACGACAGTACACACAACAACGAATTTCTCGACCTTATCTATTAGATTACCACAATCCTTCCGAAGAGGTTATCGCACGGTAGCCCTGCTTTCAAAATCGATGCCTTATCGTCCGATATGATTTATTTTCGACTTACCGTCGCTTGATAAGAAATGCGTGTACAAATATCCGTTGGCTACTGGAGTTTCCATTTATTTGGGAAAATGACTCGCATCAGCAGATGTGCAAACAACTACCCAGGCCGGAGGGGCCACCGCGTTCCTGAAAACTCCCATTAGTTTGTGTCAGGGCAATTCAAATAGAAACTGTGTGCGGAGTGGAGGTGTCCAATAACAAAACACACGAACACGCTTGTCAAACAACGCTCACCAAATATTATCCGACCGCCACACTGTATTATGTCGTGGATTTGTACTAACACATCCAGTGTACGGGACAGAAGCACGACTGCGGCGACTGTTTACATTGGAACTTAGAAAGGTTATAACGCTCTCCACGACGAAAATATTACACAGAATGGGCAAATACTTTTTTGACATTTTGACACTGTGCGTCTGGTATTTGTGTAGGTACGAAATAAAATTAAAAGAAGGAAAACAATACAGACAGGCAGTTTAAAAAATCGTCTGTTGAACGAAGGCTTGAAGAGAGCAGTTTGTGAAGTGCACTCGACGAGGGCCCTCTAAACGAGCGTCGACGCCAGCCAGCGTGCTTAACCTGCCCTGTTTACACCGACGAACACCTACGTATCGTATCATATACACTCGTACTTGTCAACGAAGCACGACGCTACAAATTATATTTCTCGCTAGGGACGTCCAAGAAACTGATCCGAAGCCATTAAAGACACGTAATTGAACACCAGACCACATCAAATAAATTAAAGCAATCGAAAAGCCGCATACACGATCTGGAATTATCGAGTTGGCAACTGTTCAGAGTATAATTTGATAGCCGCCATCGCCGTCAGTCATAATGGAAATCATAAAATTTTAAACCTCGCCCGTAAAGTAAACAATGGGCAAAAAGAGCAAAAATTATAAACGGTGGGTGTAAGCGAGCCTGCCCTCCGGTGCCGTGCACTCGTGTTATTTCTCATCTCGACTCTTATAAAATAAAATTTTAAGTATCAAAAGCATGAAGCGGGTGGTTACTGCGAGCGTGAATTGTGGAGAAATTCCTGGTCTCAGTGAGAATTCAAGAACTTACTTAGAACACAACGTTCATTTTACACGTTACTTGCATTTTATTTATTCTTAACTACTCAGATTTAAAGAACGTATTATTCTTTATCTGCTGAAATTCCTACTACATTATCTGTCAGCTCAGATCGTTACTCATCAATTTAAATAACGAGGTATGCAGCAAGTGCATAGGATGAGGTTATTTAGCTATTTAATTACACGGTTTTCTAGGCGTTCCGTCACGGGACAGTTTCCGGGCAGAGCGACAATGCTCATCGCTTCGATAACAAATTGGATGTGCCCCTCACTAACTAGCCGTGCTTGATGCTCAACAGACCAGAACAAGATTGGACAATCAACGCTAACTACAAATGATCGGTTTTATATCACTCCAGATTATCATTACGAGCGACGCGCTTGAATATTAACCAGATAGATAACCACTTGATGGATACTATACACCAGACGTGTAACTTAAGTAGCTAGTTAATTCAAATGTGAGAATGTTTAAATATGCGT
Source organism: Heliothis virescens (assembly GCA_002382865.2). Taxonomy (NCBI): domain Eukaryota; kingdom Metazoa; phylum Arthropoda; class Insecta; order Lepidoptera; family Noctuidae; genus Heliothis; species Heliothis virescens. The sequence continues at coordinate 12,532,828 of NWSH02000517.1, forward strand.
GTGATTCGAATCGAATAATAAACAAAACAAATTCAATTAATTTCCCAGCCATCGCCGCAGGATAACATCTGTTTCGAATATAAAATACACCAACACGTACCGTCTCGCATCGTCCCTTGTACAAACCCTAATAAAAATGAGACCCACACAACTGACTTTAACAAAAAACAATACATAAAAACTCCTACACATACGTACATCTTAAATTTTGATCTAACGACCCTGAAGGATCCATTATTAATAAATCGATGTCTAAATAAAACATACGGGCAACATAAAAATATTGAATAAAAAAGGAGGATAAGATTTTTTTCCAATACAAGACATTTATTAACACGGACGCGCAGTGGATCGAGATAAAACAAACATGGCGGGCGGCGCGCGCGCATATAAACATGGAGTTTATCGTGGGAGGCTGTCACAATACGCGCCCATTGGGCATCGCTGACGCACCGGTGAAAGCTAAGGAGACACCCTGAGGTATAAGCCGAGGTGATGTTATCTCACACTTACATTTCAAGCCTACGCATCGCCTACCTCGATGTCATTTTTAGTGGACACATCTTCAGATTCCAATATTTCGATAGTCATTAACCCAAATTGATAGTCATCTACTTCATGATTCAAATTATACCTTCGTTGGTCAACAACATCAAATATTTACTCTAGCATTACCTTTACTCGTCTAGTTTTACTTGCTTTCGGCTTCCATAGCATCTCAAATTCCTTAGATTTTTACATAAGTACTCTAACAGAAAGCGAAATACATTCAGAGATACCTACATTTCGAAATCAGTACAATTTCTGGATAGATTGAATATATAAATAGACTATATATCTAACTATCACCACAAGACGAGAACCAATTAACTTCATAAATAGCCTATTCAAACGTAACAAGGTTCTAACTGGGCGGAAAAAGCGGCGCGGACGCATCGCGTTTATCAACAAAACAAAACAACAAAGACACGAGTCGTGATCTCCATCACAGATCCATCATCGAGTGCCGGCTGCTAAGATGGATTGCCCGTATTATCCCAACAAGCACCTCCGGATAACCGACCGAGTTTCAATTGCCGACAATCTGTCCGTGTCAACTTTTCATGCAGCTTTTCCATTTTGCTTGAATGAATAACTAACAAGCTTGTTGGTTGTCTTAGAATTGGGCGCAATAACAACTTTCCGTGAGTTGTACCTCTTACTTCCATTTCACGTTAAAAGTAAATCAATTACTGGATAACCGCAACAGTGACTCCTCATCTCCTCTCCCTTACCTACATCATTTAAAAAATATAAAAACTTACATCAAAAGACTTTTTGGAATCCAGTATTTTAATTAAGAGTTCTAATTAAGACTTATGAATGAGTTAATTGATATTATGACTTGGGAACGTCAAGGGGAATCCACCCGTCCCGGGAGATGTAACCATAACTTTATAATAACAGCATGCGGTGTCTATAAATCAGAATTAAGGACTTGAACTGAGGAAGATTCCGTTTTCGGCGTCGATTAAGTCGACTCGAAAACAAACAGGCTTCAGGCCACGCCCTTCCTTCCTTTTTCAAAGCCTTCGGGCCAGTTTGAGTATTATTCCACCTGGTTGCTGCCCATTACAATTAGACGGACCTCTGTTAAGGTCGCTACCGGTTCTAACGATACCGACGAACGACACGACTTTATCTTTAACAATTTAAAGTCCTTGAGTCACGAAACTTTAAACAAAAGGAAACAAAAATTGCGTACCAGACCACGCAAGGATGCGAACTACGATCAGTTAAAACGGTAGCTTTTGAAAAACAACAACGAGAAAAGCGAATTACAAATAAAAAAAAAAGCCAGCAGTCTCGCCTGTATAAAAGAAAAGAAAAAATGCAGTAGATTTTTAAATGATCAGGAAAAGCAAAGGTCCTAACCAATCGAAGTGAACAAAACAAAGAATAAAGCCAAGTCGTTAATGAGGGAACATGTAGAACGAAGCTGTTGGAACAGTCTCTCGTGAATTATCTGATGCTCTAAACTCGAGCGAGCGGGTCTAATGGTAACCACCGATCCAAACAACCCAAAACAAAACCGCACATTTCGGTTACAGTACCCACGGGTAAATGTAGAAGAGGTATTAGCATACTAGACAATATTAATCTTTCGCACAACTCTGCTACATGTGCGAGCTGCAAATAAAAACATGCAGTAAAAGAGAAAAGTAAACATTTCCATTCGGAATATTCTCGTAAAGATTTCCGAGTTGGAATTGAATTTGCATTTGCAAAAAGTGTGTGCGAGGCTTGGTGCGCCCACACCTCGGTCACATTAGCTCGCGTACTTGCATTCCTCCTACAGCCACGACACGTCTACGACCAGTAACACGAAAGGTTTTTTCTTTTCAGAAAACCTTTCCATAATTTATACATAACGTATAAAGACGGTAAAAAGTCCAGCTGCGACGGTAAATCCTTATTGACTTTTATAGCACATTATTTGCATGGGTTTTATGAGTTTTTTTCTTCCAGGTAGAAACGTGACCGTGGAGCGGACTCGACCATTTCCCCGATCACGAGCGGTGCGATGCAATCGGACGGCAGTGGGACACTCGTACATGGTAATGTGGGCACAGCTCACGAGATCTACGATACTCTCTACAGACACAATTAACCTAGCAACCCTGCATACCTCGTTAACTTTAACGTTCTTTTAATCTAACTTTTATTTGCTGACTACTGATGAACTATGATAAGGATATTTGTTGTTTGTTGGTAGACAATTAAAAAAAAATTATAACTTCTGCAATTTATTCATATACTCTGAGGTACACGATCTTTTCAATCAATGTTCCCTCGGTCATTAGTCATTACTCAGTACAATCATACATTTTCAAAACTTCATTAAGATTATTAACACTACCGCAGTCTAAATCCGACAAAATTGATGTACGAGGCGAGGAAATGACGTACAGTGGTAGTGCAGCCATCTTTTAAAAATCCACACGCAGCCATAACGAGTCGAGTTACGAGCGGTTAAATAAACGCAGTCTCCCATTACCGCCATTAATACGTACGATTGCCTCGAACCAACTGAGCCAGAAATAAAGTTTAACCCGAACGTGAACGTAATCGTATCGAACAACATTAAGAATTAAGGAAATGAGTTTTACGAACGTACTGAATAAATAAAATACAATAAATAAATCCAAATGCTTATTTTGGTTCTCATTGAGACCTTCTTGAATATTGGTTTTGATTTTCTTGTGGGAACACTAAACAGGACATTTTGGGTTCCTTCGTAAGTAATAACGTTCTTGCATTAAATTAAAATTCAATAGTACTTGTCTGTGAGTATGACCAACTTTGGCATGTAATAACGACCTCTGGTAACCAAATATTAGTCCACGCGCACCTCCGAACGGATTCAACTAATATTTGTACACCACAACTGCTTCCCAAACGTGTATTTTCTTTTTCAACAACGTCTACCGTTCAACGCCCGCGAGTTTATCATGATGTTTGACTAACCTGCCTTCACAAAGCACACATTAATTCCTAATAAAGAAAAATATGGTTATTGATCAGAATAGTTTTTGAATGTCAATGATGCAACTGATAACACCAATGAGAAATCATGCAACAACCAAAAAAAAACATTTTAAACTAAAAAAATATCCTGTCACGCCGGGTGATCGAGACGACTGGGTGTTTATTTACTTTCTTAATAAAATAAACATCAGTCACAATAACCAGTTTGGGAGCCTAATGTAAATAAACCAGTGGACAATACGGCAGGGTCGGTCCCCTGGGATGGGATTGACAAATTTCTGTATGGTTTATTGATTTGAAAGTGACTAGACGTTATCTAGGCGGCTGAGTATGAAATCTAAAAAAACACATTACAATAACCCTTATTCGAAGTCAGAATGTAAATTTTGGGCCATGCGGGACCTCGCAGCGGGCCCTACACGGCGGGAGGTCGGGCCTAACCGAAACACCATGAGTCGACCCATCTCTACGCCATGCTGCGAAACATACGAATTCACTTCGAGACACGTTAAGATTTACTGTCCAAATCAATCTATGTCATACTTTTGGTTTCTTAAAAGTTGTCCAAACAAACTGTAGGTCCAAACATTGAACACGTGATGGGGTTTATTGTGATGCAAAGATAACGTTAGATGCAATTTCACGCTGTGCTTTAGGATACGTTTTGGGTGGTCATGCCGTTGACGCACATGTTAACTTATCGCAATCTCTGCAGGACTATAAAGAGCCTGTCCTTCCTGTCACAAATTCAACAGAATGCATGAATTGTATTAGCAATAAACTCAGAATTTCATTGGAAAACATAAATCCAGGGACACTTCGGTTACCCATCGACTATAAAACGTAAGTGTGCATTCGTCAATTCTACGACGGAGGCCTATAAAATGTTATTATTTAGGAGCTCATAACTGGAAAGATTTACTGATCATAAAATAAGGTGAGGTGACCGCAGCCCCACACGAATAAGAATTCGTTTATCCATTGTTGATCCTAGGAGTCTCAAGTGTCAGTGTGCCGATGACCAAGTCTTCATTTAGAGGCACATGATGGATATGTTCGAGTGGCGGCCATATCCGGTGCGAGCAAATTTAACTCCGAATAGCCATGTTTATTCAGGGGTGCACTGAACCATTAAAGCTCAGTTGAGTCGTAACAACGTCGACCGCGTTAAATTCTTCAATACTATCATAATGCTCAACTTTAATTGCTTTCTTACGAAGCCATAAAAATTTCAAGTGGCTGCAGTTCAATATTTACGACTACGGTTTAAATTTAAAGCGTAACGTTATTAAATCGAAACAATTACCACATTAGGGAACATAACGCTCATTGTTCAGTTCAAACTATTTATAATACCTATATGAGTATTAGAAGAGACGATGAAATTAAAGCTATTTTAATGTCAAAACGTTAAGGGATTTATCGACACCCATAAACGATATTACAATAGACCTTGTGGCAAAAAAGTTAAATACAGTCGCGACCCCATTGATTAATTTGTTTCACCATTAGAATTCTCTTCACGGCAACAAAAATGTCCCGGTGGAGGGCATCGCAGCCGAATTTTAGGGCATTATTTATGGTGTGCCATTCTCTTCAAAGGACTGTATGATTTACAGCCGGCGTACAAAAGCCACTGCCTTATTATGACGTGCTGGCCCGTGCATTGTGCCAGCATATTTATTCGTCCGATTGTGCGCGATGTTTGTTTATTTTCGGTCCTTCTCCGTAAATACTGTATTGTCACACAACTACGACACAATTGAGTGGGACCATATTTCACGGTCCTTAATTACGGCAATGTAAATTGTAGAAACTGTTTTGCCAACAAAACACATTTTGTATCTTTTGTGATGCCTGTCGAAAATTTTAAGAAAAGTTGTTATGAAACATTGAAAACTAGTTAAAGGAGATTGGAAGGTCAAACAAAATGAGTAGATGCTGGTGATCCGTGAAAGTACTTAGAGTTATCGAGCTGTTAACTAGGAAAAGAATGGTGTTCCATAATGATAGCATAGTGGTACCGTGTTAAGAAGTGATTAGCACCAAGTACGGGCTAAGCGGGAGTGTACACACAGACAGAAGCTGGGTGAGACAGGTATGCGCGGAGCTGACGCCAGGCGTGTTTGCGCCGCGCCCGGCCTCCGCGTGTGTGTGGTCTAACTATTCTATATTATAAATAACGAACAACACGAGTATTTATTTACACACAATTGTAATGTTCTCCTGTTCAGTTATCAGTTTACGTCGAACATAAGCTCCCAGCCATTAGCTAGCAAGTGTCATATTTAGTTTACGATGCACAACATTAAAACATATTTTATGAGCCTTCACACTGTCTCTGAGTGCATAAAACAATTAAGATAATGTCTCAGAGGCGCGAATATTCAAAACATTACGAAGCTTTTAGTAGCTCAGAATCCGTAGAATGAGAATGAATGCTTTGATTCGTATAATAACGTGCATAAACACACATAATAGAACATTACATTAGACACATTTATTTGCACATTTGCTCCTGTAACGGAGCGCGGTCGCGTGCGCCGCCTATTCAATTACGCTGCGTAGCCAACAAAATTGTCACAGCATTATCCCTAATGGCACATTTTTGAGCTCCCACAAACACAAAGGAAATATAAAATACTAGTCGTGTGCCATCACTACGGGAGTTCTAATATTTTACTGGTCGCGCTGCGAGACACATCCTTCGTGAGCCATTAAAGTAGTCATTAACTATGGACGTGGGATTATGGGTCAGCGCCGGTAATCCTCGGCCCCAAAACAAACACACATCTCATCTTTAATAGTCAAACAAAAACAAAACTAAGCCGTAATGTCATTAGCTAAAACGTTAACGAGTGTCCATGTCGAGTCGCTGCTATTTCGGTTTGGGCACATTCCACACGCTCTTACATATCATCCATCATGCTGGAAGAACTGTCAGGTTTTAAACTGAGCTTAAACTGGGTTCGGAGCTAGCTCGTCAGCGGTGGCAGTTGATGGACGCGTCGTGACGGCCCGTCGACGTTCGCTTACCAGCCGGAGGGACGCACACATCTGACCTCTCTCTATCAATGTTCAACGGCGCGTACGCTACTGTTTTGTGCTGTATGGCAAGTAATTGTGCTAGTTGTTAGTCTAATATTAACGTCATCGAGTGGCAAAAGTATCGCGTCTGGCGGCCATTGCACTTTGTCCAGGAAGACACTCTTCAGGCGTAGGCTCACTGTCCTAGATCGCTGTCCCTGCTCCCGAGAGAGTTCTGAGATCGAATGCGGCATTTAAATAGTTATTTAATGTAAAAATGCATTTTTTGTGTTTAAGAAAATTTCATAATTTTAACAAGCGTTCGACACAATGGAATGCTCAAACAAAGCAAAATGAAAAGAAGCATTAACACGGAGGGTCACACAAAAACCTATGCGACACAATATGCGCTGGCGCAGCTTCGCTGATCGATCGAAGCTTTTTGTCGCGTTGACATCTCCATCCATTCGGGCAAATTGCTTAGCCGGCACAAAACGAAGGTGTGATTGAGAGGTCGACCCTCGCCGACGCCCGAAACCATTACTTTGAATATGTTCAACTATCGATCACGTGGTGAAAAGTAATTTTAGAACGTTGATCTTTCCACGTGATATGTACCGCGTACAACATAAAGATTTTTCATTGTCAGTCCGACGGATGAGAGCTTTCATGCGCTTCGTGCATTTATTTCAGAGGAGGTTACATATTCATGGTTTAATATTTGTAACGAATAAAGATATGGGTTTTAAAAGTTACATGTTTTAGTCGTCATTTTATCGATGTGCATCCGATTTTCTTGCGGCATTTGATTAGCCAGTGTTTCGAGTTATTTATAAAGATCTATTTGATCAGCCGCCGACTGGCCTGAATACATTGCCAACATGTCACTATTGGCTGTCCCGCGATTAGCTTTCTGCTTTGGTATTTGGATATTCTGTTATAACGTGCTAAATTAGTTTTTAAACTATTTAAATCAAAGCTTTCGGGTTTTAGCGTTGATGGGCTTATGTTAATATTAGGTAATTAATTTAATAATATCGTAGTAAACAGATTAATTTAACAAGGTGAATTTTTTAATAATACAGCTGTTCATTCGTAAGTAACTATGAAAGAAAAAAAGTTGTTTCTTAACGTGCGAAACGAAAGATATTTCAACACCATCGCTTAAAGTATAAGTGCATAATGGTACAAAAAGCTATAATATCACCAGCATCATAAAGATACGTGAATATTACGCATAATAAGATATGTTGCACCTTGTAAGTGCGTACTTGGTAAATGCAGTAAAAACTTGTCACACTTTACGTGGAGCGAGCGTGGTTATAAAGTATCTATTCCATAGAAGTCCTGTGTCTATGGAACGTAATGGCGGGAACACGATGCATAACACCGCACGTGCACAGATTGCATTGTTTCGTTTGCATAGTTTAATGGACACGGCGTAATAGACTATTAAATGCTAGTGTTAGGTACTGATACTACAATCAAGTATTCTGTTTGGTTTAGTCGATTAGATAGGGTTGACCGTTTAGTCAAACAAGATTTTGATACGGATGTTTTTATTCCGTGTCTAATCACTTTTGGAAAAGCTCGTTTTAGTTAGTAGGACACTGTACATTGTTCTGCATTAACAGGTACCATAACAAAATCGGTACCTATCTATCTGTATGTTGATCGTAAACCACAAACCACAAGCACTAACATGACTGATGGCTATGGGGGCCAAGATGGCGTAACAAGATCCCATCATCCAGTGACTAGCCGACCACTGTGAAAAAACTTTAAAAAATTATACAATATTGACAAGAACAGGGCTTACTTTTTTCTTGTGTAATTTTGTATTGTTTTTACTAAACTAACGTACACTGGGTTTTAACTGAAGTTTTATCTCGTCGAAGTATCGTTGTAATAGTAAATGCCTTAGCTAAGGACGTTATAAAAGTTCAAAATTTCTTAAAATTAAATAGGAAAATCAAGTTTCTATATTGATAATTAAAGTACTAAAAGAAGCATGTAATATTTTACACTGTCGATCATAAAAAATAGGGCACATTACGAATGTAGCAAAAGTATTTTTAGCACAAATGTTTTTTTTTTTCAGACCAGTATATCCTTGGTGCTTAAGTGTTCAATAAAACGCCTTTATCTAACACGGCAATTTATGACAATGGCCAAAATCTGTAACAAGTACTTCTTCTTACAAATTGACGAATGATAGAAAAAGTGCACCGGGTGATAAAAATGTATTGTTATTTTTGTCCCTTCCAGAGCCTTGGAGTGCAAAAACTGCGAGAAGCCACAATAACGTCGAGTTGATTGATATCCCGCACTTACATCGTCTTTGCAGGTGATTGCCATGTAAAGATAGACATCTAAATTGGTTTCTCCCTTAAGGCTTAATTTAAAACCCATTGTTTCATTAAGAAAGCTACATTTAAATGGAAAAACCAACATGGCGTTACAAAGCTATTGCATTAGAATTTCAAATCCCAACAGAATAATGAATGGCAAACAACTAGCATTTAATAAAGCTATGACAATGACTAATCATTAAAATTGCATGAGGTGTCGACGACAATGGATTGCAGAGCTTAAACGATTAAAGCTAAGCCGACGTCAAGCGTAATTGAAAATAACGAGATGCATATTCATGTAGTGCACATAGGTAGTAAGTAATCCGTCTGTCGCCCGCGGCATGCTGCATGCACCTAATTCTATTTCTGCTACCCGGTAAGGTAAGCATAGATTACATTCACGGCACGAATTTGGAGTATTCTGTTTTTTTTTTTACTTTTTAGCTACCTCAAATTACTTAAAATAAGAAATAATTAATTTGAACGTCATATTAGCTAAAATTCCGTGTCAAAAACTGGCAAAATAAAAAACCGGTAAATCTCGACTGACATTTTGTTGAGGGTGGTAGTCACTAGTACAGTCTTGTTCGATTCGGAGCTCATTTCACTTCGCAAGTGCCTAGGTGATCCTTACAGAATGCAAAATCAAGGTCATTTTGAATCTTACGCGAAGTGAGAGTGAATAGCGATGTGAAATGCGAGTTGTTGTCTGAATTTTACAGAATCGACGTGCCGGTCTACGTCGACAGGGGTTTCATAATTGCTTTTATATTAAATTCTTATTTTACAACCAACGTTTATATAATCAAACATAAATTAACAAGTATTATTGTTTGTATAAAAGGGTAACAAATCACCTCAATAAAATTACTTTATCAAAGGCACGCTTACAATTACACAGGATTGCTTTTGAGTGGGATTATTTAACAACTGTAATACCTACTTGATAAAATTAATGTCATAAGCTTGAAAATTGGTATTTTTAATTTACCAGTGTTATTCTAATCACGTAAGCGTACAATGTTTTGGTTAATCCACACCTGCCGGCGCGACATATCACACCCCCATAGATTAAAAACTGCTACTCAACCGTCCATGAAATTAAATTTATTTAGGGCCCACTCCACATCATCCTGCGTGTCAACTGTATTTACATAAAGAATAGTTTCGAGAAGGACGTGAGCCCATATTTATATTGCGCCGTCGCTGGCTGTTTATTGAAATATTTCATTGTTAATTCTCTAAACGACTTCTTCGGTTTGGGGGACGAGATCCGAATGGCGCGGGCTGAATGCAGCATTAATAGTATTTATTAAAATAACAGTGAGTCTATTCTGGACTGCTTTTATTTATTCTATTATGGTTTCTGTACCTGAATGGTGAAATAAAATGTTATCTGTAGGACGAAGGCCCAGATGGGAACCATAAGCTTTGGACTGCTACGATTTACACGTAGGCCAATGCATTATCGGATGATAATATTGAAATAGGTCTAAGAAAAAAGGGTCTTTTAGATAACAAAGTAAGATAAAACGACCGGAAAGGAAACGGGGTTTATTTTGACAAATCATAAATGTTATGAATGCTAATATTCTTCTTTCTATAAAGATACTCTAGTGTCAACAATGCTGAAAACCGTGTGAGGAGGTTACGGTGACTAGCTGGATGAAATCCCATACCTCATCTTAATATCGAATTACGCAAGATTTTTTGTTACCAGCCCACCACAGCTCTAGTCGTGTAACCTAAGATGTTGTTACAAGATATTTTTACCATCGTCGGATGCAGGAATTCAATATTGTGTACCTAGATATTTTTCTAATCCAAGAGTGCAAAAAAACAACTAATAGTACCGCTAGGAAAGACTTTTTACGTGATATAATCTGGCAAATATACTGTGGTTACAGAAGAAATGATTGCCGCAATCAGTCCAACTGTTCTCATTTTGTTTTGCTTTGCTTTATATCACCGCAAAATTGCTTTTGTGCTCGGATTCAAACTTGCGAGTAGGCAAGTATTATAAGTAACGAGTCGAAGTTATCTTGGCTGTATCAAGCAAGGAAATATTATAGGTTTGCGCCTACGCTTCTGGTTGCAGAGGTTGTTCGATGAACAATGCGCATAGCCAACTTCTTTAGAAATAAATAATGGTACAATTTTTATGGGGTGGTAATTCTTTCAAGACTAATTATTTTAAACAGGTAAAGTTTGTTAGTTAATGATGGGGTAATCTGTGGACCTACTGAATCCATTCAGAGAATTCTTCTAAAAATAGAAATCATTTGCGAGTGTCATAGGCTATTTTTATTTTGGTAGGAAAAGTAGTTCTCTGGAACCAGGGTGAAACCACGAGAAACGTTGGCATGGAATGTATGTTTTTGTGTAATTACAGGCATTTTTTTGTCCTTAAACGTTGAATATGAACCGTTGACCGACGAAACCGTTAAAACCGAATGAGAGATAAAAGTCTTACAACGCTGAACTCGCAAGACTTGGATGTTTGTTGTTCCAAGTTCTACAGAATACAGATGAGCGATAACAGGTGACCATAAACTATCCTGTCGTCTGATACCGCCTTAGCTCGCCAGG
>NWSH02000517.1:12544366-12606895 GCA_002382865.2 Heliothis virescens
CATTTTGAATCTTACGCGAAGTGAGAGTGAATAGCGATGTGAAATGCGAGTTGTTGTCTGAATTTTACAGAATCGACGTGCCGGTCTACGTCGACAGGGGTTTCATAATTGCTTTTATATTAAATTCTTATTTTACAACCAACGTTTATATAATCAAACATAAATTAACAAGTATTATTGTTTGTATAAAAGGGTAACAAATCACCTCAATAAAATTACTTTATCAAAGGCACGCTTACAATTACACAGGATTGCTTTTGAGTGGGATTATTTAACAACTGTAATACCTACTTGATAAAATTAATGTCATAAGCTTGAAAATTGGTATTTTTAATTTACCAGTGTTATTCTAATCACGTAAGCGTACAATGTTTTGGTTAATCCACACCTGCCGGCGCGACATATCACACCCCCATAGATTAAAAACTGCTACTCAACCGTCCATGAAATTAAATTTATTTAGGGCCCACTCCACATCATCCTGCGTGTCAACTGTATTTACATAAAGAATAGTTTCGAGAAGGACGTGAGCCCATATTTATATTGCGCCGTCGCTGGCTGTTTATTGAAATATTTCATTGTTAATTCTCTAAACGACTTCTTCGGTTTGGGGGACGAGATCCGAATGGCGCGGGCTGAATGCAGCATTAATAGTATTTATTAAAATAACAGTGAGTCTATTCTGGACTGCTTTTATTTATTCTATTATGGTTTCTGTACCTGAATGGTGAAATAAAATGTTATCTGTAGGACGAAGGCCCAGATGGGAACCATAAGCTTTGGACTGCTACGATTTACACGTAGGCCAATGCATTATCGGATGATAATATTGAAATAGGTCTAAGAAAAAAGGGTCTTTTAGATAACAAAGTAAGATAAAACGACCGGAAAGGAAACGGGGTTTATTTTGACAAATCATAAATGTTATGAATGCTAATATTCTTCTTTCTATAAAGATACTCTAGTGTCAACAATGCTGAAAACCGTGTGAGGAGGTTACGGTGACTAGCTGGATGAAATCCCATACCTCATCTTAATATCGAATTACGCAAGATTTTTTGTTACCAGCCCACCACAGCTCTAGTCGTGTAACCTAAGATGTTGTTACAAGATATTTTTACCATCGTCGGATGCAGGAATTCAATATTGTGTACCTAGATATTTTTCTAATCCAAGAGTGCAAAAAAACAACTAATAGTACCGCTAGGAAAGACTTTTTACGTGATATAATCTGGCAAATATACTGTGGTTACAGAAGAAATGATTGCCGCAATCAGTCCAACTGTTCTCATTTTGTTTTGCTTTGCTTTATATCACCGCAAAATTGCTTTTGTGCTCGGATTCAAACTTGCGAGTAGGCAAGTATTATAAGTAACGAGTCGAAGTTATCTTGGCTGTATCAAGCAAGGAAATATTATAGGTTTGCGCCTACGCTTCTGGTTGCAGAGGTTGTTCGATGAACAATGCGCATAGCCAACTTCTTTAGAAATAAATAATGGTACAATTTTTATGGGGTGGTAATTCTTTCAAGACTAATTATTTTAAACAGGTAAAGTTTGTTAGTTAATGATGGGGTAATCTGTGGACCTACTGAATCCATTCAGAGAATTCTTCTAAAAATAGAAATCATTTGCGAGTGTCATAGGCTATTTTTATTTTGGTAGGAAAAGTAGTTCTCTGGAACCAGGGTGAAACCACGAGAAACGTTGGCATGGAATGTATGTTTTTGTGTAATTACAGGCATTTTTTTGTCCTTAAACGTTGAATATGAACCGTTGACCGACGAAACCGTTAAAACCGAATGAGAGATAAAAGTCTTACAACGCTGAACTCGCAAGACTTGGATGTTTGTTGTTCCAAGTTCTACAGAATACAGATGAGCGATAACAGGTGACCATAAACTATCCTGTCGTCTGATACCGCCTTAGCTCGCCAGGGGCGTGCTGGATTAATAAGTAGCAGTGGATAATATTTTGTAGTATTTGGAATAACTATAGTTAGGGCGTAAGTTAATCCATTTCTATGATATGTTAAGTATCGTTTTGGTTAACTAACACGTTACAAGTAAGTAAATACTTAACTTTAAAGCGTTATTTAATTAAAATATGTGACATTTTCAATATCAAACATGTGGGTGTCTAATAAACGCCTATCATCCATTAGGCGATAAGGAAAATAAAATTTGAATTTGCAATGGAGTAGTTTCTAATCACAGCGAGATAAAATATGCGTCCCGTCGTGTCGGATTACGCTTTTAAGGCGTCGAGTTTATTGGCTTTGCTCCATAGAATCTCCATAAATGTCATATGAAATAAATGACATGTACACATGTACACATGTAGGTACCCGCAGAGCCGATCGAACAGCCTGATACACTCCGGACTCGCACCATGGAAGCCGTACCAGATAGCACATAAAGATACGTGATATGTTAATTTTTATGTTATTACCGTTGGAAATAAATTATGTTTCGTAATGCATGGGGTACCTAAACGATGCCGTTCTCATTTGTGTTTGTTCTGAAAGAAAATTAAATTTACATAAACTTATTATAATGAATTACTGCTCAATTTGTACAGGGCACTTTAAAAACTTTCGTCAAGTTAACTAACCTATTTATCAAGTAAAGTGAGGTCCCGTTTGGTCCTTAATATTGTTTATTATTATTCTAATTTTTAAGCAAGAACAAAAGGCAGATGTTTTGTCGTTGACAAAGATGGATGGCACTATGGCTAAGGCAGGTTAGTACAATAGGCGGGGACAAAAACTGGCTTATTGTAAGGGGCGTCACATCTCTAAGCTCATTACCTGCGCGCGCGCACGGGCCCTTTCAAAAACGTCACTCCAGCTTACCTCGAAGAAGTAAATGACAAGCTCTCAGGTATTAGTTGTGACGTTCGTCTAATTAAAATTGTGGGGATTAAGTTCGCTGGCGTAGAAACAATGTACCCGCTGCATATAAAATGTATTATTAAACCGACACTCACAAAGATTCCGTTATTCAAAATATTGTATTTACTGTTAATCCTATCTCCGTTAAAATAAGCAAGAAGATTTGAAACGATTTTTAATAAGTAAATGAGATTAGCATAGGTGCTTTCTAAAAAAAACACAAATCCGTTCTGTTTTTCAGATTTTGAGGATTTAGGTGCTTATTAGTTTCTTGTGAAGCTAAACTGCTTAGGTTAATTTGGTTTTAGTCGGTTTATTTTATGTTCGTTTATTGGATTACGACATTTGTTTGCACTCACTTATTCGCTAAAAACCTTAGGATATATGTACCTACCTATTACCTATTATAAAATAAATTATTATTTCAAGGAAAAATGTAACATTTATTTCGTTCTCCCTAAATGATAGAGGTCGCAGAACCTAATCTACATAGGTACCTATATCGAAAAAGTTGGACAGTGGTACATTTTTATGGCCGCCTACTGTAATCAAGCTTTGCGATGAAGCTTGTTCCAGGTTTATCAACAACTTTAGCATCAAAATTCACAATTGGATATTACATTTGTTTGTGGATTTACCACATAAGTTTAGTAGGGACATTTATGAACTATTTTTGTAGAATTTACTTATTCATAATTTAATAATAAAAAAATACAAATAATTAAACGAATATTTTGAAAATTTTCGGCCACGACGTTCCTCGTAATAGGCAACTTTGCATTTCGTTGACCTTTGGCTAGGGATGGGCATTTGGGAAAAAAATATCGATATATATCGTATCGATATTTTTGAAATGTATCGATATATATCAGCCATTAAATATCGATATTTCGATATATCGATATTTTTGCAAAAAATTCAATTATAAAAATCGCCAAAATGTTCGAAATTTTAAGGAATTCAGCTCATTTGGGACACAGCCTCTGCTTGGAACCTCTGACGTAGCAGTGTTCTGGTTTAATAATTTCTCATGTCTGGACTAGATAGATAGAAGACTGACTGGTTTGTTCGGATTTATGTACCAACACTCCAACCAACCAACACACCACCACGCAGTCAGTGATACCAACCAAACCAACAAGCAGTGTCATTGTCACAGACAAACAAAACAGACAAGCAGGTCATAGTCTATAATTTTTGTTTGTGTTTGAAGCAAAAAAATAAATCCATACAGCCTGCCTTTTTCTAAATTTAAGAAATTAATCCAATTTCAAATGATGATATTGTGACGCATGACCAGACATACAGAGCTGTAAAAAATATATCGATTTTGATACGAATTTGATATCTGAAAATAAATATCGAATATCGATATATCGCGGAAAAAAATATCGCCGATTTATATCGATATTTTTCTGAAAAAATATCGATATTTTGATATATCGATATTTTTTGCCCATCCCTACCTTTAGCATAATCATATTTGTGTCTACCAATAGTAGGCATGCAATTAAAATAGTCTATCTTGTGAACTACTATCGATACTCTAGAGAACGGTGCTTATTTTTAATATTTCTTTGAAAGTAAACTACATTATAATCTCGTCAGCTCAATATTAATAGAATCGCATAACCTTCACGCGATAACGTCAAATAACGTGTATAGGGTATCGAGAACCGGTACTATCTCAAGGAACCGGGATTTTCGGTACCGGACTCTGCTGGAACCGGGAAATCCCGGGATTTTCGGGAAATTTTATTTTTTTTTTATTATTTTATTGAATAATCTAAATTATAATGGTCTAATGAATAAAACAACAAATATGTATCAGAACTAAACATTCATTAAAAACTACGAAAAATCAGACTACAAAGTACTCGAAAGTAACGATTAATAAAAATGTCCTATGTAATAAAATTTAAAATAAAGTTGAAAACAAAAATCAAAATAAAATCTACGCCGAAATAGAATAGATAAAGCGAAACTATTTGGTTTTGACAGCTCTTTTTTTTTCGTTATAATGGGTCCTCAAAAAAATCAACGCGTCCAAAGTTACATCACCCAAACGCGATCTAATTTTGTTACAATGTAAGCCAGCTGATGAAAAGATCCTCTCAGGTTCAACACTCGTCGTTGGAATAGTTAGAAGGTGGTCAAAAGCTTTTGATAAATGTCGCCCACGATCGCCTCCATTCTCAAAAAGTGCCATTTCAATTCTTACATTCGTTTCAATGTCATCATTCTGCGTTACAACACGTTCAAAAAAAATCCCGAAAGTATCGAAAATCCCGGTTCTTTGTTTAGAATTCCCGGTTCTTTTATTACTACAAAAATACCGGGATTTCCCGGGATTTTCGGTACCGGGATTTCCCGGTTCTATACACTAAACGTGTAGGACTTATCATGTGCGCCAGTTTATTTTCACTTGTGTGTTTATTTTCACGTCTAAAAGTAGGTTTACGATTTGTTGTTGCAAACATTAATCTAGCTAAACAAATTAGATCGTCTTGGTCATCCCTATTTTAAACATGGAACTATTTCGGTAGTTTATCGAAGACACCGGTGGCTTATCACTACAAGTTATCGATATCAACGATGACGGTTGCAACTACGTGCAGCTGTCATCGATAAGGTCGTAATGCAATTGAACTTACCTAATAACCGCCACACTTCGGCACTGCTCAGGTAAACATTGAGGTGTGCTAGGCACGCAGGCAACAACAACACGAACACCAAACTCCTCATAGTGCCAGCTCCAACCTCCACGAACGTCTCAAAGTACCAACACCAAGTCCAACACCACGTAAAGTTCACAAACACACATTTGTTTCACATTTTCATCCACCGTCCCAACAAAATCAACGATGCTGAGTTCTCGCCTCGCCGATACAAGATTACACACTCGAATAAAACGTACAAATCCAACATAAAAACCAAATAAACTCGCGAATTAACACGCACAGGTGCGAAAGTCTTTAATTTTATTCATGAATAGATGTACTGCAATGGATATCTTATCGAATTCTGTTTATAAACATTGATATTATCAATGTTACTTCACGAAACAAAGCGACACTACCTCCGCGCGCCACGGTTCCTGTCAAACTGGTTGTTTGTGTTGCGTCGAGTCACCGCGTGCGTACATGGCGTCGCTGCGCTGTGTGCGTTTGTGAACACTTTTTTGAATGAGTGGGAGAAGAGATCATGAGGGACGAAGCGAACAGAAGCGACTGCTACGAACTTTTAAAAACTACTCATGACGTACAATAGATGGCGATATGGTGATCATTACAGTAAGTTTAATTCGTGTTTTGTTTTCAGAATTTGAGTTTTTATTGGAAAGGAAGTGAGTTAGTAATGAGATGTTGTTTTGTTTTAGGCAAATTCTATTTTATAGTGTCATCAAACAGTAAGAAAAATGAGAATTACAAAAAATACTGGAAATATAAACCATATCATTCTTTAAAAGTTTTTTAGTAAGAACCTATTTATTAGTTTATTTAAAAAAAATGGATTTTCTCAAACCAATTTTTTGGTTAAATTACTAAATAAAACAAGAAAACAAAGAAGCACGGACTTAAAAAAGTAGCCTCAAGTAGGTAAAAACTTGAAAAAAAATATCTTCAATAAACTTAATTAATAATTCAGCTTTACTTACTTAATCACAAATTTGTGCATAAGTAATGGAGCAGGTAGGTACGCTATCATACCTATTCAGCACCATCATCCGCTCTGAATCCTATTCAGTAGGTAGGCACCAAACCAATACAAACTCGATACTAATTACGAGTATCGAATAAGGTACTTGCGTAGTGCTAACGACGCCAGAACGAGTGGGACCACCCACAGACAGCCACCGTTTCATAATGAGAAGCTCATTGTAACTAACAGGCGTGTAAACAACTCGATATCGAATCACGAACGAGTTACGATCGATGGGGTGTGAAAGTGACTGCACTTGCCACTTGCATGACGAGGCGACGGAAAGCGATCAGTTGCCTGATTCGGCTGTTTGTCGTTGTCATTAATCACAGCTGCAATCTGGTCTCCTGGAATAAGTACTTACCTAATTAACTTTTTTATGGAGGCAATTCTTTCTAGTTTAATGTTATCTTATCAATATACTTACCTACTAACTCTAACATTCATGTTAAAGTTACACGGGGCTTAAACTTTGGTGTAGGGTTGAAATAACCGCACTACATGCTTTTAGTAACTGAAGGCCTCAGGCAAAGCAAAGTTATCCATTTCCATACACGTGTCTCAATCTCAAGGACCAAACAACCAACAACTGATTGTTATTTCCTCAACATAGTAACTAAACTAACATGATAACCAGATAAATCGTAACGTAATTAAGGCACATAACTTTAACAAGATCGCTGGAACAAGGCTGTTGTTTGTTTCTGTCCGCAATTTTGTACCAAATTATAGAGCACGCTCGCCGCTCCGCGTAGTTTGAGGAACGCCTCTCACGAAGAAGTAGGGCTGCCAATAATGCCATTTAGTCTAGAATTAAATCTAGCTACGTATAGATTTTACTCAAATGGCGTGTGAAGTTGGAAGTCTGGGTTTACATTACACAAAATGCAGGTTTTGGTAAAAATTAAGAAGCTGAAGTAAGGTTCCGTCAATCTTACAACATACTCCGAAATTTTTTAAAAGAGTTACCGTGGCCCTGGTAGTTGGGCCCTAACATAGGGCAGAGGGCTCCAGAAGGAAAAGTGGTAGGGTTAAACTCAAACATATACTTTGTAAGTATACCTACCTAAGTTGAAAGTTCCAGGAATACTTACCTACTGATGTTGATTACACTTGATACAAAAAATACATAGGTATTAGGCACATCAGGTTACCACAATCTGTCAAATTCTGCAATCGATTTTCAACCTTATCACAATGGAGGTGGGTTAATGTTCGATTGGTAAAATTTGACAAATTCGTATACGTTGACCTGCTGTTGTCTGTACCTACACCTTCTTTTCTACTCGACAGCCCTTAATTTCACAACTGAATAAGGTAGGTATAGCTACCGACATGTTTAGATTCTAGATAATTATTTCTACAATACCAAATTGAAGCTCATGTTCTCATTCAAAATGGTAATTTGCGTAATCTGATATAATTACTACTTTTTTTTTTTATGGTGAAACCATTCTATGGGAATACAACAAATTACAACTTTTGAATCTTTGTACAGTGTGCACACCTAAGTTGAACTTTTGAAGTTTAAATGTGAAGCGCACCTAGAAAGTACGGGTCTAACTTTTAACTGGGGAAGTACTGAAATAAAGTTTCAGCGTGGGTTAAAACAGTACATCAAACTAGGCACTCTTACCATACCCATCTCGTTTCAATAAGAAAAATCCAAATTGAGTACCAGTGCTGCCATCTATCCACGTGTCAGCTGACGAGCCAGACACTTGTTAAGTGGGCGTACACCAGATGGCGCGGCTAGTAAATAAAAGAACACCAAAAAATCATAGAATCGTAGATATTTTTGTTATTTTGAATTAATTGTTTCTTTCAAGTAATACCTGCTTGCATTATCTTACCAATACTGATGCAGTTACTAATCAAAGTTTAATAATAATATCAGTCACTAAGATACACGTCTAAAATTTGGTTTTTATTACTATNACCTATTTATTAGTTTATTTAAAAAAAATGGATTTTCTCAAACCAATTTTTTGGTTAAATTACTAAATAAAACAAGAAAACAAAGAAGCACGGACTTAAAAAAGTAGCCTCAAGTAGGTAAAAACTTGAAAAAAAATATCTTCAATAAACTTAATTAATAATTCAGCTTTACTTACTTAATCACAAATTTGTGCATAAGTAATGGAGCAGGTAGGTACGCTATCATACCTATTCAGCACCATCATCCGCTCTGAATCCTATTCAGTAGGTAGGCACCAAACCAATACAAACTCGATACTAATTACGAGTATCGAATAAGGTACTTGCGTAGTGCTAACGACGCCAGAACGAGTGGGACCACCCACAGACAGCCACCGTTTCATAATGAGAAGCTCATTGTAACTAACAGGCGTGTAAACAACTCGATATCGAATCACGAACGAGTTACGATCGATGGGGTGTGAAAGTGACTGCACTTGCCACTTGCATGACGAGGCGACGGAAAGCGATCAGTTGCCTGATTCGGCTGTTTGTCGTTGTCATTAATCACAGCTGCAATCTGGTCTCCTGGAATAAGTACTTACCTAATTAACTTTTTTATGGAGGCAATTCTTTCTAGTTTAATGTTATCTTATCAATATACTTACCTACTAACTCTAACATTCATGTTAAAGTTACACGGGGCTTAAACTTTGGTGTAGGGTTGAAATAACCGCACTACATGCTTTTAGTAACTGAAGGCCTCAGGCAAAGCAAAGTTATCCATTTCCATACACGTGTCTCAATCTCAAGGACCAAACAACCAACAACTGATTGTTATTTCCTCAACATAGTAACTAAACTAACATGATAACCAGATAAATCGTAACGTAATTAAGGCACATAACTTTAACAAGATCGCTGGAACAAGGCTGTTGTTTGTTTCTGTCCGCAATTTTGTACCAAATTATAGAGCACGCTCGCCGCTCCGCGTAGTTTGAGGAACGCCTCTCACGAAGAAGTAGGGCTGCCAATAATGCCATTTAGTCTAGAATTAAATCTAGCTACGTATAGATTTTACTCAAATGGCGTGTGAAGTTGGAAGTCTGGGTTTACATTACACAAAATGCAGGTTTTGGTAAAAATTAAGAAGCTGAAGTAAGGTTCCGTCAATCTTACAACATACTCCGAAATTTTTTAAAAGAGTTACCGTGGCCCTGGTAGTTGGGCCCTAACATAGGGCAGAGGGCTCCAGAAGGAAAAGTGGTAGGGTTAAACTCAAACATATACTTTGTAAGTATACCTACCTAAGTTGAAAGTTCCAGGAATACTTACCTACTGATGTTGATTACACTTGATACAAAAAATACATAGGTATTAGGCACATCAGGTTACCACAATCTGTCAAATTCTGCAATCGATTTTCAACCTTATCACAATGGAGGTGGGTTAATGTTCGATTGGTAAAATTTGACAAATTCGTATACGTTGACCTGCTGTTGTCTGTACCTACACCTTCTTTTCTACTCGACAGCCCTTAATTTCACAACTGAATAAGGTAGGTATAGCTACCGACATGTTTAGATTCTAGATAATTATTTCTACAATACCAAATTGAAGCTCATGTTCTCATTCAAAATGGTAATTTGCGTAATCTGATATAATTACTACTTTTTTTTTTTATGGTGAAACCATTCTATGGGAATACAACAAATTACAACTTTTGAATCTTTGTACAGTGTGCACACCTAAGTTGAACTTTTGAAGTTTAAATGTGAAGCGCACCTAGAAAGTACGGGTCTAACTTTTAACTGGGGAAGTACTGAAATAAAGTTTCAGCGTGGGTTAAAACAGTACATCAAACTAGGCACTCTTACCATACCCATCTCGTTTCAATAAGAAAAATCCAAATTGAGTACCAGTGCTGCCATCTATCCACGTGTCAGCTGACGAGCCAGACACTTGTTAAGTGGGCGTACACCAGATGGCGCGGCTAGTAAATAAAAGAACACCAAAAAATCATAGAATCGTAGATATTTTTGTTATTTTGAATTAATTGTTTCTTTCAAGTAATACCTGCTTGCATTATCTTACCAATACTGATGCAGTTACTAATCAAAGTTTAATAATAATATCAGTCACTAAGATACACGTCTAAAATTTGGTTTTTATTACTATATCTTCGGTAGTATAGTGGTAAGTATCCCCGCCTGTCACGCGGGAGACCGGGGTTCGATTCCCCGCCGGAGAGGATCTTTTTGCATATTCTATATTTTTTTCATAATTAATCGTATATTATAAGCATTATTATGCAGGTAGGTACTGTGAATAATCTATGATGACGAATGCCACTTATGGACACTTGTCTTATCCAACGCAATTCGCAAGTATGCTAAAATCAGCTACAGTTGTTGAAAACCGTCGTTCCTTCACGTTTCAGATTAGAGGTCTTCATTCATACGTCGAGTATACTCTCGACTCTCGAGTTCAAACTTGGTTTATTTCTCGGTACTTGCGTAGGCTGTTTTGTTTTGTAAGTGCTGTGGCGCAGGCATTGTAACAGTCCCATATACATATTGGAAATCTAAGGAAAAAAATTATGCTGTTTTATTTTAGGTGAGTTTGTCGTCGCCACCCATCTTATGCAATCTAGGTAATTATCTCGGTATTTATAGTGTAATCACCGTGACCCTGAAATCCGGCGCTGTCTGAATTCTTTCTTTATCTTTAACTAGCACTTGACCGCTATTTTTATATCATCAGTAATTTATAGTAGGTAGGTATAACAGCCAAGTACCTATTACGCGGTATTACCAGTATTACGCACTATAGTAATGCGTGTCTTTCATTTATCACTGCCGTGAAACTAATTTGTATGTTTTGGCAATGATAAGATAGTGAAATTACTGAAATTCTCTTCTTGTAAAGTGCTTGTTCTAACTGGATTTTTTTATCAGTCATGTTAATACTCTCAAATGCCTATCCGCTCTTTACACTTTATCCAATATTGTTTTTGTATCAGCTTTTACACTGATTGGCACGTGTGTCAGATGCATAGTCATACTTATATCGTACGACTGATATGCTGTATTTTACCATAAACAAATTCTTTTCCAATTTATCAATATAATGCTGGGATAGGTGCCTAATAAAAAAGAAACAGTTTTATTCCAAAATAGACTTTTAATATAAAATTTCATAAAAACTTTCGTTTTCATATAATAAATACGTTTCGTCCTTTGGTAGATCAATTTTCAGAACAATAAAAACCGATTATCATCAGTGTTAAAACATAAAATCATAGAATTAATAAAAAAGTAAAGGTATAAAATCAAACTAAACAATACATTGGCCGTGTGTGATAGCGAGTATAAAATTAATGCTAACATCGTTTTATAGTAAAAAATTACGCGATACATAAAAGCATAATTATTCGAAAATTAAATAGACATTTAACATTAGAAGGCTACGTTTATGGCACAGAGGAACTATCGGGAGCGTGTCGCGAGCGCTCACTTCTCTTTGGGCTTCTTTTCCTTCTTGCGCGGCGGCGGGACTGGCGCCTCGCCACCCGCTGCCGCAGGGGCTTCCTTCTTCACCACTTTCTTTACCACCTTTTTCTTGGGCGGGTCTGCGGGCGGACTGGGCTGTGCCGGCGACGTAGGCGTCGCGGGAGTTGTGGGAGCGGCAGGAGTGCCGGGGGTGGGTGTCGCAGGAGAGGCGGGTGCCACTGGAGAGATAGGTGTAACAGGTGTCGCCGGAGTTTTAGGTGTGGCGGGTGTGGCAGGCGTCGCCGGAGGTGTAGGTGTGGCGGGTGTGGTAGGTGCCGCGGGCGTCGTGGGAGTGACAGGAGTGACGGGTGCCGCTGGAGTCTTAGCTGCCGCTGGAGTCGTAGGTGTCGCGGGCGTCGCAGGCGCCGCCGGCTGGGCAGTTTCCGTGATGGAGGATTCTATTTGCGCAGCCGTGGAGGACTTGCCCTTGGCGGCGCCTTGGGTCTTGACGCCGATCTGCGCGAGCGACACGCCTGGGGCCGGCGCGCTGAGCTCGCGCGCGATGATGGCGCTGGCGAGCGCGGCGGCGTCCTCCAGCTCGCTGTCGGGGGTGGGGAGCGGGTCGGCGGCGGCGGGCGGGCACAGCTTCAGTTTGCCCGCCGGCTTGCGACGCTCCTCGGCTACACAACCAATTTATTCTCGCCTTTATTCTCTCGAGCGATTAGACGTGGCGTTAGTATGGCGGTCACATTAGAGAGCAAGCTCGGTTAGGGCCTGGAACAAAGTCGAGGGAAAACAGAGCTACTTGGTTAATTAGAAACGATGCAAGCGGAAAGTTAGAAATTGTCAGTTCGGTGGAGTCACAAAGCTTCATGACCAATCATTACAAGGATTATTATTTTGTATTTGGAATCGGTTTTCTGGTAAGGAGTACGATCCATTATAGTTGTAAATAGGTCGAAGTAATAGGTATGAATAATTAAGTATTGTAATTATAGATAGGTACTACATGAGTGAACAAAACTGTGCTATCTACGTGAAGGTGTTTTATGGAGTGCTTTGAATAATGTTCCTTGCAATGCGTGAGTAAAAAAATAAAGCATCGGAAAAGATGTATTACGATTTCGGAAACGATATAAAATATCCGAAATTGTAACAATCTCAATGTGTTCATCACACAGACATATACAATAGTTGCACCAAAAGGCAACAGACGCAACTGATGCCATCTGATGCAACTGCGCAGTAACAACTCATTCAGCTAATTTACTTGACATTTCGTTTTATTACAAGTACTACCGACTACCATCATAATTATTATTTTACCAGAAATAGCTGAATGAGTGGTCAACAAAATGTCCCTACGATCTGCATCTACTTGGACGCAACCCAATAACCACGGAATATTTCGGTAGAAAATTGTACAAACAACAAGAGGAATTCAGATTTGGCTGATGTATTTTTAATCGGTAAAGAATTTAATCCGATTGGAAAGGAGTAGAGTTAGGGCTATGGTTTGGCAGACTTCACAATGTAGGAGCTTAATAATAAACGTAAAATATTATGTACAGGTACAGGTCCCTCACCGTAACCCACATTCAGCGCAATTATAAAGTTGTGTTGAGTCCAAGTAAAATAATTAATATTACCTGATCTATCAAAGCCGCGTCTCTTGAGCTGCCTCCTCGGAAGCTGGGTGAAATAACAACGAATTTAAACGAAACGTATGCTGATAAAATAAACATTAAAACCAAACATCACAAAACGGCACAAAAGAAAACATGTGGACACATCGAGTATAAGGTGACGGTCATCTAAGCTATTCACATACATCTGCCGACCGATCCACGGCAAACGGATGCAGCTAACTATAAATATATTAGTAGAAGTCTGAAAACTGCAAATGAACTCTGTGTGAATTGACAGTGCAAAGCTGTTAATCTTCGGCGGTGTCCTTGTGGGTTTACTCACTTTTAGCAGCGGGGATAGCGGGGGCCTCTTCCTTGGACGGCGTGTTGGCGAGCGGCGGGCTGTCGGACGCAGCGGCGGCCGGGCTGGCCGGCGACGCGGGGGCTTCCACTACGGCCACTGCTGGCGCAGCGGCTACTGGAGCTTCAGTCTTGGGTGCCTCTTCTACCACAGCTGCAGCTTTTGGCGCTTTTTCAGCTTCTGGCTTAGCTGGAGCTGTTGGAGCGGTGACTGGTGGGAGTGCTTCTACAGGCGCAGGCACGTCTGAGACGACGGCTTCCACGGACACAGGAACTTCACTTGGCGCAGAAATTTCTGCTGGTGCAGACGCTTCAGGAGCGGCTGGTGCTACAGCTTCCACTGGCACAGGTACTACGGCTGGCTCTGGGACTGGCGAAGCTGCCTTAGCAGGCGCAGCAGCTACTTCCTCAGTTTTTGCCTCAGCGGCGGCGGCTGGGGCTGCTACAGGGGCTACAGCCTCCACAGTCACAGGTACTTCAGCAACCGCCGCGGCTGCGGGGGCCGGTTCGGCAGGTGCAGGCGCCGCACTTTCTGCCGGGACTACCTCTTTAGCCACTTCAACTTGTTCGGCTACGGGCTCTTGTACAACTTCACCAGATTGAACTACGACCTGTTCTGGAGCTGGCTGTGGGGCGGGTTCCCTGGGTGGAGACTGTTTGGGAGGTGAGGAACGTGGCTTGCTCAGAGTCTGCGAGATCTTGGCCCAAATGTTAGCGAAGGAGTCGGCACCCATGTAGTCAATGTTGCCAGCCTCCCATCCTTGGCGACGTGAGAGCTCGTCCAGGGCTTCACGCTGGCCAGCCGCGCCGGGCAACACTCGAGCCAGGTTTCCGGCAACACCAGTCTGTAACAGAGTAAGTCTTAGGTCATCTCTGATCTTGTGAATAATGATAGGACTACATTTTAAATAGGAATATTATTCATATATCTAAAGGAAAAATGTTAATAGATAGTTTAGTACGTGCGGAGTACAAACAACTGGTGAGCATGCAAAGCTGTCCTATAAACTGAGCATCAATTACGGTGGCAAGCACTTTTGCGTTTAAGCATTTAAAAATAAAAAGTTTTACCTGAGGTTGTCGGAGATAAACATGTATGTAACTTACTTGGTCTTCAACCACATTAGTATCCACAGGTTCGTCCTCCGGTTCAATGGGCAATGGAGAGTCCGGCGGGGACGGAGTCGGGGTGGGTGGTATTTCATGAGTGCATACTTTCCTCCCCCGCGCGTCTACAGTAACTCTGTGCCTTAAATAGAAGCCATCGTATGGGTGCCTTGGCATTATGTCATCATAATCATCACTTTCGGTTGCCGACACATCCCCATTCATCATTTCGTGTTCTCTATATGTATCAATTCGATGGAGTCTTCGAGTGCGACGAGTGCGTTTCTTATCTTTTTTTACGTGTACATGGTGTACTGCTATCTCTTCTTGTGTTGGGTAGTGTTTGTGTGAAAATGATTCATGATTTTTATAATTTTCGTGATGTTTTTGTTCATCGACATTATAATGCGACTGTATGTGGTGACTACTATTATCAGATTGATGATCATACGAGTGTTTATGTTCCTGGTGTTCATGACTGTGTTTGTGATGATCATGACTGTGACTGTGATGATCATAACTTTGGCTGTGATGATCGTGATGATTGTTGTCTTGTGGATCGTGATGATCATGACTATAGCTGTGTTTCTCATTATAATCATGATGGTGGAAAGGATGTTCGCGTATGTCATGATAATCGTGACTCTGGTTATAATGATCATGATAATCTAAATTGGGGCTGTGATGAACAGGGTTGTGGCTGTGATGCTCATGATGTACATGGTTATAGCTCTGGTAATCATGATGATCAGAGTGGTGGCTATGATCACCGTGATGGGAATGATGATGGCTCTGATGATCATGATGATCAGAGTCGTGACTGTGATGGCCATGATGATCAGAGTGGTGGCTGTGATGATCATGGCTGCTCCGGTTATGGTCATGGTGGTGATGCCAATGACTCTGATGTTGTTCGTGTCCGTGTTGAGTGTGTTGTGGCCAATGATCTGTACAGTGTGGTTGATTTTCTTGATTCGGATTATGTTCTGTATAAGTGGACGGAGGTTTTTGAGCTTGATAGTCCCATGCATACTTTCTGATTTCTTCGTGGTCTTCAATCCTGACTAGTTCAACATGTTGGCTGGGCCCGTCTTCTGCGATTGGCGGGATATGTCCTCTATAAATTGTCCATGGATCATGAAATTCTGACACATCGATCTGTTTCTCATGTTTGTCTTCTTTCGCTTGTACATCGGGGTGATGCCAAGCGAATTCCGACTCAGGGTCCAGGGTTGGTTGATAGTGGAATTCGTGTCGCACGTCATGTGGAGGTAACACCGGAGGCGCGTCTAGTGCCTCGGCCACCTCAACCTATCGGTTGAAGTGAAACAACTCAGTAGTATGCATGCACACAAACGCTTGAACTAAGCTTCGCACTAGCTATATCACTGTACAGTGCTAAAAACTTCGTCCAAGCGACTATCAGTTATTGTTTTTGCGTCACTTAATAAACATACTGATGTCAATCATTTCAGATAGGATAACATGTTGCAGAAAAGAGAAGATCGAAATAAAAAATTAAAAGAAATAGAAATTAAACTAAATTAAAAAATGCAACAACAATTCCGTATGTTTATAAAGATTCCGCGGCATTCCACCAAAATACCAACACCATCTACTCCCATACTGATATTAATTAAACCGTGCAAAAGCGAACAGATATAATATTTTGTGAAAGTTAGAAAATGTTAGTATTTTGGAGAAATATTATGTCACACGGGTAAAATAATGCTTCAAACATAAGGGTGCGTAAAGTAGCAGTACGGTGCACAAGCAACAGTGCAAGCTTTTGTTACAGGTGGGAGTTACTATTTAGTCACTCAGGGAATCACACCCTAACACGGTGCTATAATTAAAAGAAAAATATTAATATCAATACCTAGACACGTATAGAATAAGACTGAGTAAACGCAAGGTGAAAAGCTAAGTTGTAATGTGCAGTCTCACCTCTGCAACTTTAGAGTCCTTCCGTGAATGCTTGGAAAACATGTTGTTGTGTTCAGAACGGAGGTCGTAATGACTATGGATCGACTTACTAGACCGAGCGAGGTACTACGAGACGCTCGCGGTCACCACATAAACCGCACACAGGCGGCTCCGATTTCAACAATGTGTAACCAATATGGAAATTAATATCTAGATCAATTGCAATAAATACGTAATACTTAAGACATCTCGAGGTTACAACAGCGCATATTATTTTTGTGGTAATTCTATATTTGATGTATCGATTTCCATTGTTCTATTTGTATTCGTTGTTCGCCTAAACAAGTCTGCATACGTATGTCTAGATGGAATAGACATTGTTTGGCTTGTCTCGTGTTATTTATAGACTAATCCTACTTGTGTTCTTAGAAGATGACCAAAGCCATTTTAGAGTCTATAGATAATTGTTGTACTATCTTTGCCTAGGTTGTTACAGCCGTAGCTAAAGCGTTCAATGACTTACCATGCCGATATCGAGCTGAGAGTGAACATCTCCCACGAAGATGTCCCACCACAGTTGGAGCAGGCCGCGGATATGCTCAGGCGCATCCACGGAACCTGACTCGAAGTTGAACTGTTGCAGCCATGGCTTGGCAGCTCCGATGAAGTGGATAATCTTCAAATTCTGCCCGTAGCTGGAAGAATTTATGAATCAGGAAGACTTATATTGCGAATAAAATAAATCATGAATTACGTTTTTGGGGGCATTCCAAGACCCTTCTGAAGAGTGGCAGAATTGTTCTAGAATATATAATATAATAGTTTCTTGATGCGTAGAATACGACTTTATTCATAGAATTTAATAGACGGGTTCAATCTTATTGGCAGCTACGCCATGGCTGCGATAAAAATTCAATTTAGCAAACCGTTTATCGTGGTCATGTGGACCATGAAAAAGCGCAAGTTCAACAACAAATATCTATGTACCTATCTCTTTTTGATAACATGGTATGATTAGACAGGAGCCTATCCTTACATGTCGTTTGGTGTTTAGTTTTATCTTTGTTTAGTCGGTTTAGATAACACAGACTGTATTGACAAGTCAAAAAAATACTTTGCACAGAGGATGGATAATTTTGGCTCCTGTAGAATGATCTGGCCGAAACGACCGTATTTTAAAACTCCTGATTACGTATGTTTATACGAGAGCATAAACGTTACGGTATTTATATAATATTGCGTAGGTATTGTCATCGATATATACCCATAAACGAGTCCATTTGCGACATATAGTATTTACGACTGCCAACGTCAATATCGGACGCGAATGCATCAGGTATTTTCACTCGTGCGGATCAAAGTGGTGAGATAAACTGTTTTCTTGGTTATAATGAAGTCTCTGTGACTCACTGTCATGTGGTTACATAGTTTTATACAATAGAAATATTTTCGTTTGGTTTATACTTGTCTCGCTGCTTCAGTATTTCGATCAAGCTTTGTCTTCCAAAATTATCCATACTCGAGCAAATATGCATTTGGAAAGCTGTCAACACAATGATTATTAAGATAACACGTGTAGTAATGACTCACTGTTTCAAAGCGGGCAGATACGAATAGAAGGCAGCAGACGTCACATTGTAGAGGAAAGGCAGATGCTTGTTGATGTCGCCGTGAGCCCAGTCAGAGAAGAAAGAGTTCAACAGACCTTGGTCGCCACCTGTCACCAATTATACGTGTTACATCCTAAGCCACTTGATAAATCACCCTCATTAATAAGCAAAAACATCCAAGAACAAGTAAACATATTTCGTATTAATTTCCATGACAGTTTACATGAAAATATGACAAAATGATATCAGCTGTGTAAATAATAATCGTTTTGCAAATATCTGTAAGAGATCATACGTTCTGGAAATTCAGCAATTGCAACCAAAAACGTCTAAACAAAATAATATTTGGATGTTATGTGAAGGCAATTGAGTGGCTTTTAATTTTAGTTATGAATCAGTATGAAAGAAGACTAGCAAAAATACAAATGGGAGCTTAAAAAGACGTTACCATCGAAACTGCCGCGCTCCTGTGCGAAGGTGATGAGTTTGCTGAAGGTGTCCGCGGAGGGGGAGAACACAAACACTCCTGAGTTAAAGCAGTCGGGCCAGCCGACATCGGGAGCCGCTGATAGCTGCTCACGTTCGAACAACTCGTCGCTGTTTTGTACCACCTAGGGAAAAAGTTTATCGTTACGTTTTTGGAGATTTTAGGCTTCAAGAAAACATTGCACTTTTGGGACATCATCTTACAGAATACAAACACTAGTTTGGACATAAGCACATATTGGTCTCAAGGTCAGTCATTTACTCTTTCAAACTTATGGTAAACGACAGAAGTATTTTTAGCACAAATCAATTTTTATCTTGTTGATGTGATTTTATCCTCTTGACCTTTGTCGTTTGGACAATTTGATAGATCTAATCAGAATTCCGAATTATAATGCTCTCATTATACAAGAGACTCGTTACGACCCACGTGAGGAACATGAATGTTACAGTTGCTGTTGTGTTTATCGAGCACTCTTTATCTACGCGTGGATAAAACTTGCGAGTTGACACAATAACCTGCGATAAATAAAACTCAGCGAGTCAATGGATTCTACCGAAACACTATCTCATTGTTTATTGTTGGGACTTAAATGTTCATAAATTGAATTTTTCTACTTGCTTTAATTATGTAATTTCATGATAAAAGCGATAATGGCATGCGAGTATCGTGTAATGACAGTTTTACTTTCACAAGACATGACGCTGTCTTCAAAACTAAAGAATGAAAGTGAAAATATTGGAGCGGGTCCAAAATTGTCGGGAACAAAATATTTGGGCCACGGTTATGCGGCTCGTCATCTCGTGTTACTGCACTAACGTCCACATCCGGTAACATTGACTTTCTTATCGCATAAACAGTTACAGATCGAAATAGAGTTAACGACTTTTACATATGCTCGTTAATACAACATAAAAAAATCGAAAACGATTTACAGCATTCAAAACATTTACGATTCCCGCCATCTCTATGACATCACACATTAAATAGTGAAGCATTCGCAGATTTGGCTGAGACCACTGTGTGCTAATGCTTGACCATTAATCAAGAATACCCACTTTTAAATGAATCCACGCACATCTCTTTAATAGACTGGCGAGTAAGCCACTTTACGTATATTAATTTTGGTTGACTGTCCCAACACAAGAATTGATTGAAGCAATCGCCGGCGAACGACGTTTATCTATATTGCTGTTTGATATTGCAAAAATATTTACACTGGAAACTTTATTTTGTAGCTCCAGATCATCATACATAAACCTTGCTAAAATGGGAATGGATGGTGACGCGAGGACATGAAAACGTTTACTTAATAGATGCCGGCAAACAGCTCAACGTGTACGATCTAATTTAGTCTAATTCATTAGTGCCGTCGACATTATAGGACACTCATTAATTAAACTTTAGAGAGAAGACAGATCTGTCTGAGAGTGTTGCCAAGTGGCAAGAAGCTCACCAATGTGTCGGCATCCAGGAACACGCACTTGTCATACTGCGTGAGATTCCAGCAGTGGATCTTGGTGAATGTGATGCCGAGTTCGGGCCGCTGCAGCAGCGCGAGGTGAGCCGCATCTTGCGAGTCCAGTACATCCACAATTATCACCTCTGCGAACACCGCGCGAAGGCGATCTCTGAGAACACCCAACACGAACACATTTAAAAAATCTTTAAACGTTACTTAAGTAGTGGTGTTCGTGGAAAATACCTCGTGTAGGATGTTAACCACTTAAGCTCAATTATTGTTGTTTATCAGATCAACATCGATCGACAGATAAAGTGGAATCAAGATCAAGATCTGTCTATCAATATGTCGCTCATCCTGAAACGAATTATAATGGCCACTAAACGTGATAGCCATCAATATTTGCATTTAAACGTCTTTATTTGTCTGTATATGTATAGTTTGAGTTCTAACGTCGCCAATAATTACTTAGACGACAAACTGTTTGCACGTGAAACATTATTTGAGTAATGATCTGTGAATATTCACGAATGCATAAATTACTCGCTAAAACGAAAAAAGAGGATTGTAAACTGTGAAATAAATATAATGGCACAGTGATAATGTCGTATGACTGTATCGACAATCATACAATCAGTCAATAATGGCAATTTAAAAATAGGTGTTATCTTCGGAGCGCTCTGAGTAAGATACATTAGTGATGACTGCCTACTTTTAATTGAGTTTCAATTGTTTGTCATTTAAACTGCAAGTGGGAATTACTAGCCTAGGATTTATAACAAGGGCAGCTGAAGTTCCACGGCAGGTCACAATATTTTAATCCTTTAACTAACGTCACTTGCTTTTCTTCAAATTATGGACGTGCTCCAAAAATCTACTAAATATCCAATCTGCATATATTTGAATACTGTGCCTGATTTCCATTTTTGTTAAGGCTAAATGAAGGCACATTTCAGTCAATCGCAGAATTTAGTATAACGTCCCTGATTGCGCAACTTTTATTTTTATAGCCCTTGGCAAATAGCCTTAGTCTGACCCAAATTACGAATCTACTCATTTTGTGCAGAAAAAATATGTTTACACATTCATTCTTTGGAGTGTCATTGTAGGCTTAAAATAGACCACCACTTCTTCATGTGGGTGTCATGTCGTCATACAAAACTGATGTTGGACCAACCTATATCATAATACCCAAGTACCAAGTGCAAGCCTAGAAGGTACCGTTTTATCCATCAAGTCCGAAGTTCTCCCAGTGTTTTCAAATGTCATACAGTAATTAAATTATTGTTATACCTCATGGGATCAGTGACGGAGGGTGTGATGAGTACCACGGCTGGGTACGTGGAACCGACGCGGCGCAGCGAATGCGCCAGCACCAGGGCCCCCAAGCCGTACGAGTCGTTTGTGGCTAACGTCACCCATGCTCGGTCTGCAAAACAATACGGTTAAAGGAAACCAGACGTTAGACAATCAACACATAAACAGCATTGACTTGAAGAGCGTTGTTTTGTCAACATGGAGTTGCTAGGTCACTGGCATCGAGTATATGCACGGCCCCGCTTTCGATTATTATTATTGGCCACACCTGCCAAACTGCACGCTGTTTGTTGACATTAGTTATCTTTGCACTTGTAGATGATGCGTATCAGTAGATGTAGATGTATACTAAGCAGATACAGACAATTTTATTCCGTTACTCATCCATCACCGTTAATGGCAAACATTAGTTGTTGTCACTGGTACCTGGTCCCCCAGAATTAGGACAGTGAAATCAACTAATAGGTATGACAGTAGAATGTTTTTATTTAAAAGCAAATATAGTATCAGGAATGGACTAAACTGTACAGGAATCATTCAGGAATTAATTAGTAAAAAATATACATATTATTATACAATTTTCCTGAAACACTTTTAATGCTACCAGAGTGGATATTCCATAAAGCCGAAAAAACCATGGCTTCTTTATTCAATATAAAAATGGGAGTGTGTCTGAATTTACTTAATTAATAATGGAAATTGAAAAAGGTTGACCTTTAAAAGGATACGAGGGCATCCCGACGACCAGGAGACCAAACAATCGTAATAACAAGTATTTTGCACTTTTGCCTATCACATTCTTTGGATCAAATTTTTAGCTGGTCAAAGAAACTGGTGTAAGTGCTGGTGGACTGTTCTATCTCTCAAAGGAGAAAAATAATTTCTTAATAAATACTATCTTCAGTTGCGAAAAGTTTTTTTCACCAGCTTGAGTGCTATCTTACATAGAATGGTGGTCGAGAGTTCTATAAACTCTCAATTATGACAAAGTAAATCTCAAAAACTGACAGTGGCTCAATTAAACACGTTATTTATAAATCCGCAGTATAATTTATGTCTAATTTGCAAACGCACGAGTCTAATCACATTTGTGTATTCGCCATTGGTGCCAAAGACGTAAATATCTAAAATAACTGGAGAAACGTTGTTTTGGAAGATTACGTGCACATATATTTTAGCGATCTGCTGTCCGTTCATGTCGGGGCGTCGCCTTCGTCATCGTAAAATGCCATGAGGAAGTGCGCAGTTTCTTCCTCTCAAGACGCAGACGCAGAGCTCCTACGTATATTTTGTAGTGGGTACATACAATATTGGCACGTGCTACTAGAGTTGGCGCCGTAGATGCGTATGCGCACTATTATTTCTTCACCTGTCAATATCACCACGTGTTCATACTGAAGACTTGACATTCAGTTTAATTAGGAAACATTTTATTGCCTAGTCATTTGTTATCATGACTTGTGCAATTTTGGCATGCCATGCGATTTATTATACTGATTTAGTTTCGCAACAAGGTACGAACTACAAAAGTTTAGCCAAAACCATTACTGGCAGTATTATTTTCGTTTATAATATATGGACAAACGTGTCGGATTCCACAAATTACTGACTGGAATAGCTCCCGGCGTCCAGTCTGCGTGGGCCATTACATATACCACCATGCAATAGACAAGTGCCGCACGTTCAGTTCCGAAATAGCGCGACACAAATAAAATTCAAAATAAAACGACTGAGTCGCGTTAGATATTTCGTGTCGGGAACGTCCACGCCTATGTATTCCACAATTAAACTCGTAAGTCTTCTCTATCTACTAGTGACGTTCCAGACTGTTGGACATTCCCCGCGATCACAAATCCTATGTATGATTATCCAATTGTCTGCATACGTATCTGTTATATGAATAGAAAACTTGCTTTGAAAGGACTTCTACTAATTTGTGCCATTGTGATATCACCGACTTCGCCACTGCAGAATGCCGATGTCGATGTTAGTTGATTTATGTTATAAACTTAAAACATCCTCCATGTCATAAAATTATCAATTTTACATCAGGAAATTCCGTCAATGTTCGAGGCCAAAGTTTAGTGGTTGAAATCTGCTCATTACATATTTTTATAGCGTTAATGATTTATCAACAACAAGATTTATTTTCTGAACTTCAGTTCGATAGCTGCCAGGATGATTTAACAGGAAACGCCAAAATATATTTAGCTAGTGGGAGAGTTATTGAATGCACGAAACATTCTCCTGGCAGAAGGCACCCCAACAAGGCACTCGAGAGTTGAGATGCAGGATCAGGCGCGCTTGGGAGCAATGTCCCTGCGGTTTCTATTTAGGTGCGGCCGGTCCGGCGGGATGGAACCACGCGGGCAGTCGACCGTTTAACGGAATAAAGGAATGCAATGATGACGTGTTCATCTTTTTATATTGTCACACAACTCTATTCTAAACTACCAAAGAAAAATCGCCATATAAAAAATAGGCTTTCGTGATCCTCACTTTCTAAGCTAATGTCTGATGCACACGCTAAGCGCCTTCAGCGAAATTCTTTGCACTTAGTCAATATTTAATTTTCAGTGTTGTAAAGTGAAAACCGAACACTAAGACTTGTCGTTTAGAGAAAGTGGGACTGGTTTGGAACCGTGCTTAGTACAAACGAAGCCAATAAATCTTTCTAGGTATTGTGCCGTAAAACTGAACGACTCTCAGTTCTGCAAAATCCCATTCCTTTGGAACATGGAATAATGGGTTCAAATTATATTCATGACTGCATTCAACTACTTAAATCATGTTAACTAGGTGCTTTCGAATCAAATGATACTGCTATTGTCTGGAAATTTGAATGGTTTATTGCATTTATAAGCGATCACGATACAGCTGTATTATCTACATAAATATAAGATGGATCGGCGCCTGTTAAGCCGCAATCAGGTCGGATGAACCTTTGTGGTTTATGTTGAATATCGGATATCAAGTTAGGACTATACCTAAGATACAGGCGCCAGATTAGCTTGACAAATACTCTTAGCAAATTACTTAGTAGATTGCTAATCCTGATAGGTTGATATCAACCACCTTATTATAAAACGTGGTTTTAAAACCTACCGGCTTTATTGCTAGCCTTAGACCATTAACTTTATTTGAGACGTTTAAACCTGGTTCCAAAGCCGGTACTTTGATACCACGTTTTACAAAATCCATGATANTAATTAAAGACTTATTATTGTATTTACATCCTAAGTATAAAGTTAACTACATTTATGTACACTTAAGTACCTAAAATTTTAATCTAGTAGCACAGTTTTAGGGTATTGCATAGTTTTGTTTCAAAACCACTAACTACACAACAACAAAAGCAATGGTACCTGTAAAAGATAAAAGATAAAAAGATAAAAGATAATTTATTTTGCAAATATGGGTACATACATGATGGTTACACATAAATAGGGTTCTGCCATATTTTACCAAATTGGCATGCAAAAACAAAAAGATATTACTATTAAAAATTAAAAACAATAACTAAAAAAACAAAAATCTAATCTAAAACACACTTAAAATTAAAAATTATTTATGCCTTACTACTACTTGGAAGGGCAAAATCCATCTCATTAAAAAAATCATTTATACTGTAGTAGGCTTTATAGGCCAAGAATGTGGACACTATGTATATGTCGCAGCCAACTAGTTGAATTAGCCAGCCAATTGGACGCCTAGGCGGTTAATAAAACGTCGACATCCAATGAAATAGCGGAAAATCAACTAGGCAAGTGACTGAAGACAACGTTTAACTAGATGGCCAAACGTCATTTAGTCATTTTGTTGAATTCGATATTGATGAATTTTATAGGGTGACCGACCATGATTTCTGAAATGTATAAAGACTACCTTTTACTTATAACTGTGAACACTTGAACTAGGCGTACTGGTACTTTAAAGAAGCTAGGCGGGAAGTTTTAAAGTATAATAAAACTATTAAAATAAATAAAAATTATGTTTATTAAAAAGCATTCAAAATTAAATTTCTCATATAAAAAAAAATGAAGAACATAAAAATAAAATTGTCGGGAACTTCTGTACACACCATAACTGCTGTAATCATCTTAATGGCACAAAATATATGACTTATAAAATAAAGCCCCAATATAGAAAACACGCACAAAAACTATATTTACGGCAAAAAATACATTCACTGACTTCACTGTTTACACTTTTGACGCCATATTGGTTGATGTGACAGACAGCGCTGATGGTGGTCAAAAACTGAACTATATTTGAATCACTTGGCGGGATTGAATTTAGTCATTTTAAAAGGGCTGATTTTCAATAAGCCAAGTTGTTAAACGTTGAATGATTCTAGTGCAATCAACTATCGGCCTAGGCGTACAGTTGGATGTCGACGTTTTATTAACCGCCTAGGTGTCCAATTGGCTGGCTAATTCAACTAGTTGGCTGCGACATGGACACTAGCCTCTCTAGATTTAATAAAAGGATCTCTTATGACTCTGTTTCACGAAACGATGTCAAAATCAAATGACTGGCTGAACCCGTGAACAGGTTGGTCTTAATCAAATGGTCTTATCTCCATTCCACCTCAATTTTTTCTTCCTTCAGAATCGATTGATCTGAAATTTCTTGCTGGGTCCACTCTACGATCTCTTTAAAATCGATCAAGTATCTATACACAACAGTATTGTAATTTAAGTAAATTCTAGGATGGATTCGAGCTTCCAAAATTTTGGCAAGATACTAAAAATGAAATATCGTAATCGGAGTTGAAACGGTTAAGATGACTGCAAAACAAATAAGTGCAGTTACCATAACAGTTGATATGGAGCCACTGATAGGCTCGCTGTTTATGAATGTCGATATTTGTAATAGATAACGACACTCTGTTTACGATCGCAAACTACTGATATAAAAGAAATTACAACGTAGGGTAGAACAATTCGTAATCTTCGCTTCTAACGTAGAAGTGACGTAGATGTTTGTGGGGTCAATAAAGATATCGGACACATGCTAGACCAGAATAATTCAAGGTCATCCGGCTACCTCACAAAGAATTTCACAAAAATTTCAATGTTATACCGATCTAATTAATACTTATATCAGGTCTTTTAATGGCACATTTAAGTATAGATGATTTAACTATATTACGTTTGCATATCGAGAATTTAAAAAATAAATAAAATGTCTGGAGTTTTTTTTTATTATCGCGATTGTCAACTGGTAAAAAACATGTAGGTACCTACTAGGGATATTTACACCATAGAATAAGTGTGGTCCATAATGTAGATTTTTCCTTAATGAGACCTAAATTCGTAAAACAATGTAAAAAGTGAAAACGAAATGAAGATTTCAGTGAGAGAATTTACAGCTGACCAGGAAAACACTCAGACTATTTTTATCTACCCTTGTAAAAAATAATTAACATTTAAATTAGTTAAATACTTTCGTTTCTGTTCAATTACCGGTTTCAATTATTTTAGTAAGTAAATAAAGCATGGGAATGGTTATTTTATAGAAAAGCCGGTAGATTGAGGTGTAGAAAGTATAGGTAGTGTAAGCTTACTTGACATTATGTGGCCGGGTGTAGTCTCGCGTGTGACAGTTCCAGTCACGTCTCTTGTATCACGAACTACACGCGCTCTTCGCGCAACACTAGCTAATGCACGCAGCGTGCGCGACCGGCGACCGCGACCCCCTCGCCGCGCTAGCACTCACACTATCTCACAAACGTCATCGTGTATTCCTACTCAAACTCACACATACGTGGAAGCGACGCATGCGTATTAATAACAAGATAATTTGACTGATTCTAGTATAGTTTTCAGTTGATTTTATATCGTCAATTTATGTTATTTTGTAATTGTAAAACGAAATATTGAACGAAATTAAATATATTTTTTTGTTCTGAAAATTTTTTTGTAGTTTTGTTTTTTATACCTACATACTGGCAACTCTGAACCAAGAACACTCAAGCAGCTGTTCTCGGCGATCGATAGATGTCAGTGGGTGTCGCTTTATTTTCGTTGCCGTATATAGCATAACGGTATCCGTAGTAAAATCACTTCATGGTAGTGATGTTAAGAGAACTGAGAACTATCGATAGGAGTCACAAAATCCAACGTGTTTCGGTTTGATATGCAATGATTTTACCATTATATTACTTTGTATCGAAGTGTAACGAATTATTGAGTGAAGGCATAAATACCTACTATGTTCAGAAGCTTGTGAAATTATAGAATTATGTATTAGTAATTGAAATTGATTTAATCGATTATAGCTGTGACTTACACTTTAATCGAGACGTAATCATTTTAATGGTGTTAACCGTTGAAATGTAATGGCTTTTAATCGAATTTAGGATACCAATGTTATCGATACCTAAAAAATGATTCGATATTTTCTAAATAGTGATATTACATCCCTACATCGCTATCCAATAGTCTCTTTCATACTCGGGGACGTTCCGCGGTCTTCTTTGATATTATTAAACGTGAAGACGGGTCGATGAACGAATTCGGCAAAAAATGACGGTCAATTATGCAATGCGATACATTATGGACAATCCGTAACCACGGATTTGTGTTGGAAAACAAAGAAGGGACGTTTTAAACGAAAAATGTCGTAAAAGGCAGGTTAGCGTGTTGTGTTTGTTTTCGGTGTTTCGGTGGAAACGATGGCCAACTCCCCGACTAGTATAGAAACACAAATAGACAGTTTTTTGGAGCAATTTAAGAGGAGTGCGTCAAAAGCGATGGAAGAGAGGATGGAGTGGCCTGATGGACCGTCGCCAGGTGGAGTCGTGAAGTCTCGCAGTAGCTGCTTCGCCCTGGACGCAGCAGCTGGTGAGTAATACTTCCACATAAATGGATAAATGTAAGATTGTATGGCAATAATACAAATTATACTTACACCTGAAAACCAAACTACGGAAAATATATCAACTAAAGTAACGGCTACATACCCTTATTTAAATTAAAAAAATAATAATGTTAAAAATAAATGAATCTATCTACCTCCAGAATAACGCACGTAATGTAATTCTTAATTTCTAATTAGATTACAAATGAATGTTGTCGGCTACTCTCTCCACTACGTTAAATACGCTTTTATTGTAAATACCACTTTTTTACTTCGTTTAACAGTAAAGTGTTTTAATTACGGCAAAGAAACTAATAAAAAAACTGAACTACACTTTTTTGACTTATTTTTGTAGAATGAAGGCTGACAGGCGGCAGGTGAACACTAACTTTTTTTTTAGGGTGTGTGACCTTGTTGTGCGTTGAATGAACCCAAATATTATTCTGGAATATCTTAGATGTTGTTAAATATCACAGTGATAATTGTATCACTGTCGTCTTTATTTATTTACCGTCTTTATTTTACTAGTTTTCGCCAGCGGATTCATCCACTTCCTGATCCCTCAGGACACGGATAAATGTCTAAAAAACCTTCAAATATGTCATTCTGATGTATAAAATATATTACAAGCCAAGTTTCATAATCATTTTCGCGTAAATACGTAAAAAACGTGAAAACGTACACATACTTCCAAATTATCGCCTTTATAATAGGTATTACTAATATTGTACATTTACTAGTAGGTATAATACTTGTTCATAATCGGGATTACTACACGTAATTTCTTTTTGCCAGATTTGTTCGATCTACTTCTCTTTTTGAAAGTCCATTAAATATTATCATCATTACAAATGGTGCATGCTCATTTTATTAAATGAGACAACACATTGGTCCACAATAACTTTGAGTGACATGTTAGGAAATAGAAGTGCGGACGTCGAAAGGAAATGACTTTAATAGAATAACCGGTGTAAGCCCGCCCAGAGCTTATTTACGTAGTATTCCTATGTATACTTACTTATTCAAATATGCAGTTATTACGTAGATTTAGTAGGCACCAACGTCATTTTTAATGCCAGGGCTGTTGGCAGTTGTATGTTTCATTTTGTTCCACGCCGTTGCTCTTATATGGGTGCCCTGGAATAATTTTTATACCTGCGTATATTTTATGTTGTGAATAAGTAAAGAAAGACCGAGTTCAAATATCACTAGTAAGTGTGTATATTTTTGACTAGCTCTTTCCCGCGGTTTTACCTACGCCTGGTGAAATTTTCATCCCACACCCGGATAAAATATAACCTTATCACCCAGCAGTAGTGTAGCTTCTTATCAGTATTTTTTTTTAATTAGTTCAGTAGTTTCGGAGCTTTTAAGGTACAAACAAACTAATATAAATATTTATAATCGAGATAGCTACCAACCAATTTATTATACAGACATCATTATTGTATTACAAACTCCTTTTATAGAAATTGCATAAAAATACCACATTCGAGTAACTTTGTAAACACGAAAACATACAAGTGCCTAAGCTTACGAAACTGGTTATTGATTGGTAACTAAGCATAAGGCTTTTCGTCGACACGTGGGATTCTCAATTATTCATTCATGTAAAGAAAATAAAAAAATAATGACGTATGTACATACCTATTCATTTATTTTACTAATAGTAAGTAACAGTAGACATTTAATTACTATCAAAAACGCTTTATGGTGTATTTTTAAAAGTGGAAAATAAATATCCTTCAAATGTGATTTTTCTATTTAATAGGTCTTGCATAAATTACATCAATTTTACGATGATTAATTGTATAGCAAACTGGTACATTTACCTGAAATACGAAATGAAATCAAATGATGTCCTTTTAGTTTCTATCATAGTAAATAAATATTTTTTTGTATTATCAATTAAGTTATTTTTAATGAATAATTATTTAAAATATTATTTTCATTAAACAATATTATAAAATAACGGCTCTTTACAAAAACAGTCCGTTTAAATTTTACCGCGCTAGTTCGCTACCACAGCGTCGATACGGAAACGCGTGCTCAGCGCAGTCTGGTGGTGGCGCACTGTACTAATTACGTGTTCTACGGCGTCCTCCGATTTTATTCACGGAAAGTGTATCGCCATATTGCTTCCGTGAACTCAGTGAAATATTTGTACATTTCTCTTCAATTATGACTGTAATATCGAAATGAAGTGAATTAAAACAAACCACAGTCTGTTGGAAACTGTGGGGATACATTTTTATGCATCTCAGTCTCTGATATTGCGTGAAAAAGGTGAGTTTCATTCTTCCTTTGCTATGACTATATGGCCCAATATTCCACGGGAGTTCGATCCGCTATGCGATAATGAAACTTAAAAAATGCGATTAAGGTTAATAATTGCGCGGTTTTTGTTATGTTTATTTACATGAATTTGAAAAGTTATCGCGGTTTTTCTTGTATTCTGCTTTGGGGTTGTCGATTCTCCTAGTGGTCGGGGCGGGTTTGTCGTGTCGCTTTGTACATACACGTATGTACGTACATGTGATTTGACGTGAACGATCGGTTGTAGCGTCGAGCAGGCGGAATGTCGTTCGAAAAAATGGAAGTGGTGAACCCTGCTGAGAAAGAGGCGAGCGAGGTGCTGCATTCGTTGCTTTCTGTGGAGCGGCGGAGCGTGGACAGCAAGGAGGCGATAATAGTGTCCATACCAGCGGACCAGAACGGCGCCGGTGATTATGGCGAGAGTGCACAGTGGCACACCCCTGTCATGGGCCAGCACTCTGTTTTTGAGATGGGGGCACAGAACATGCAACAACATAACTACAATGGTCACCAAGAGCAGGTACTTAACCAACTACTATTTACACATCAATAGGCAATTATCTACTTGCTCGATAAGACCTTTGTATATCCATAAAACTGGTTGTTTAATCACAGTTGTTGCTTTACAGGTTCTATGGCAAGGACACACAATACAGGTGGAAAATGGTACGGCCAATTTGCCAAACATACCTGGTACCTACAGTATTGAGTTTGAGCCGCATGTTGAAGGTGAACCAGGAGATATGGAAATTGACACTAAACCCAAAGTTGAAAAGAAAACGGGTAATAAAAAGAAGAAAAAAACTGATTCAGATAGCGATGAAGAGGTTCTGGACAATAAACTCGAAGATAATCCTGCACAGGTGGGTTTATTTTCAAATATTAGAGGTTATATGTGATAATAACAACAGAAATTGCAACAAACTTTTAGTTTTCTATGTTAATTACTATATTGTGCCGAATTGTGATCTTGATAATTTAGCATTGATTTTGAGAGATTATTTTAGGAACTAGACTACCTTTCTTATTGAATTTATTAGCTTTTAAACCATTATTTCTAAGCATAGTCGCAGACTTCACTA
Source organism: Heliothis virescens (assembly GCA_002382865.2). Taxonomy (NCBI): domain Eukaryota; kingdom Metazoa; phylum Arthropoda; class Insecta; order Lepidoptera; family Noctuidae; genus Heliothis; species Heliothis virescens. The sequence goes on from NWSH02000517.1 coordinate 12,576,528, forward strand.
AAAAGATGCTAAGTTGATATATTCTATTGGTTGTTTAAAAACTGTCCTGCTCCACTTTGGTGATGTTGAGAATAAAATGGGACCTTAGGCCCCATCTTAATTATCTTCACAGATCTGTATCAGTTAAAACCAGGCACCAGAGTCCTTACTATTAAGAACTTTTGAGTTAATATTAAAATAGCTGTAAATACTATTTCAGGTCAAAGAGAGACTAAGAAGAGGTTGCGATTGTAAAGACAATTGTTACCGGGGCCTTAATCCTGAAGCAGTCTACCGTCACAGACTTAATATCGCTGAACTGACTAAGAGTGAGCATGATATGTATCTGATGGGCATTACAATGGCCAGTTTGGCGAATCCAGCTGAGACTTCTCGCCACAAAGTGAGGAGGAGACTGAGAGCATGTTATGTTTACCAAGGGAGGAAGGTGTGCCTTGAGGCTTTCTTATATCTTGAGAATGTTACTCATTATCAGCTGAAGCGGATCAGGCAGCACGTAATGACGCACGGTGTTGCACCGCGGATACACGGCAACGTCGGTAAGAAGCCATACAACACATTCACTCTTGATATTTACAAACATGCAACTAATTTCTTGAAGGAATATTTGAAACAACATGCAAGTTCACCAAAAGATGCACAACCATCTGCGGAAAGTGGTAAAAAAGCCAGTAAGACTGTCATCATTCAAGGTGATTCACGGAAACATTTATTTGAGGCTTACAAGGAATATGGAGAGATTCTTGAACCAGGTGTTAAACTTATGGGTTATTCAACTTTCCGTGCATTCATGAAGGACCAGTTCCCTCATGTTAAATTTGCCACCAAGAAACAAGATATACCCAAAGATATGGTGCCGTTCCGCAGTGGAAAATGTATGTCATATGATAAGAACAAGGATCCCATTAGACTACAGCAGGAGAAAGAGAAGGCGGATGCTAAGAAGGCAGCTATGGAGGCTAAGAAGAAGGAAGAACATGAGAGAGAGCAGCAGGCGCAACAACAAGCTCAGCAGCAGCAGCAACAACAGCAGGTGCAGCAACAACAGCAACAGCAGCAGCAACAACAACAGCAGCAGCAACAAGTGCAACAAGTACAAGTTCAGCAGCATCAACAGATGCAGAACCAGGCTCATGTGGTTATACACCAACAGCAGCCACAACAACAGCAGCAAATGCAACAACAAATGTTGGTGCCACAAGTAAGCCAGCATCAACAAGTGCTCACTCAGCAAGGTGTACAGCAAGTGACTCAGCAGCACTGTGTGCAGCCCCTTGGGGTCTCGGAAGAAGGTGGACAGCCCGTGGAAATGGCACAGCAAGTGATACCATTGGCTGTAGTGCAACAACCACAACAGGCCTATATTGTGACACCTGTTTCACATTTCCAAACTCGTGTTCAGGGAACTTGGTACAGGCATTGACAGCCAATTATGGCTAAGTTTCAATTCATATGAAACAGCAAATGCAATCATTTGTACGTAACCTAAGATCTCGCGACGACTGAACTGTTGTAGAATGACACGGTTCCTTGGAAAATATGGTTAATTGAGACGCCACACGTAACTTTGGCAATAAGTTAGCAAGGATAGTTAGGCAACACCTTTTCAGTATTGGTTGAAAAACTAATTTAATAAAACTATCTGTAAGTATAAAATTTAATCATATTTACACCATTTATATTAGCAATTAGCTATGTAGTTTATTTTAGAATTATGTAATGTGGTTTTCCAGCAGATAACTAAAATTATTTTTATTATGAGTATAGATAGACATTGTGTAGAAGCATCATGGGTTGCAAGTAAGAGGAATTGTGTATGTAGTGGTGCTTGCATCCAAATAAACTTTTGAGAGATCGCCACATAACAATGAATTAACTCTGCAAGATTTTAGTTGGATGTAGTACATTTGTCTGTGACAAGCAAATGTTTATGAGCCGTCTAGTGATTACCTGTGATAACCACATGCGGGCCGTAAGTTTGCTTGTTGCCAGCAAGATCAATGCTTCACTCAGATGTTGGTAATGACAGCTAGCAGTTTTGTAGGAGAATGTTTTACAATAGCGATCAATTAATTAATCACAATATTATGATCGACATGTTATTTTCGTGTAACAAAAAGCAGTGCCTTCATAATATGATGTGGATTTTGACATAACTTGTGCGATTATAATTTCGGAAATAATGTTTAGAGTAAAGTAATAATAGGATTTTAATGAAAGGTGATGTATTACAGTGCTTTAGAACATTTTCAATAACCAGTTAACCAATGAATTATTTTAGTAACATGAAATTTACTGGGGAGAATCTTTTTACATTTCCCATTGTTAATAGTGACATCATGAAAAGGACATGTAGTATGTATTTGTTTTTACATTTTTACCGATTGAACGTACATACATATCAAATTGTCATTACAAGTGTTCTACATAATATAATATCGTCATGATTCTGTATACCAGTTAAAGGCATTGTGGTTGGGGCTTGCAAACACACAAAAAATATTCTGAGGTAGCCTCCTAGATTACCATTCTATTCAGTACCAGAACATAATTTTAAGTTTCATCTAATCATACTTCGCTTGTATTTTTATCTTCCACAAGTGGAGTACAGCAATAACTCACATAGCAATACATCTTCTGATAAATATATGAATACAAAAATATTATGTGTTGTGACTTATCACATTTTACTATCACAATAAAAGGACGCTTATTTTAAAGACAACTTTTATTCAAAGATATGCATTTGTTCCGCGACAAGCACACTTAGTTTTCTAAAACTATTCAATTGTCGATCAAGAAGGCTGACTTTCTAAAAGCCGAGTTACAGGACCTCGGCTATGAGTTATGTGTTAGTAAGGATTTATTTAATAAGTGCAGACAAAGTTAGGTAGTTATTTTAATACACTAGAGTCCTAGTGTGTCTAGTTTTAATATTACGGTGACCAAACATTGCAATGAAATATTTTTTTAAAACCATATGATTTCTGTCAGGCTTCAGATTTACATTTGCAAACATATTTCTTGTGTCTGAAATATTTGTTGTTTTTTTTTAAGAACTGATATTGAATGAATTCTCTTGATTACTTTGTATACACCATACTCGAATGTTTTAAGAACATGTTGAATAAAATTATTGTTAGGAGTGACCACTCCTCGCCATTGAGAAGAAACTGACTTTGCTTAAGGTATAAGGTAAATCTTATATTGTGGTGAAAGTATATGAAGTGCTCTAGAGAAATAAATTGCTCTTGTACAAGTGTATTGCAGATGTAATTCATCAAATTACAAGATACATTATGCCATTTTAAACTACTTTATGATATTGGCTTATTTGTTTATCCCAACGATAATATTACTTTTTAGAATCAATAAAGATTTTTTTCTGCTTTTTGGGTTTCATGTCAAATTAATCCTGAGCCGATTATGTCCTCGCGATGACAAGACTAGAAAGTAGTTTTCAAACGGGAGATGAGATAAAAATCTCATTTTATTTTGGATTAAGATAGATATAGCGTAACTTATGTATCTAATAGAAGTGTGTAATCATAATCAATTTAAATATAGACAGTACAGAAATGTGCCTAGAAATTATGCTTATCCCTGTATTTTTATAGTGCAATAACGTATAAGATTCGGAGCAGATTTTATTAAGGAGATCGACGATGTATTCAAATATTCTTTTAAATAAAGTTAATAATACCGAAAAAAGCAAATCACCATGTACGTAATAATCACCAACTGAAAATTGTTAGAGCTCACAAAACTGTCATTTGCTTCGAATCGTAGTGATTTGCCCTTAGCAACAAATTCGGCATCTATGTTCCAAAATTATTACCGTAGGAAGACATGATGTGATAGAAATTAAACTTTTTTACGCTATAACTTGAGTTTCAATTAATCCATTTAAAACAGGGCTTTGGGACGTTAGGTGTGATCGGGGTCGAGGCTCCCACGCCATCCTCCAATAGACCGGTGCCGAGTTACAACCGGAGATTGTCCGTCGGGGGTGTACGTTCGTCGCACTCGTTCTGCCTCGGCTCATTGGTCTCCTGCAACCGGCCACTTCACTCCACAATTTAATAAATCCCCCGCGTCGTTCATTTGTAAACAAAAGTCATTGTTTCGGCTTCAATCGGACAGTTTGACGATGGCGACTTGCCTTAGCGGGCGCGCGCGGTGTCATCTCGCTTCTTTGTAGCCTTTACAAAACTCGAAACTATGAAGTTTTGGAAGTGTAGTACTAAAAGCGAGCGGCGAGCAGCTGCTATCGGTGAGTGCACCACCTTTTATTTGGTAAATTGCGTCAAGAGCTGCTAGAGTACAAAATTACGTCAAAAGATAGTAAATATTGACAAACATTTATGTAAGTGGGTGCCGAATTTACCAATTATTTCAATCATCAGACTCATTCACGTTATTAAATTAACCCAGATACTGGTTTGCTGAAACGATATCTGTAATTTGTCTTCATTATAGTGTGGGGAAGATACAGTTCTACGTATTGTAAAACGAAAAGTCACTGAACCATCAACTAACTACTCTCAATTAGTACAGACCAATAGCAAACTACGTCGAATTCTTCATACTAGCAAAAACTTGTTTGTACTGTGATGGTCATCATGTTAGTGCTTATGACGATAGTCGAATGATGTAATTAAAAGCACACCTTCACCTTCCACCACCTTCAAAACTTCTATCACGAAAAGAATGCGTGACGAATTCTACTCTTGACCGTTACAAATACAAATTATTTTATAAGTACCTATAGGTCTTGGGATCCCTTATATATAAGATAAATTCCATGAACTTTGTATGTAGGTATAGGTAACTTTGTACACCTACCTATGATGTTTTGTTACAGACAGCCATTCTTCAATCATGTAATGCAGAAAAAATGAAAAACATTACCTATTTGCCTACCTACACCTCTACCTTTGTTACCTCCACATAACAAGTTTTGTGTATTCATTGTTTCAATGCACCGCAAGCCGCGGTCACTTCTGTTTGACTTTCCTTCCTTGGTCCTTGTGGAAATTCTTAATTGAAGAGTTGAGAATTAACCAAACAGTGGCCATTAAAAATAATGTGTTACTTTACTAGTACTGATATACCAACATTTTTATAAAAACAGTAATTTAGAAAACTTTTTGATAGACATTGGTATGACAAATATTTATTCTCAATATGGAGTCCATACAGACGGTCAGGACGTGACCGCCAATGTTTATTGCTTTGTATACAATATGGACCTTTCTTTTTGCGCTGTTTCAGTTAAGCTCGTTTATTTCTCCAAGGACGGACAGATGTGTGGGGGAGGCGTTTATTAAAGCGGTTGGTTTAATTCCCGGCTTGGTGACAAAGACCACCGATTACTACGCATGAATACTAACCATGCCAAGAGAAGTTCTCATCTTAAAAGTTCTCTAAACTTAAGTTTCACTCTTCAACCGACGCATTCAAATCGTTTAATTCAAAATTGTCTAAAAGGAATTTAGACACGTGCCAACGTTTTTACAAAATCAATGCACGTACGTTTGGGCATAACGATACTTGTGACGTTTATGATAGGTATAGCTATATAGAAGGCTCTGACTGGGGCGGTGACTGTGTGCCCACTACATAGATTGGCAATGCGCTGCTGCTCCAGGCTGATTGCTATGCGAGCCACAATCCGCCAACCATCGGCCTTTGTTTGCGTTTCACATTGTCCCATCCTTCCTTTCCGTTCCAACTTTTACTGAATACGAGGTATTGTTTGATTTTCATTAAAATTTCATTGCAGTTTAAAGCGGATGGCGGCAATATTTCGATAATCAACTTAATTGATTAATACCGTTATACTTACGGTATGTAGGTTTCTTCACCGAGTAAATTGATTTATGCACATACCTTTTATTACCTGTCTTTATTAAGCTGTTATCACCATCTACTTGGCCATTTCCCAATTATGTTAGAACGGTGTTTTAGCCTAACCGGATACTGCTGTACCTCTACCAATGTTTCACATTAGGTACCCCGCAGCAAGTTAAGTACCTGCCCTTAGGCAAAATTGGTTGGCTGATCCCATTTTACATGCCCTCTGGGTAACGGAGCCCTGAAAACGAACCAGTAGTCCTACGTCACTCGGGAAGTGCTTAACTTTGACTACATTCATAGGATAAGTTTTTGCCACTTGGGTAATATCGATTTTCACCCACTTGTGCCTTCTAGCTTCTAGCCTCCATTGTTGTTTAGTAACGCTAATCACTAACCGTGCCTAAGTCGATCGAGTAGATCGTAAACTAACATGGATGAATGGCGCGCCTCGGAATGAGGGCAAAACTGGAGTAAAAGCATTTATTTGCTTTCAACTCTTTTGCAGTAAACCAGACTGTTTAACTGCATTAGTAAACAACCTCGTTAAAAACAGAACAGGCATAGAGATTACAGGTGTGGCTATATGCTTATGTTATCTGCAGTACCTAGACACACATAACCAAGCCAGCAGGTTGAAATAGCAGTTCAGTCAAACAGCTAGCCCTTTGACTGAACCACGCCATTCAATCACACGTCTTCTTAAACGTTGTTTAGCAGACTTGTATGCAAAGTTCAACACTACAGAACTAGATGGTATTGCCACTACAACTAAGCGACACGAGCGAGATGGACCAGATAACGTTGGTCTGAAATTGCCAATCCGCCTTTAGCAAGCGTGGCAATTTACACTCATTCCTTCTCTATTTGAGAAGAGACCCCAGCCCGCTCCTGGGCTGGAACATAAAAAGATGATTAATATTTCCTCTTTATTTGCACAGCCTAAACTTATGACTATACTGTATGCACAAGTAAATATCACACCAATCCATTGCATATTATAGAGATAGCTGAAGACAGTATTATTAATTTCGGATCCAGGACACAATGCCCACGTTATGAATACAATAGACCAATCGTCCTAGCCGACAATGACCGGCGCTGACGTACCCATGTAAGCCAAAATTAGACATAACGACCTACCAGCTATGGAAACGAGGATAATATAGCTTGAAATGGTACTAAATGTGGTGTTAAGTATCAAATAAAAGTTAGATATAAATACTTGCTTTGCTCTTAGGACCTTTACTCAGTAGACAGCAGCTATCTCGCAAATAACTAGACATTTAACAAACAAAGCTTTCCCCTCATGTTAATATGGAAAATCTGCATAAGGAGAACGTGAATGGAAATCTAGAGATTCACAATATAATGCCGGTTGATTGGTAGAGAAGCAAAGTTCATAATCAAGGTTGTGACGTATGTAGTCAATATAATTTTTCAAACGGCAACTGTCAGGAAATAGTGTACCTCATACACTGCTACATACCTATGTAAACTGGCCGCTAAATAGATGCTATTTTTTGTCTAAAATGATTGGTTATTGCATGGGCGTTCCTAGCTCCATTTATAAACGGTCACCAACGTTATGACTAGGGCTTTCAAATACCGGATATTTTCAATACCGGTATTAATACCGGTATTGGAAGTCAATACCGTGATCACGGTATTAATACCGGTATTGAGTGCAAGTTCAGTTAGGACATTAACAAAACCATTAAAATACGTTTTCTAGTTTCAAATCAGTCTTTACCGTCCTTATTTCTTAAAAATACCTTTTTTTATCGAAGTGAAATCATCATTATGACTCCTCCCGCTGTGGGTGAGGGAGTGTTAGACTTTTACTGACCAAAATCCACCGTGTTCCTTCGAGGGCCTTTTGTGTGCCAGGGCTGCGGTAACTCTTTCGAACAACCTGACAGGCTCTTGTCGGGTTTTTCGAAAGAGTGGGCCTCGCAGGGCTTTGCTGACACTCACTGAAGAGCGCGTGGAACAACGCACGCCGCCGACATGGGCCTGTCGTCTCCTAGGAGGCGGAAGGACAATGAGAACCCGAAACCCACCGCCCACAGACCCACGCCTACGGTGGCCGGGAGTAATCTCTCGACACCCGGCGCCTGTGGTCCAGGTGCCAGGTCTCCACCGCGACGGCTTAGATGGCCGGTGCGAACACGAAGCCGCTCCGCCGCCTCCTTATCTAGCATAACTGCTTCGCAGAAGGAGGAGACGGCATCCCATTCCCTCTGTCCCCGCACCATGGCTTGAACCAGGGCTGGGCGCAAGAGGTCGCCGCTGCTAATTACCGCTAGGAGGACACGGCGGTAGCCTTCCCAGGCAGATCTCACGGTGGCAGCCCGGTAAGAAGACCAGCCGCTTTGCGGGAGATTGTGCGGTGCCCCCGGATCAGCCGGATGGCTATCATCCTTTGGGGCTCGTTCAGGTAGTGCGCGGCTTGAAGCCGCAGTGAACGTGCCCACACTGGGGCCCCGTAAAGGGCCATGGACCGCATGATCTTATAAATACCTGTAGTATATACAGGGTTTTTCAAAAGAAAGTATCTATTTATTAAGTTTACTGCGTTATCGTAGCGTATCCGGGGGGCGCAGGGGTTATGTCAATTGGTAGCCTGGCTCTTGGGAATTTAGTTGTTATGGAACGTTTTCAGAAGTAGACCGCACGTTATCCGTACGAGAGTTTTATAAAACCGGTAATTCAGTGACTGTAGCACGAGGAAGCTTGTGAAGCATTCGAGATTTTGGCCAAGCATTCCTCTTATTAGAAAAAATAAAAGTTTGAAGAGACCGGCACAACGGAGGAAAAACCAAAATCCGACTAAGGGCATCGACAAAGGTAGAAAACGATTTGGAAGAGCGCAAGTGCTTTAAATGTGCATAGTTCGTCATCACACCGCATTTTGCTTAAAGACCTAAAGCTGCAGCTCTACAAAATTTTATTGGTGCAAGAATTAAAGACCCAAGATGCCCGTCCCGACCCAAGAAGTTTGACTTTGTAAATCAGGCATTTGAGCGTTTTCAACGTTTACTAACATCTTGTTTTCGGATTAAGCTAATTTTCACCTCAGAGGCCACGTAAATAAATATCCATCACTGAATCTACCTGTAGAGCCGTCATGAGTAATTTTACTGTTCGATTAAATGAGTGTAGCGAACGCGAGGGTCTACATTTGGACAATATTATTTTAAAGAAATAAATTCACATCTAATATTTGTAATACCGGTATATCACGGTATTGGGCCGTCAATACCGGTACTGAAAAAGGACCATATTATATCCGTGATCACGGTATTACGGGATCCCGGAATACCGGTATTGAAAGCCCTAGTTATGACTATTATTGAATTTGCCTTCGTTGCACTCAGGCTAATAAACTTTCGTGCGGTATTTTAGTGCAGACGTTCTAACGAGTAATCCAATCAGAGTGGACTTCCTAGACGAGGTTCAAACGGCTGCGAATGCGAAGGTGTCGCCACGTCGACTAACAGCCTATAAATAGAGATGCGTTTTGTGTACAATCCTAAAGGAAAATATTGCTGATAGTCTATTAGAAATCTAAGTTATAGTTGGTACAGCTACCATTGGAACAGAGAGTCCAGGCATCTTTCATGAGGTTTTTGATTTTTTTTCGATCATTTATCAATTACATATTTTTTTGTATTCCGTAATTCGGAATTGACAATGTAAAAAAGTTTTTGGTTTGCGATAGATTAGGTTTTAGGTCTTAGGTACCTGCTGAAAATCTTCTATTTTTAATCGGAACCACCTACATTTACAAAGGAGTGCCTATTTTATAAGGAAACTTTAAAAGAAGAAGACCCTACTGGAAAATGACACAGTGGACATCTAAACAGTATCTAATTTGGAAACACATAGTCTTCAGTTTTCCTTATTCTCCTAGTTGCGCTTTCGGTTATTTGCTTACGACAAACAACTTCGCGATATTAAGACGGATAACTTGATGACATAATAGTATTTTCTTTAACAAACAAAAGGGTAGTCGGATAAACAACGTAGGGCTGTAATATTAAAGGCCAACGTAAAATGCTGTTTCATTTTACCGGACAATGGTTCACGAAATGTTTATGAATGCAAGTATGATTACTTCTTAGCTCGAAAATCCCGGGATTGGAGGTCTATTTCTCATCTTGCTTTTTATTTTAAATATTTTCCTTGCATTCCATTTTCTTGCGATTAAGACCTTATTTTGGGGCCTTATCATTAATCTAGGTAACTATATGTAAAGAAACAATAATATTTTCCGACCAATAATTTACAACACATTACTAAGATTTTCATTTTCCCCGTTTTCGTGGTTAGTTTTTTTCAGCTAATTGAAGAGAACTAAGTAGTTTGAAAAGTTTTATGCATCCACCGTATTCTATCGTCTGTTTGATTTGTTTCTAAAGGAAACAAATCATAAAGGCTGTCGTTTCACGTATCAACAGCAAGTCATAAGAATCGACCTAAATGTTCAGCCTGTTGCCGTTTGTGGGCGATGTGATAACTGCAATTTATGTTCCACAATAACTTCCACACTTTATACACCATTGCAATCTTTAAACTCAATATATTTCAAACCTATTTACATTCATGAACCCATTTATTTCTTATGGAAGGAAATTCTATATCAAGGAACGTATGCCTCTAATAAACATATATCTTCTATAGGTTCATTTGCATATCAAAAAACGCGGTGGCTCCATATTCCTTTGCTGTTTCAAGGCTGTACGTGTACGGGCTCTATATGTAGATCGTTTATGTAAATTATTATAATTCTATTGAATGTACATACTTCATTATTTCCATTACATGTTTCATGAAGAAATTATTATTAATCTACATAATTATTATGTGGTACTCTTATGTTTAAAATATCACTTTTTTCCTTGTCAAGGTCTTAATATTTTGGTTCGTAACTCGCGTCTGTAGGGTCATAAGTTAAATCTTGAGGTTCTGTAAATTATAGTAAGTAATTGGGTCGTTCCAGTTTTAAAACTCTTGTATTTCACAATAGTTTTGTTTTGGCAGTTTTCCAGATAGGTTTGTGATAGCGCCGCATTTTATACCATGGAGGCCTTATGCGTAGTTTTTCTATCAGAATCCTGTTTTATAGAAAGGAAATTATTTAGTTCATGTAAATTGAAATTGTTTTTGTGATCAAATGTATAGAAATGGCATGGAAGAATGTTTCTTGTGAGATGACGACCGATAGTAGAATATGGGAGAAATAACATGCGTCGACCCCAAATAAATTGGAATAGGGCAGGAAGATGATGAATTAAATCCATAGAAAAAGGTCTTACAAATTAATTTTCGTAAGGTCTATTATTGATGTAGTATAGGTACAGGGTTTTTGTATCAACTTATTTACTCTCTTGATGAAGACGTCTTACTTTGAGCCGAGTGATAAACAACTCAACAGTTCCCTACATGCTAACAAATAGCCATCGTGTGAAAAACATTTACCATTTTCTTTTGTTTATTGTAGCTATTCCTACCTAAATATTCCTGAATAAGGTGAAATGTTACTGTACTAATCTGTAGGTAATCTTTCTTCAATCTTCAGTCTAACATTACTTGTTCATTATCATTATTAGGTACACCTATCTTGATTATTTAATAATTGACTGTGACACAATGTGCAAGTTAGCCGTTAACAATAACAACGGTGCCTTGTATTATTAAGTCTATGTCTATCATTATTCTGCAATCACTTCCATAGTTGCTTCTACTTCCTGGTGGCTGATGAACTAGCGTCGCCAAGCTCAATTTGTCATGTTTGTACATTCACAGTTCATCGAACATTTACATACGAAACATTTTAAACTAACGGGCTCATTCGATTAGAAAATTTTGGCGGGAAAACATTTTATACATGGAGGCTTCGATGTAAATACAGTAAAAGCTCTTCATTCGCGGGGTTTATGTTCCGTAAATATGCCGCGAATACAGAAACCGTGAATATGGAATGGTAATTTATATGGGGTTATAGGGGATACGTTCCTAGGTGACGGATGATAGTGGAAGATACGTGTTACTCGATCACAATTTTTGTAACGAATGGAAAATTAAAACAATACAACACGCAATGCGGCACTTATCAAAGGACGGGACGTCCATTTGTGACAGCATTTAATAATATAAGTACTTTATGTCATAACAAATAAGTTTATTTTACCTAAACATTATGTTTGTCCTTTGTGGTAAGCCGCCGCCGCTGCAAAGGCGGCTTACCTCAAAGGAACCGCTGAACCAAACAAAAAACGCCGATAGTTTTTGAAAAAACAATCTAGGCGTAGTAATAATACCTAAGGTCTATTTTTTTATTAGTTCACTTGTTGTCGCGAAGACATATTATACAGAATGCTTTGTATTGAGGTATGTATGTACCGTTGTACTGATTCGATCCGCGAATAAAGAAATCTTAGGCCGCGAATAAAGGAATTAGATCGCATTTTTTCAATCCGCGAATACTGAAAACGCGAATGAAGGAAGCGCGAATAAGGAGCTTTTACTGTACTCATTTTTGGCTGTGTTTAAAATTAATTAGTTGGTAGGTACATTATGCTAGATAGATGCATTTATTTGCTTGAAATATGCTAATAAAATCCATCGTTTTGCAATAGGTGGACGGCTTCCAATAAACTGTTCCAGTTTGGTTTCTTTTGTGTCCGTGTATTCACAATGTTTACAGTATTGCAGAGCTCCTTTGTTATAATAACAAACTAATTTTAAATTAGCGGTTCCCAAAACAGTTTACAGTTGACAGTCGGTGTGGAAGTGTGGTCGAGCGCGCACCGCGACAAGGTAGTTCGTTGTGTGATAAAGCTATCGTTGTGACGCTATAAGATCGGCTCTAATCTGTGTGTGCATTTCGTCACATGCAGATTACATCACATCTCACGCGTCGCATCGAGTGTAGATGTAGGGCGGCGCGGCGGGAGCCATCCCATTGCGGAAGGACGGCCGCGCGCTCAGTACGCGCTCTGTTGTCACCGACGAATATCCGATCCGCACCATTTGCCCCACGCGGCGCGAACCTACGAATTTTGAATTTCGAAATTCTGCCGGCGCCGAAATACAAGTGTTTTGTGTCACATGTGATAGGCAAACTAGTGATATGAAAATACGATTCGAGGTGCCGAACAAATTGGAGATAACGTTTGGAAGAGGTACATCGTGTTATGATATTTTGTGTTTTAATTGTCAGTTACGATGTTGGTAATGCAGACGCTGTCGAAACTTATGAGAACAGGTAAAATGAACACCTTAATAATCTACCATTCTGTGCATTATTTATTTTAGTTTGCCTAACCAGTTTTATTCAACTTTGGATACACGAATGTTGATTGAAACTGGTTACCGGTCTTTTCAATAGTCTTGGTGCATCAGAAAGTTTTTAGTTGAAAGTTGCTTGTGTTTGTTTTACCACTCTCAAAACTCTTGTTCCTATCGTAATAACAAAGCAAACTTCTTGAATTTATGTAAATTCCTATGCTTTTATCCTTCAAAGGGATTTTCCAGACACTGTCGTAACGAAACGATTTTGTACCTCACCTATATAAACTCATATCTTTAGAAGGGTTGTTGACTGAAGCGAAAACGAGGTTTTCGCAAAATAGACTAGTCCCTTATTATCCGTAGCGCATTACAAGTATGTAAGCAACGTAACTCGTTTAATAGAATCTATGTAAAGGCTTTGTAAGTGGCGCGACTACGCGCCTACGCTATGTAATGCTTCCCTTTATAATGTTAGATTTGCCTAACCTCCCGCCACAGGTACGTGTAGGGCTTCCACTGAATTATATGCTTCAATAGTTTAGCAATAAGTCAACGTACCTACGTAGTACTGCAAATGCCTCTGAATGAACAGTTGAACCTTTGACGTGTATGCAAGATTTATGCCAGGAGATGGGTAAACATTTGTGCTCGAGTAGCAGCTGCTATGCGGGATATTTGCTCTCCAAAAAGGCCGATGGGTGTCCAGGTAACTGTGTGACAATCCCTCGAAAACTGAGCCATTAATGACATCGCCATATCTAAAGTTAATATGGCGAAGAGGTACTTACTCAAAAAGCAATATGTTAGGCTCACTTGATGTTATTGGGGATGGACATTTTATTGAGATACATTTCCGTAGGACATATTTTGACAAGTGAAGGTGAAACTAAAAGCTAAGTAGGCATGTACTTAAATGGTGTCAAATATAGCACCGTGAATGATCGTCACACACTTCCCCAGACAGACCCTTTTAGCATTGAGAGGTGGACAGCTGACAACGGTCTGTTATTCATTGAAGTACTCGTATTATGTCGTATATATAAATATTCCGGTGTTGCTTTAAATTCTGCAGATAGCAGAGATGAAGCCCTGAAGTTTCGAACAACTTATCAAAGCTTTGTTATGAAAGTAAAACTTTCCCATTAAATTCCTGACTTATTACCTCATACCTGCTCTTCATTCTGATGTAAGCGGTTCACAGTTGATGTGAAAGCTTATCTACGTTTGAGAGCTGTGGCTATCTGTCGCTTTTGTAGTTAGACTGAACTGCCATACATTGCGGCCATCCGCATTTCAGCTCATTGTTGAATAATTGAAACACCGACTATTCTGTTTGAGGCCCTGAGCCGTGGATTTTGGATCGCTGGTTCTGCTTTTGATGTAATGAGATGTTGTTTTCTTTTTGATATGAATATTTGGTCTAGTACTCTCCAGTAAAACAGAAAAGAAATGAAACTGTCGCTAGACAAAGAAAGACATGTTAATTTCTATTGGATGTATGCTATAGAAAGTAACGGCAGCCTGACTCCCCCGTGTATTTCAGACACTTAATTGAAAGTCAGTCATTGTGATGCATCATGATGAATCATCAGTCCTCGAGCCATATACGACCCTAACGTGAGAATTGGAATTAATAGTCGCCGTTTTATCAAATTGAACTGATTCGCTTACTAATGAGATTGCGTGTTTGCAAATTATTGCAAACGGTAATCAACACATGTTCATGTTAACGGACAGTAATGCAATAATGGAAACTGATAACATAACAAACACTAAAACTGGCAGACGACAATTTCATTTCGGAACGAGGCAACGGGCATGCGATGTCGAGTCGCGTGAACAAAAAATCTGGCCTGGAATTCTGCTACCAAAACTGTAATTAAAACGAAATAAAAAACTGCGATCGTATCTGTATTCCGTGTAAGGTCAGGAACATGTACCAGGTTGTATAAATATGCTGTATGACACACGGCAGTGGATACAAAGCTTGGTACAGACAGAGCTACAGACGTTATCTCCCATTGTGCGCTGATGCGACCCTGACTTAGATAGCTAGCTCGCAGTAGTTCGCAACGCATCGTATCGATCACACGCTACTATCTAAATGTAAATAACAACACTACGCACGAGTACCAATAGAGGGTAGATTAGGCCTAATCACATATGGGTGGGTGGGTACCTAAGGCTATTCAACATTTTGGTTTAAGTGATCTGTTAAAGATGACTGCGATCCTTACAACACTTCGATAAAATTGATGTCCCAAATAGATAATGATTTTACAATGGTTGCTTGTCACAGAGGAATTCGTCTGTTTAGCCAACTAGATCAACTGAAAGCTATTCAATGAATTTCTGAGACCGCAATGTGATTAAACCGGTTGGACAACTGTCTACTACTATAACATTGAATCCCCGTTTTGATTGCAAATTTTATTCTACAGAGCTCAAACAATTCTCCTAAATAAATATGTGTCTGAATTGTTTACTTTATTCAATCACCGACTTCCTTCTCGCTATTTACCCAATTCGATTTGAAATTAAAGGGAACCATCTTGTAACTGAATCCACAGAAAAGTAACAGAAACTCGCTGGACTTTTAATCCATTAGAATGTATTGAATAGTGAGTACCGCGGGGTATTAAATGAACCGACATATTGTTTAAACCTCAATAGCCCGGTGTAGCGGTCTCCGGCCCATACTGTAGCTGTAGTGTCTTTTGTTCAGTTTAGAAAGAGATTTTTTTATTATTTCTCTTGTAAATTAATTTTAGAAATAAGTCAACATCAAAGGATGTATTATGCGTCACGTTACTTTTGAGTATTTGCACTTTTTAATACAAAGAAAATGATGATTTAGCGAAGAATTTTCAGTTGTTACAAGTGCGCAATGGCAAGGTCGAAGTCTGTATGACAATGTGCGGATGCGCAGCCACACCACTGCGCAGAGACACTGGCTACCAGCAAGGACAAACATGTGTCATCTGTGTTAATATTACCATTTCTGCAAAAATATGTTAAGTATAAATATAAACTTATAAACAGACTTGATGTACGTAAAGCCTTATTTTATTTAAAAGAAGAGCTGTATTCGTCTTTCAAATGAAAAAAATCGGGAAAATCCATAATTTAAAAGCAGTTACAATCTCGTAGAGTTGTGCAAGCTTTGAAGAGGCAGTAAAAGCATATGGGTTAAGTATGTTGCTCATAGCTGATGAATTTACAACCTGTCATCGTTGGTAACGTTTAAAGTAAATTGTGACTACTGCCTCAGTGACTCAGTCGTTTGGAACAGCGTATCGACGCAGTGGCGAGCTGGGATTAGGGTCGATAAGAGTATGTACTGATAAAAGGAGTACCTACCTACAATCAATATAAAATGGCAATTGTTTATGCTGCAGGGGAAAAGCTTCTTGGTATTTCAATGCAATTTCTGTTTTTATCGAAAGAGAGGAGAGTCTGCAGTTGTGTCTTCTACTTAGTAAGGGATACAAGGATGGCATAATAGAAGGTAGAATGCTTTGAGTGTGGAAAACCAAGGGTCCCAAAAGTGAGCCAATCTTATGCTCACTTTTGTTATGACCACCGATTGTTTCCGGATCCGTCGATTGTTCCCCGGGCGATATAAACACTAAATACTAATGTTATTATTCTCATATCAGCCCGATTGTTTTGAGACAGACATGTTTTTATTCGACCCTATTGAATTCTGTGCCTTGATTATGGGCTGCGAATTTGTTAATATAGTGTTATAAAAAGTGATACCATAGGTGCAATGCTGTAAGACAAACCAGACGTTAGATTAGCTAGACACTAGACTGTGAAAATCGATATTGTACAGAAATTAGTAACAATTAGCTGGTCGACATTTTCAGGATCATTTGGTGCGCCATGTTTATTTTATAATGTAAAATTATAAAGAGTTGTATCTAAGAATTATTAATGCTTCATGCGTGTGGTCCTCCCGCTACACAATCAACGTAAACGTGGGAGCGATTTTATGATCGAAGCTTGAAAACATTTCCTTTTTCAATCCCGTCTAGTCGATGTATGATGTATGGACTTGTGGTTCATTATCGCGTCTGTCAGAAAGTCCAGCTTAGTTAAAGATCGGTGTTCCAGTCTGTTTGCCTGCATTCCGCAGCGCGCTGGCCCCGTTTGCCTCGCCATCGGAACCGAATCATTCGGATGTCTGCCTACATTCCGACCGCGTTCAATCTGAACTTCTATTTTTTGCTCTAGGCGTTCTTTCACGGTATTTACTAAAAAGTTCTTTGCCTCGATCGTAGGTTACCTACCTGCATTTTTCATTCATGAAACATGTTACTTCCTCTCTGAATCATTTTTGCACTTCATTGATGAAGATGGAGTGTAAACATAAATACCTTGTTACCTAGTTGCTAAATACTCTATAGCATGCCACTAACTCAATTTTTCGCTGCTGCTTTTTGTGCCTCTTGATTCCTGAAGGTTGTCCGCCATCTTTTTGTACTCCTCTCTGCCAGAATACCGATAAATTCATAGCAGTAATAAGAACCTTTGAAAATCTCGAAATACGATAAGAAATTCCATCCGCAAACGCTAAATATTTCATGATAAAACTGTCAGATACTTACGGCATAGTTTTTACAAAGATTTACCCAATCGAACATCCGACACAGAATCATCTCGCTGTGATCCAAGGCTTATCTCGATTGAGAACTGATGATAGCAAATGCTTTACGATATCGGCTGTCCGTCAGTTTCGGTTCAGCGCGCGCATTGTACTGTGCGGGGCGTTCCGAGTACCTTATTGCTTCGTGATAAAGCCACGTGCGTGTGACGAAGTCAGATGTATGTAACAAAGGTCGTATGTCAAAGGGTGATGTGATGTCAGAGCGTGACAACGCTAGTGTCAGTGTGGCCGCGAGGGGCGCGTGCTGCCGCGTGCGTCGGAGTATGCAGTGCTTCGGATTCCAAGGTAATGCCATTAATTAATAGCGAACAAACGCGCGCGACCAACGCACGACATAACAATACCTCGGCGACAATCGTAATCACCACCAAGCGTAGTTCAGCGCATATTTCTGACTGAAGGAACTGCGCACTCGATTTGTTTTCAAACATTGACGATTGCTGAAGCGTAAAATCGATTTCCCGTTTGGTTTTTGGGCACGCTGACATTATATACTCGATTCAGCGCCAGTGATTGAAGAGTAAGACATCTTTAGATGCACGTTGATAGTCAGAAGGCGGGAAGCGCACAAGCCTGCGCACGCGCAGACGGATGTGTCGCATTGTGTTTCGTGTGTGGGTTGCCCAGATGCGACTGAGTTTCTTTTTCATCAAGAACGAGAAAATAGGCAAGTGATTATGTATTGCTACTAGTTTTTGTTAATCTTTTTGTGTGTACGTTTGCGCCTCGAAAATTCGCGTGTGTGGTTTTATATGTGAAACTTATTCAATGTGTGTTGTATCGTGTTACGCTCGAGGAAATAGTATTATTTAAAGTTTTTATACAAGGTATCATTTAAACCTAACGAAACCTGGTTTGGTGGAATTCCTTGAGTGTGTATATGGCCTTTGAATAGAGGGGAATCATTTCGGGAATTTAAGGAATGTTTGTGTTGAGTGAGGCATGCAGTTGGGTTAACCTAGTTAGTTATCTTTATATGTTATTGTGCGGATATTATACTTAGGTGTTTATTGTAATGGTAAGTGAGTACATACCAAAAACACAAGATTGGTAATCATTATTAATTAGTGCTGGTTTCACTCACCACTCCCTTATTGGGTAAGTGAACTATATTGATATTACCTCATTTAGTTGTACAAGGAGAAATACCTAACAGTGAATAGATAAAACAGTGGACATAACTTAATTTCCGAACGTACTTACTCTGATTTTGATAAGTGGATGAAATGCAACATAATCATTGTTCTAAGCAATTATTTGTGGTATTGAACTTATTCAGTTTTAATGTTATTTCTACGTATAGCAACTACATGATTAATTAAATCGGTAATACTTAATAAACATAAAATAAGTTTAACTGCTTTTGTCATTATTCTCCTTCAACCTATTTTTTGTGAACGTTCCCTGTTCACTTATAATGTAAAAGTCGCCCCAATTCCCAAATAGACAAGGTTCTGATTCATACACTTTTATTTACTGACAAGAAACTTAACACAATATTAATCTTAAAGAAGGAATAATCTTAGCAGTAAGTACTTAATATATGTATACTTAACGCTTTCACTATCCCATGAATCATATGTGGGTGGGTATATACGAGTATGTGATCTATTGTGTCTACTTTGTGGACAGTGAATGAATTAAGTTTAGTGAGGCTTCAGACAGTTAGAAAATGTATCTACACCAGTTAAGTGCTATATTTATATCGCTGTCTTCACATTTAAATATTTTCTATTTTACATAATACATTCATATCTCAACAAAGACGAGGCAGTTCCGTAGAGGATGTGATTGAAATACATCTCAGCGAGATGCGACTGAGATAACCGGATCACTAGCTATTGTTTCACATGTATTGTGACGTTCTATGATATCATTCATTATTATCATTCATATTTGCAAAAGAGTTCTTTATCCTGAGGTATCTGGCAAAATTTCATAAAATTTTATTCGTTTCCCTTGGGTTTGAATTTGGCACAGTCTACCTGATTTTCCGAAATCCACATCAACCAATGCAGTACGTTGCAACTGATTGATAGCTACTGCATTAACACGTAACGGCCAACGGAAATAGCTACCTTCTGAAATGTTAGCGGTACTCTTAAAATCCTATCAGAACTAAAATAGACGTAAAGTTTGCTCCACATTTCTTCATGTTGTGTAAACCACAAATCTTCCTCAGTTCGTTAGCCAGATGTAGAATTATAAAAACACAGACTGACATAGATTGCCTAGACTAGACATATATGTTATAGACACGCACATTATTACGTCAGTCCGTTAGCAGTGTATTGATAGCGTTCGCCAGATGAAATAACTTTATCTCGCCAGGGGGTTGAGTAAGTTGAGATAGTTTGGCAGCCCAGTAATAGGAAGCTATCACACGAAACGTTTTATTACTGAGGATATAACTGTAACGAAGTTTTCTAAACGCGTAAAGAAAAAGGTCCGAACCTTCTCAAAAATAACGTAAGAAAACCACAAAATAGACTCGATGAACAGAGAGTATTTGAGAATTTTGTATACCTTCGGATCTTAAATAGTTTTAATCAAATCACACTATAACATACCCTGAATTTAAGAACAACCAGATCAGCTAAATACTTGTACAAACTTCCAGACAACATAAGGGCTCCCGGGTTTAGATTGCATCCCGCATATCAATGAGGTCGGAATGGCAGTTTAAGAGCTCTTTGGCCCAGGCTACAATACGGACTATTGATACGATGCTGACGACGCTGCTTGCGAAATATCTACTCGCTGGTTAGGCTGAGGCAAAAGCTTTTTGAATATTGAATAAACTTATTATAGGAACGATAAATACCAGTCACTCCGATAATTATTAATATCAAAGAACTCCATTTTGCGATTTAAAGGGAAGTTATGCAAAATAAAATGTCGTCTTCAGACATAATGTCAGAGAATGTCCAGTTATAATTTAAGAACTCGCCTTGCTGTATTTTATCTCATAGTTATGTATCTTTGATTACTTTCGGACCAGGGTGATGGTGATTAGGTGTCATTAAGGGCATGACATAGTAACGATTTTACAGTCCCAAGTAACGGGGACATAGGTAATTGAGGACTCGAAAATACTTGAACGAGATGCTCTCTTGTCTTGGAGAGCTCTCATTATCTCATCAATTAAGATCAGCGATGTAAGCCGTAGACGATAGACTTTAATTACCCAAAGGATGTTCGTATCCTTTGACGATGTTATCTCCGTTGAGAACAAAGGTGACTTAATACTCCCTACAGTTTGCGAGGCCGTGGGAATTTGTGTTATAACTGGAAACATTGTTGTTGCAAGTAACTTGAGTTTGCAGCCAAAGATGTTCGTATACCTAGGAAGATTATACAGTAGGAATACTATGTCTACGGCAACAAAGTGGAGCAAAGTGATATTGTACAAAGAGATTGTTTACTCCAACTGCATACAAATTGCAATCTGGAGATTAAAGAATTTATAAACATTTGTATATTAAAGGGTCTTTGATATAAGGATTTGAAAAACATGAGAAGAAACTCCCTGAAATTAAAATTTCAACGGTAATTGTTCCCGTACATGCCTTATTTCCTTAAATCACAATGCATGATTACATCCATCATCTTTGTCATTATTACGATCGAAATCCCGTTTCCGATGTGTTTTTTGCCATTGTAACTGGATCCAGCATATTATTGTCACAACAATGTCTATTTGAATATAACGTTCGGATCATTAGACTGGCGTATGTCGAAGACTGCATAGGTGCCACATATTGCGGAAGTCATTCCATGTTGATGGTCGTAATACCAGGTACCGAGCAGAAATACCTCAGGAAATATTCTTCATATACTGATATTTACATAGTATTAAATTGTCGTCCGACATCGTCAGCTATTGAACCCCTTCCACCGTATGCTAAATTCCACCTAAAGTATACGAATTGTTTTGCTGTGTGAAAACATGTAAACTAGGTAGAACGCCATAAAATGAACGTGATAAGAAAATCGTGGAAATGGCAAAAGTAATAAATTTTATCGATGTTTAATGAGGGTTTTTCTAGAAAAAATACGCTATTTACCTATGTAATTCTTGTAGCTATCAATTGCTCTGACTGACCTTGCAGAGGATCACTGGGAGTGTTATGCAAGTAATGAGCCGTTATGTCTGCTTCAGCATTGTTGATTTCACAATACATACCTAATAGCATACCTACGATCTGTATTTTATGGTGTTATTGTTTTCTTGAAAACATGTTTTTTATAATCAGTTTGATTTTTAGCTTTACACGAAACATTTTGGACCGTTTTTTGGGTAACCTTCTAAGAGCACTTATGCTTTCTATCGTGACTACAATCCACACTGAAAGTGAGAACCACAACGTGATTCGAACATTTTGGTATCGTTTACTTGTATTTAACAAGCCTACGTTACATTACTAAAACTTTATGTAAACAAATGTTATCTAAACAGTGTTCTGGTTGATCGCAAGCTGCTCTTACGTGGATGTTTGTTTACCATGATATACAAACATTACGCATCTGTTTTGTGAATAAATACTGTTTTCACTCATGAATTCCTAAAACGTAGTGATATTTTGCTTCAATACACAGAATTCAAGAATACATACAAATGTTTCTGGTGACACTTCTTTTGTTTGTAGAAATATGAATGTTGATGTATGTTTTCATTACACTATGCCATGTTACATAAACCATGAAACAATAGGTGATATTCATATGTTCTCAGATTCACGCTCGTCTTGACAGCCACTTTTCAGCTGGCTATGTCCTTAGTTGTAAAGTTAAAACTAAGAGCGAGCTGTAACCTCGGGATCGTATAAACAAAGGTTGTATGATAAATGACTTCCAACATACGAAGTCACACTAAAGTCGTTACTTGTGGAAGTTACCCCCAATAAACCATATTAGGTGAAAAAGCTTTGAGTAGAAATACAAACTGGCCGTACAGACGATTCCTGAAATAACCAGCAATTTCACACACTTCCGCATTTATCTCATAAAATGCACATAAAATCGTGTGTGTAATCTTTTGTTTGAGATCTTGCAATTCTTCGCGTCGACTCGGAATCAATTATCTTGACCTTTGCGCACGAGTCGGCCGGTCGACGAACTCGTATTTGAATAATGACCGTTGGCAATATTATGAATCGTTTACACCTTGTCTTGCCAGACTTTCAACCTTTTATTGCAGTGTGTAAAAAAAGGAAATTATACAAACTTTAGATGCCCATAGAATGTATTAGTTCCGCTGTCTGAGAAAAATTAAATAAATATTTAAGAAAGTCAAAGCACCATAATTAGGTATAATATTAACATAGTTACATCTTGGAAACGGTATATATTAATGTAATTTAGGAAACGAGACAAATTCTAATTACCAACGCGGCTACGTCGGTACCGGTTTACAAAATCTCCGGGCGAATAAATTTTCCCTTGCAGTGTTATTCATTCAAGTTTAAATAATGCTGTTGAGGTTTCATTTTGCGCACAAAATTAGCATACAGGTTTTCTTGTACTAAACAACGAACCAGCGAAGCGAACGAGGTGTCCGGTATGCCGTTAACGTAACACCTAGGAACACAATGAATAATGATATAGCAAGAGTACGAAGACTATAATTTAAGTCTAGGTAAAGTCAGCAGAAAGGTCTTGTCGAGCAGCTGGTATTAAACGTGAATGATAAACTGCAGTCTGTATATCACGTTTGGTATTAATGAAACATGTTAAGCATGTAAGTAACAAAGTCAATAGTGTTTACCAAATAATGCCAGTGACCGTATACCTAATGTAAAGTATTTCGATCTAGTTAGGGAACCATTAGTTAGCTGCGGTCAATGCTTACCGCGGGTAAATAGAGCATAGCCACAGCTGCCATACATAGTATATCTTAACAATTGGAGTTGGAATACTAAAGCTCTATTTACTATTGCGTGGTCCGTTCTCCCAGTTAACAATTTTACACTCGAATGTAAGTAGTTCCCTTGGTTATGAAATAGGCCTGAAAAGAAATAGAAAAGGCGGTGGCTGCTCAGTGTTAGGACAAAGCCTTTCAAGTCTTTCCTCGCTCTATCTAATGCTTCCTGCAGTGCCGAGCTCCCTTTGAGCATGCTTCGAAAATTGGGTCAACCTTGTTTCATCGCTAACGTACGCCTTTCTGTCTTTATGTCTAGACTTTATTTGGCAGCACTTTCATGTCTTCAGTAACAAAACGTAGAAGTAATCAAAAGTTTTGATTAATAAATAAAACGTCTTTCAGATTTTAATAAAGCTAGGCAAGCCAAATTTTTGCGGTCAGGCCCTTTAGTAAAAGCAAATTAACTTTGTAACTCGTAATGTCTTTGTAACAAGCGTCCAGAAAAACATTAAAACTACAGAAGCCTTATACAAGAAAGTTTCCCAATGTAACTTTAGACACTAACCCATAAATGGTAATATATTCCATACAAATTCAGTTGAAAACTTAGCCGGCTAAGAAAATATGTAGCTTTTGTGCCTAATAAGACTAGGGTTGCCATCTCTAAAATTTGGAAAACAGGACAAGACGCGTGAAAACCCCGGATTTTAGAGTCCAAAAGCCGGACATGTCAACAAGATCTTTTACGAACGGGCCGTGCAGTAGCGTAGCTAGGTTACCGGGGGCCCCGGGGCAAATAGCAAAATGGGGCCCCTCCAGTGGCGGCGCTGCCTAGGTTGGGACCCGGGATATCTTGTTATTTTTCTATTAAGCACCGTCAAAAACGACAAATTGAGACTTAAAATTTACTTTTCTGTATTTTTGAAAGACCGAGATGTCGCGTTTGGGTTCTTGATGATCATAAGTAAGATCTAATGAGCTTGAACTTTTTGGAGAAATGCTTAATTAAGTCTTCACCGTCAATTCATAAATGTAAAGAAAAGGGTTAAGTAAGATGCGCGAGCGGAGCGAGCGCGAAATTTTTATGTTGTAAGTAGAGTTGTTTTGGTTTTTGACAAATCCTATAAAAAAATATATATCGCCTCTGAAGGCGCGAGTGAAAAAATGTTTGGGGAAAAAAGCACTAGCAGTAACAGAATTCGCGATTTTTTAGTTGTGATATGTAATAGTGACAAGATGCGTGAGCGGAGCGAACGCCACCTTTTTTGTTATTTTGAGAAATCTTTTATAGTCACGATAGTTTTTGGAACACGATAGTATTTCTCAATCCTTCTGACTGTCTGAACATCGTTAAAAATTTTAATTCAAAACACCATTAGATGTGAACAAGTTGAATACTGATTATTTAGAAGATTTTTCAACCAGATAATTACAGTTTTGGGACCGTGCTTGCTAGGTTGACAAGTAAGACATGGTAATTTCTAGGGTTCCGTACCCAAACCGTAAAACGAGACCCTATTACAAAGACTTCCCTATTCGCCTGTCACAGACAGTTAAACAGTTGAATTGTTTACAGATGATGTATTTTTGTTGCCGCTATAACAACAATTATTGAAAACTAGAATAAAATAAGTATTTTAGGCTATGTTCCCATAAAACAAACGTGATTTTAACTGTTTTATAGCAAATAGTATGCAACCTTCCATGTGCAAGTCCGAGTTGGCCAGATGTTGATATTTAGAATATGCGCGAGCGAAGCGAGCGCGAAATTTTCGCAAAGTCGGGTCGCAACCTGTCTTTATTTATTGTAAAAATGAGCATATTGCGTGTCTCGCGGGCGGGCGACCCAATTTATTTTATTTTTTAAAACCCGGTCTACAAATGAAAATTTCCCCGGACGCTCCCCGGACGCCCTCTAAACGAGGACAAATCCGGGAAAACCCGGACGGATGGCAACCCTAAATAAGACCAGATTACGCTCAGGGGTTAATTTGTCCGGCGAAGGGTCGTCATATTTTTTGGCTATGGAACTATTGTGATCTTTCTGACGGGCGGTTTTAATTTCCCTAGTCTGGAGTTCCACAAACTACCGTAAGTACTCGTTAATGAAACTGTTACACTGTAAAATGATACTGCTGCGCAAATTGTTCTAGAATTCATTTGAACGTGTGCATAATAGTATAATGATACGCAGTTACCTAAACACTCATTATAACTTGGAGTTTGTATTCAGTAGAATTCCTTGACATTAAACCTTGACTTTGATGGAGAAGTAACATGAATAAGTGATTTCCTCGATGTTATCAACGTAATTATTACTATTAGATCGAGGCATGCGACAAAAAACGCGAATCACTGTTTCCTCTTACATCGAACATATTTTACGACGCGATTAGGTGACCGAGGAACTTAAGCACGATTGTATAAAATAAATTCCTCCATCTTGATAAATCCACCATGCTGTAGGTACCATAAGTCCTTACTACCCTGTACCCCATAATTAATTGTAAGCCATCACGCGATCGCGCTTTTTGTAGCCAAGTTTTATACAGATTGCTTACACAGCAATTTGCTACAAGGATAAATTGCTATAATTTGTTTTAATACCTGCTTAAATTCGACTCCCAAATCGAAAGCTAGTAACAATATTTGCTCATAATTTTTTGAGTGGATTTAAACGCAAAAAATGTATTTACCTTGCCCTCAGAGGTTCCATCTCTAGATTTATATTAATTTGCTAAATTAATAAAAAGTGATCGAGTGATTTTGTTTCCAGCATTTTCGTAATTCCTATAAAACCTCAATGTTAATGATGAGTCAATGATAATGAGCAATTAACAAACGTTAGTAACAAATTAATACGACGATAAAATGATTATTCCAGGTGCTCATCATAAACATATAAGTTAACATTAAATAATATTATAATCCGCATCTCCTGGCGCAAAGTTCTCAATGATTTGAAAACTCTAATGAAGCAAACTTTTCCACTACCTGGTGATTTAAGTCGACTTGACTCGGAGCAAAACGAATCCTCCAAGTTAACTCGTTAGTGCGGCCAACTCTTTAAACTTGACGAACTCATTAGTCAACCGGATATTCCACATTTATAATTTTTGATACGCAAACTGTAATTAGTATACCGGGGTTAATTTACCTACCGTAGGTAATCTTCAGACTTCAATGTTTTCTTGGCGCAGGTACTTTTTATAGTTTTGACGTAGGTCGTATAAAAACATGATTTATCTTTCAGAAATACAATGTTACATGTATGTTTTCCACTTCTTCAATAAAAACAGTACTTATCTAATACAAACATGATGAGGAAAAATATTGGACACCTACAAGATGTAAAGACATCACACCTCGGTTTTGCATAAAAAGACGAAAATGTTACATCACGCGAAACTTAAAAGAAATGTTAATTGTATCTCCGTTGTTATTAACTTGTTTAATATTTAATAGTAACATAATTTCTATTGGTGTCGACAGAAGCGGAGTGCGATGGTTGCGGCGGTGACGGCGACGAGGGCCGCAACGTCAGCGAGCTGCTGCTGCCACAGTACGCGCTGGCGACGGGCGGCCTGGCCAGGGACCACCGGCCCCTCATCACCTTCCCCGACAACAACAACTTCCACATCATCACCCCCTCAGAGTACCGCCGGTTGCTGCTTTACCTCACCTCTGTGCCCTCGTAAGTGTTCATGCTAATCTAAATAAATAAAACTCAAATGTGACTGACTGACTGATATAGTGGTCTATCAACGCACAGTCCAAACCACTGGAGAGATCGGGCTGAATTCGGCATGATTTTAAGTTTTGCGCGGGCGAAGTCGCTTGCAGAAGCTAGTATTGGTATATGGGTCAAGGCATTCCCAAGATTTTTATTTCGATAAAATACAGAGTTTATGCGTAAACTATGGAAACGTGCAGTCGGATTCCATCCCATTATCCATTAACACTTGACATTATAAACGCTCGACGCTCTATAAATATTTAGACATGCAGCTGGCATTTTCGACTGAAATTATTGAGAAGCCAATAGACTAAAGTTTTAGTTAGTCCAAGATACTTCTGCTTGGGTCTGAGGTGACTGTTTTGTCATAATGACTAACAATGTTGTCGTCATAGTTGTCATCGACAGCCGTTTAGTGATTGCATCTTTTTTATTCTTCAAAACAATGATGCGCTCTACCTATTGACATTGATTTTGTGTGAGTTTATAAACAATATTGTTCATATGACCTGCATTTCCAGCCGTTATGTATGCACCAGTAATCTATTGCTAACCACACGTCATTAGAGGTGCAGTTACATCACTCTTAATTTTCTAACTGTTACATACAATAGCATTTGAGATATTTCCTGTTTCGTCGAAAATGTCAACTGGTTCTACTTCCGTACTTCCTTTATATTTAATTATTTCGCTCTTATTAATCCATCTGATAACGGTGTTCTTTTATGTATCACTTTCATTGTATGGTTTCTATTTTGATGTTTTGCTGTATGCGTCGATAATACAAGCGTAGCTACCACCCGCAGAGTTTGCGCTTCACTGCACAGATGCTTTCATGATTATAATAATGCATTCTTAAGTTATTTCTATACGTTATTACGGCCATAATCACCTATAGAAATAATAACTCAGAAGAAAATAATTAGTTTCTTTTAAAGTTACGAGCAATTTAACAAATTGTATTTTTCTTTTCTGTTCTATCGGTCGATTTATTCATTGGAAAGGCTGGCCTTTTTCCAAGAAATGTAACATATAAAACAACCACTTAAAGAAGACAGTTTAATAAAATCAATAAATTAATTAACCTTTAAATGCCACTTATTTTCGATAGATCGTTAAGTTATAATTGGGAACAGACAGCGATTTAATAATTAAAACTTGTTAATACGCATCGAATGAAACAAAGCCCAAAATTCACAGTTAGATAAATGATTTAGTAATAAAGGCTACGTGTGAATCGATTCCAGACAGAATTCATAACTGATTGATAGCTAAATGATAGTAAACTCGATATACTCGTATTGTTTCATAAATTCACGGATGATGTATTTTTTATTACAGGTTATTGGAAGCAGATATGGGCTTCCACATTATAATAGACCGAAGAAAAGATCGATGGAACTCCGTCAAAACAGTATTATTAAGGATCTCAGTAAGTATTTTGTACTTTTCATAATTAAATTCCTGTCCTTCAGAACGCTTTTCTATTAAATTCCATACAAAATTGCAATGTTTTTTGAAAGCCCAGGATACGCCGTAATATGTTTCTTTTGATGTTTTCCAGGAATTCTTCCCAGGAATAATTCACGCTGTCTACGTTCTTCGGCCAGCAAGTTTCCTACAGAAGGCGCTGTCAGAAGTCAGTAGCAAATTATTCAAGGAGGAGTTCAGGTTCCGGGTGCTAGTCTGCTCGTCGGTGGAGGAGTTGTACGAACACTTCGACAGGTCACAGCTGACGCCGGATCTGGGAGGGGAACTACAGTATTCACATGCAGAGTGGATACAGCAGCGGATAGTAAGTTTTGCGGTTTATTTCTTGAAAATGTTTAAGCAAGATGAGACATCCAGAGAATAGTAAGATAGTTTTAAGATTTTTGTCAGTCTCTCATACTCATGCCAGAGCGTTTACAACAAAGATAAAAAATAAGTTCAAAAACTAAAACCCGACTACTGAAATATCGCGCTCTAAAAAGCAAAAAACAAGATAATATGCATTAATGTGTTACATAAAATACTAATCATAAGGATGTTAAGATAGTAGCCGTAGTCGTATGCCACTATGTTATTGATTTAGGGATGTTACTTTTCACTAAAGGTTTTCACGTCAGCTCTCAATAGGCTCATCTAAAAATGGTTGAACGGTTGAGATTGACGGAGTATTTTTACCCGACTAGGGCGAAGCGAAAAGGAGGGTTATGATTTTGACCTGTTTGTATGTATGTATGTATGTATGTATGTTAGGGTGGTCCTTATTTGACCAAAAAAAAATTTTTTCTGAAATGTTAATCGGGCACCCTCTCAAAGTGATATATAGATATTAAAATAAATACCATATTTTTTTCAGAATTTTTAATTAATATTTAGGGGTCGCGACGGGACTTTTAAAATGAAGAAAATAAAAATAAAGCGTTTTTTTTTTATAAATTGCTACATTTATTTGTAATACAGTGGAAACAGTGAGAAATTAAATATTAAGCTGTTTGAATAGACAAATTAAAAGATAAAACACACAAATCAATTAAAAGTTACTTCACAAGTGTTGATTTTTTAGAATCAGAATATTTTTTCCAAATTTTTTAACAATCAAGAGTAGATACTGTTTTCGCTCCTCGTTTTTGGTGATCAACTTATTACATTTTTCCATTAAAGCGACACCACGTTCTGCGACATCATTCACTACCCTCATTGACCGTACTATGTCTCTTCCAGCTTGATATTGGCCAGTCAGCAACATCTTTATTTAGAAATTGAGATGATATTCCCAGTATCTCAAAGAAACGAAGGGGATTACTGGACACGAACTCTTCGATATTCTTTCTTGCAATATTTTTGGTATCCAGCCTTATACGCTTCGGAAAAAAATCTGGACCTTCATTTTCTAAGGCCTGTGCCATTTTTTGTTTGGTATCAATGTCGTCATGAAAAATTGCAAACAAGAAATG
>NWSH02000517.1:12622729-12667618 GCA_002382865.2 Heliothis virescens
AAACAAAACCGACTTCACAAAAAAACACTGAAAGGGATAAAATAAAACTTTTCACATGGCTCTAGAAGTCGGTGTCTGCAGGTCTGTTGACTGTGTTTATTTTGCCACCGACTTCTAGAGCCATGTGAAAAGTTTTATTTTATCCCTTTCAGTGTTTTTTTGTGAAGTCGGTTTTGTTTTTTTGTAAAAAGTTTTTTTTATTTTATGCTTTTCAGTTTTCGGGTCTAAAACTATAATATCTTTAATACCCATACCCACCCACAGTGACAGTCGGTACTGTAATAGTATCATCGACGTAAAAAAGCGTAGGAAATTTGAAGATTTCTCTCAATTTCTCCAGGATCCCATCATCAGATCCTGGTCTCCTTACCATGGGACCACACCGACATCGTACTCTTTCAAACACAAAAAGAATTTCTCAAATCGGTTTATAACTGCCGGAGATATGGATTAACATACATAAAAAAAAAAAAAAAAATACGGTCGAATTGAGAACCTCCTCCTTTTTGGGAAGTCGGTTAAAAATTACATAATGTGATCTTATAACTAAAACGCAATCTCTTACAACTTCTGAAAAATTGCGTAGCTACTCCGTAGCTGCCGCGTATTTTCTGCGTAGCCAACGCGTAGTCAATGTAGGCTTGCACATGAAAATATCATTGTGTAAATGAATTTATCATTGTGCAAATAAATTACGGAAATGTAGAACATTATACCTACATAGTTTTTCAATAAAACTGAAACGCCAACTTCGGGTTAATTGTCTACTTTAGAAATGTGTACCTACTAAACTTGCCGTATTCTAGCCACCGACCGATAATTAAAACACATCTAAGTAACAAATATTTTGTTTAGCACTCCTGCATCTATTAATGACACTAATCATTAATAGATGCAGGAGTTAATTCGCGAATGAATATTCAATCATAGCTATTTGATTTGTAAAGCTGCAAATTTGCAACAGAACGTTGTCTGTATCTATTAACACACTTTATGGTTCCGCGTTCCATTGACCCAATGTTCACGTTTACATTGATACACACTATACTTGCACAGATTTATTACAAGATCTCAAATAAGTATCAATCAGAATCAATAATATAGTCTCATAATTGAGATACATAAATATCACAAGATTGATATGATCATAAATGAAAAAACAACATTCACATAACATTATTCTTAGTTTATAAAAACTACTTAAGTACGACAACCCTCACATTCACAGATCAATTAAAAACCGTATACTTTTATATGCATTTCAAATCAATTAAATCCTTATCTAATTTGCAATTTCAATAATGTATTCTTAGTGCGGTCAAGTTAATGAAATCGATTATCAAATGTCCGAACTATCTAGATTCCATAACTATACATAGGTATAAGATTTTATATCTGTGTCAAAACTTATTTTGTAATAAAATAACGATTGGACATCCTCGGACCTAGGAACACTATTCAAAATATATTTTGCAAGAAACTTGCGTTTGAAATTCGATTTAACTAATTCAAAAGTGCAACGCGTTGGCAAACTTCAGATGTGAACCAATTAAGCCGGTATCTGCAGTCGTTACCGATGCATAGTTGACAACACAGTTGCATTTGCGCACAGTGAGGTAATCTAAGCCAATTGAATCAAGGAGCCCCGTGCCGCTGTCCTTATTTGGAAAGTTCACGACCCTTACATTAACCGTCTTCACTTCTCCGGCGCCTATACACTCTCTTTTATCCTTAACTGTTACTAAATGTGTTTGACATTTGATACATCCATTTGCAAGTTGCAAAAACATAACGAAATCGCAGCCAACTTACATTGGAAATTGTTATTACGATGTTTCATAGTTCATGTTTTAGTATTGGTAATTTCAGATCGATTCCAGTTTTGGTAACATATTTTAACGATGCAGCCTTGACCACTTAATTTCTATAATCTATTCTAAATTGAGAAAATCCTTAAATTATATTCACTTTACGTCAAATCTAAAAAGTTATTACAAGTTTCTTGATATAGTTTGGCAGTGATATTATTTTTGAATTTCCAATTTCAATAGTGCATAATGCCCTACCTACGTAATACCCTTTCCAATATCGGTACACTTCCTGCTTCAAAGAATGTAAGCATCAAGGCAAGTTGGTGACAGGACCGATCCGACGCCTTCGATGATCGATCGCTTGCACTAGATAAGTGTAGATATTGAATTCGAGACGTGGGAGTATGTCTTGATTTAAAACGCATTTGACCCAACACTCTTAAATTACTTTAATGTGTAGGCTTAAACACATGGTCATCATATTCAGTTAAAAGTTGTAGAATCATTTCCAAGGTCCAACAGTTTCCTTGCGTTCGGTGATCGCCACATTGAAATAACACTATTTACATTTGTTTCTTATTTCTTTTATCCATTTACTTATTCTCAGAGGTAAGTACAGGTAAGATACCTATAATAATCCATAACCAGGTGGTTATGTTATGTTCAAGATTCCTTATACAACATGCCCAGCTGTTGCGGGTTCAATGCACTCCCTGTGGTTCAGTTTACAATTTATTTAACCTTAATCCTCATAGATATAGAGCTTATTTTCATAGACCTGCCAGCCTTGTATGGCTTTTCCTGTCGTGGAAAATTACATTCCCGATTGTACAGGACTCTGCTTAATTGGATTTGAGATTCCTTTACGTGAAACTAACGGAGCGGTATTAGGGATTGTATAGCTTTGTTATTATGTTCCATAGCCTCGAACGGCCTGGTTACATAGTAAATGGTAACATTCCATTCCCAAGGTGAGCAGATTATGGTTCACTGTTTAGCACATTTACGATTCATAAAAATTACTTATGTCATGTCCAACAATACAAACTCGGACATACTGTACACACTATTATCTGGCTCTTGGCCGCTAAAATTGTCTTAACAAAAATTTAGATTTATTACTGTAATTTTAAGTGTCAACCGCAAGTAATTAGTTTAATTGGTGTTTGTCTAAATTTCTAAAGTATGAAACGGTCTGTACTAGTTTCACGCTACAGTCATAATCTCAATACCCTCCTCAGTTTAGCATCTTCTTTCAGCACCGGGCCTTTACCCTGTTTCTGTCAAGCAAGAGATTTTTTTCCCAAATTATTAATTAAATTAACTCAAATACATGACCATATGAGAATTGTATGTTTACAATACCTATGTATGTACGTGCGTGAACGTACATTGCACTTTTTATTCGAGCATTATATGTCAGTGCAATACCAGTGACACAATGTAGTATGAGCATGTTTCTTTCGGCCGCACCTGTTTCCTGCCAGTAGCTGATGCATTGTCTTCGTTTTTGTCCCTTATCCGTTGCTTTGTTAACTGTGGTCGATTTATGAGTGATCTATTATGTTCCCCGCCGTAAGTGCACTCTGAACACGCTAAGAACATGAGCTTGAATTTGACGTGGGAAACACATTACTTCCCAGAATGTATTGTAAAACAATCGAGGCCCAGATCCATTATGTTGTGCAGTTTCTATATTGTCAATGTGAAATTACACAATATAGAAACCTTACATGTGAAGATAAAGGTTTCCACTGCGTTATTGAGTTAAAGAACTAGAAGTTTAATTTCTTCTAAGTTATCAGCAGTTGTGTAACACATAGCCCCATTGTGTTGTTCAGTTGTTTTTGGAAATCAATGTATGTAATTGCTACTGAAGGTACCTAGGTGTTTTCGCCTTATCGTAATACAAGGCACCTACTACCAAAGTATCTCGACTTGTGCGTGTTTCTAAACCGTATCTATATTTTAACAACCTCGTATTTCCAAGTTTGTAAAATAAAATGCTTCAAGTCATCCGCAAAAGTCCAAGTATGATGGCGTGTAGCCTAAATGCCGTTCGCCCACTTACGACCATATTTAGCGTTGGGCTCTGGTCAGTTAAAAACTATGCTTTAGCAGTGGCGATTTAATGTTTTATTTATGAATTGAAAATCGTTAATACTGGATCTTTGAACAAAGAAGCTGTTCCTGAGTGTCATCAATTTGTTTATCATTCTGCTGTCTCAGCAACTGAATATATTATGTTACTGCATATGCCTACGCTAACTTTCGTATTTTTGAGAGCATGTTCGTCGCATTACATTCAGCTACTTACATTTATGCAAATTTGAACAAAGTGCAAACGCTATGTTAAATTCGATATATTTATCCGCTATGGACCTAGCACTCGTGTTACTAAAAAATACCTTCGAATAAAATAATCCTATAATATTTTTAGAAGCCTGAAAAATGCATCGAAACGGGATCAAGGGCCTAATGTACTTTATATCCAGTTTTAATATCGAATAAACCAGTATCAGGTTGGTTGGTGTAACAAAGACCTACAATATTAAAAAAGAATTCGTGTTTATCATGCATATTAGTCAGTCAGCAAACCACGTTCTCCTTCGTTCCACCCACATCGGCCATTCACAGTTGTCTCTGCAGGAACTCATTTGGAATGTCCTAATCTGTCATTCGAAAATGAGAAAACTTTCTAAAACGTACATAAGAAAACCTCTGAAGGTATTTCTTACTTACATATTTAACGTCTATTGGTACGTGTTGTACATATGAACTACCTGCAATGATAAAATTAACATATAAATAATGCCGCACTAAAGCTCGGCGAATTGGCTTGATGGCGTTGTGTCGGAGAAATCGACAATAAATGGCATAAGGTAGAGGTATCAACAATTTACTTTTGTTTTTACTTGTGTGAAGAAGTCTACGAAGGAAAAAGTTTATCTAAGCTTTGTAAGATCACGATTTCTAGTGAGCAAATTAATTTCGATCCACGTTAATAATATCTGCACATGTCTATTAATCGACAGCCAAAATCGCAAGTTCAATGCCACAGACAGCAGCACCATGACTGGCACCTCTAAACAAAAAATTGATTCTGATTTCTGCCATATCATTGCATCGTATTGATACAATACAATCAGGCAGCGTATGTCTGAGTGCTACTAACCCACAACAATTGTTTCTCGCTGTGATTCCACATCAGATATAATTCATTATATTTGAAACGTTTGTAAACCTGTGTGTAAACCTTTCAAAGGTATTTACCATCTGGCAAATTGATGTGTACTTTGTACACATTCTAAATACTAATATGGACATGGCAAGAACAACTGCTGGCGCAACGGTACAGCGGACTATGCGCTAGCGCAACCGGTAATTTACAAGGGTTTTCTGATCACACCGCTATATTTAGAAGCAGTGCTGCGCTTATCAATTAGCGAGCTTTCATTGCCGCATTCCGCTTGCAGTTTTACAAACCGAGGACCATGTTGAGAAATCAAAGGAAAGTATTTGCCACTTACTTTCAAATACATATAAATTGTAACGTTTGTGCTCCAGTATCCGCAAAAAATCCGAATCACGTACAGATGTGACACGAAAAGACCCCGCATACAGAATACGCGTCCCAGTTCTGCTGTCGAATTGTTTAGTCTGAGTCTGTAGGACTTCTTGATACTTTTAGCTACCGGTATCCTAATACTGCTGAAATAACTCTGAACACAAATGTAATTTATAGTTAAGTTCATTATTCATCATTTAGTTTTTTCGTTTCTATTATGGTACTAAATGGTCAGTGACAAAATGACGGATATAAATCACTTACAGTACATACCTCGCCGGTTGCTTCAATGGAATGATTACAAATCGAAGGTCGCTCACAAATACAGACACAGAGTTTTTGTAAACGAAACATTGGTACTGCGAAGTATTGCGGAGTTTTGACCATGACCTTTAGAGAATTACAAAACATTGAACTTCGGTAGACAACAAAAATAGTGCAACTAGATATTTTTTGGATACGAAGTGACGATTATGAAGCTTATTGATTTGGTTATAGAACCTTTATATCACTTACATAACAAGAAAAATATTGATGGGTCTTTATTAAAAGAACCTAAGCATGCTTCACAACAGTTGGGGACTTTATATCCCAATTAAATTTCTGTAGAGAGAGTCATCAGGTTGAAAATACGAAAAATATTTTTTTTTCTTTTACGGGTAAAGGAAACTTAGAATTACTTCCTTGTTATGATTTCCTCGTTTCCAGAAAAGCCTGTTATCTCTGGTCAATTTATTTTCTATTCTGACAATGATTGCTATTGGACAGTTTCAAATTGCAATGCAAGGTATTACATTACTCAACTGTTACTGTTAATTAATCGTATTACTTCATTTATATTAGTTCCAAGCATTTCAAGACGTGGGAAACCCATTCTGTTTGCAATTCGTGCGACCGTCAGTTGGGACACGCGAATTGTTCGTTAATTATCGCATAAATAAATCTAAAATAAAGTCAAATAGAACTCCAAGCCGGTGACTTGGTTGCATGAAACTGGGACGAAGAATGCATGTTTGCGTTAGTTATTTGTCAACAAAGCTATCTGTCGCATTCAATGAGAATTATTTACTACGTGATCAGCGGGTTGCCTCGACCATTCGGTTTCGTCATTGACGTGACGAGGGTGTTATGGATATTCGTGCAATACTTGGCTGCTGTGCGTGTGTTTTTAGTTCTGTGCAATTAAACAATTATTCGTATTTATAATGAAAATACCCAAGGTTTTACCAGGTTTGCGTTCAAACACTAGCCTACAATAATAATTGATTTTCTTAATAAACTTTTATGAATTATTATTAACCACATTAGTTTTTGTTATACCGATTCACATTAAGTGTTCACGTATCTATTCACTATTCACGTAATCTGAGATAGTCACTGTAGTACAATCTGTAAGGAGATGTGGAAGTAAACGCAAAATCAAAATGTAGCTTCTTTTTTCCAAAATATATTCTTTATTCTCTGCTTTGACGGAGGAGTTCCTTGCCGAAGGAGAGTGCCAAGCGCGGCGGATTCGCGCGCGTAGCAGTCTGCCCGATGAGCCGTAGCGCGGCGGTCTTGCCGCCTCGCTTGCGTAACCTTAGCGCCGCTCATGTGTATTACATATTTTTCGACAACATTCTTATTTATTAAGAGTGAACTCGAAAAGTTGCTTTTGATTTTAGGTGGTAACAAAACCTTGTGACGATAAGAAGTGGCGTGCATGTGTTTATTTTGAATATTAGTAGTGCTAGTGACAATTTATGCAGTGTTAAGTGCTGATTAGGGACGCCTACGAAATTTACCAGTTGGTGATGTTTCAAAGGGAGCAAATGTTTTAGACCGTTTTATTAGTTATTAAGTGTCGTGACCCGGGAGATCATCCTGATGAAGCGGGCGACGTGGGTGGACGTGGAAACGGGCGGCCGTCTCGGCTGCAACGGCGAAATCTTCTGGAGCGAATGCGCCGAATGCGATTGCTCATACTGCAACCCAAACTACGTTTGCGTGTGTAGTGACAAGGTATTATGATTTACTAGTGAATTTACTAAACGCTCCTGCATATTGATAGTGAACGGTATGTTGCTTTTGTAGCAGAAACGTTATTCCCAGCGAAACAATGGGCAGTATATATTTCAAAATATATTATTCAGCATACAAATACTAGCCGGTTTACAATTTGCTGCATTGCAGTTTATATGTTCTAAGGAATGTCTAACTTGCTTGCTGTTATACAAAGTTTGAGCATCGTTATCTCTTTTCGTAATGGACAAATATTTGCTAACTCTGTCTTCAAGGTCCGTCGACCTTTCAAGTCGTGTGAATTTTTATACAAAGTAATTATAACGCTCTCAATTCCAATTTTCGAGAGGTTGCGAGTATAATTGACAAACTATAACATTTGACATACAAACCGTTAATTATAAAGCTTACATATAACCTACTTTCGTACACTGCAGAGTTAATGTACTTATCGTTGAGAAAAACTATTGAGGCAAATCACCTCTAACTTGAAGTATGATGAGACATTGATGGCTGCGGAAACTTTAGCATACACCAAGCAACATGTCTCTGTCATGTGGATACGCTTATTCATAGTTAAAAATAGTTTTGTTGCTGATAGTACCTCAACTCAACTGCTGCTGCATTTTTTGTTTAGTCATTAGAATTTTCTTTTTATTATTTTAGTTTAACTGTACACTTTATAGAGAGAATCACCAATACCCAATTACTCTTTTGTGCTTGTTCGTCACTTAATACCTATAAAGACCTATAGTAAGTTAGTTGAGGTACGTATCACTGGTTTAACTGTAGAAAAAAATAATTCTTCTGTCAATCTTACGTTAGTGCTGTTCTGATTTGACGAACATAATATCAGCGTCTAACCCAACGTGCACATGACATGTGATGGAGAGGTCAGCAAAATTGTTTTTAAAGTTGTCTCATATTTTGCTTCTTGTATTTAAGTATATATTATGAATTTCTTTAGTCACATAATACCTTATGAGTTCATCTTAAGCCATTCTGTAGACTCAATGCATGTCATTAACGATCAGTGCAGCAGAAATTAGGTTTCAGCAGATAATCATAAATAAGCTGATATAATTTCCAAAAATTTACACACGATTTTTGCTTTTTTGTGAAATCATTTAAGTGTTTTAAAATATTTATTAGGTTCATCGTCCCACCTTGGAATTAATGCCAAGTTACTTCATCATTATTGTATAACCATATAAGCTGCGCCGACCAAATCTGTTTTAATGATAATGCCAAAGATGGTCTCTATGGACCATAACCGCCCAGAAAATGACATTTTGCGAAACATTATTATTAAAAATTCTGTATATTTTAGAAAATTGGTTCTTTTTGTTGTTCCTTCGAGATGTCTTTCAAGGTGGTGAATGAAACCCTTGACAAAAAGACGTCTAGTCTCTTATGTGGGCTTTATGTAGTGCCATATACAATGGCGCTCGACAATACATGAGGAAAGTGAAACGCGAGAGGGATTTTTTCTCGCCCTCCTCTGGCTTTGTATGAAGCGCACATTGCACACGTGAAACGAGCTATTTTACCCGTATGACGCCTGGGAAAAGCTTTTATGATATTGTTTATCGATTGGACGATAGTGTTGGGAACCTGGTTGCTTCAATGTTTCTGATTTACGATGGTGATACTGCTGTTAGACAACGTGTTTCATTTGTATTACGTACAATGTTGATTGCTGTGTCTTGTTCTCAACATCGATATGGATCATTCCTTACTATAATTGTGTTATTATTTATTACTGTTCTCATTTTATGTTTCATCATAGATGTTCTAAGAAATTTTCGTTGTCACATTGCTCAGTTTCATGTTATGCATAATGCTGCACTTATGTGCAGATTTTTACCAAAGTATTTGTAGGCGTTATACTAGTTGTAGGTTTAGGTTTGTGTCTTGCCTATTATATTGTTGTTTAATTAAATAACGTCTGTATGATGATCCAATTAAGGACAGTTTATTAAATATTTGTAACACAAACAGCTGCTCTACATTTTCGTTATCAAATTATTTGCATATTATGTAGGTACTTTAACTTGTTGCGACGTTCATATAGCCTCGTTCTATTAGGTATTGGTTTGTTCTATGATCTTATCATGTTGATATAGGTTTATTGCTTTCTGAGACCCCAATCTTATTCCACTAGATGCTTGGATTGATAATTAGGTAATCTCATTTCAGTATGTTTAAAAGAACTTTGATGTGAATAGCATTTTATTTGTTTATACTTTATCTTAATGCTTAGTATCTTCAATTAACATATCAAGGTAGGCAATGTAGATAATTTTGACTTGTCGTATTGTTTTGAATGAGAAATAGTTGTACCAGAGTTAAACGATGAGACCCATTGTTATATTAAAATGTAACGAATGTCGATAGGTATAGATATGTAAAATGCATCCTTATTTCACAGAGCACTTAGTTATGTATTTTCTTAAATGACAATAGCTTCGAATTATGTTACCGAGTGCATATTTCTTCAGGTTGTATGTCATAGGTAAAAATATCATAAATCTGGACAATCAATAGTTTATGTTTATTTGACAATGGAAGTCTTATATTCGTGACGGTATGTTATTAAATATTTTAATGAAGACGATTGTTTTATTTAGTTTACTAAATGCATTAAAGATACCTCCGAAAATGATGATTCAACGAGAATCGCTATGCATCTGTTCAATGACATCACGTTGACACTTGATGACTGGAGCTGAATGAAACATTTTGCTACGATAGGAATTTGTAACATAATTTCAATTAGCAATACTGGGCTATTATTATTTCCTGAAAATCAGTACCACGACTACTTAGGTAAAGTACATAATTTTGACCTAATCCACTTCTTCTTATCGAGTGAGCTGCAGGTTTAATCACCTGACAAGCCCTAGTGTCAGAGTTTTCTCAAATCCGCCTGACGGCCTCTGACGTGGATTTATAACTACGACTGCTACTGAGTAACAATCGAGGACGACGGCTTTACGTGCCCTCCCAGGCACGGGGGTGTAACACCGCCAACTTCGAAACTCCAGGCTGCTTTGTGAAAGTTTCTAAAACCCACAAAGCGATTTCGGCCNTATTATGAATTTCTTTAGTCACATAATACCTTATGAGTTCATCTTAAGCCATTCTGTAGACTCAATGCATGTCATTAACGATCAGTGCAGCAGAAATTAGGTTTCAGCAGATAATCATAAATAAGCTGATATAATTTCCAAAAATTTACACACGATTTTTGCTTTTTTGTGAAATCATTTAAGTGTTTTAAAATATTTATTAGGTTCATCGTCCCACCTTGGAATTAATGCCAAGTTACT
Source organism: Heliothis virescens (assembly GCA_002382865.2). Classification (NCBI taxonomy): domain Eukaryota; kingdom Metazoa; phylum Arthropoda; class Insecta; order Lepidoptera; family Noctuidae; genus Heliothis; species Heliothis virescens. Next base: position 12,633,442 of record NWSH02000517.1, read on the forward strand.
TCATCATTATTGTATAACCATATAAGCTGCGCCGACCAAATCTGTTTTAATGATAATGCCAAAGATGGTCTCTATGGACCATAACCGCCCAGAAAATGACATTTTGCGAAACATTATTATTAAAAATTCTGTATATTTTAGAAAATTGGTTCTTTTTGTTGTTCCTTCGAGATGTCTTTCAAGGTGGTGAATGAAACCCTTGACAAAAAGACGTCTAGTCTCTTATGTGGGCTTTATGTAGTGCCATATACAATGGCGCTCGACAATACATGAGGAAAGTGAAACGCGAGAGGGATTTTTTCTCGCCCTCCTCTGGCTTTGTATGAAGCGCACATTGCACACGTGAAACGAGCTATTTTACCCGTATGACGCCTGGGAAAAGCTTTTATGATATTGTTTATCGATTGGACGATAGTGTTGGGAACCTGGTTGCTTCAATGTTTCTGATTTACGATGGTGATACTGCTGTTAGACAACGTGTTTCATTTGTATTACGTACAATGTTGATTGCTGTGTCTTGTTCTCAACATCGATATGGATCATTCCTTACTATAATTGTGTTATTATTTATTACTGTTCTCATTTTATGTTTCATCATAGATGTTCTAAGAAATTTTCGTTGTCACATTGCTCAGTTTCATGTTATGCATAATGCTGCACTTATGTGCAGATTTTTACCAAAGTATTTGTAGGCGTTATACTAGTTGTAGGTTTAGGTTTGTGTCTTGCCTATTATATTGTTGTTTAATTAAATAACGTCTGTATGATGATCCAATTAAGGACAGTTTATTAAATATTTGTAACACAAACAGCTGCTCTACATTTTCGTTATCAAATTATTTGCATATTATGTAGGTACTTTAACTTGTTGCGACGTTCATATAGCCTCGTTCTATTAGGTATTGGTTTGTTCTATGATCTTATCATGTTGATATAGGTTTATTGCTTTCTGAGACCCCAATCTTATTCCACTAGATGCTTGGATTGATAATTAGGTAATCTCATTTCAGTATGTTTAAAAGAACTTTGATGTGAATAGCATTTTATTTGTTTATACTTTATCTTAATGCTTAGTATCTTCAATTAACATATCAAGGTAGGCAATGTAGATAATTTTGACTTGTCGTATTGTTTTGAATGAGAAATAGTTGTACCAGAGTTAAACGATGAGACCCATTGTTATATTAAAATGTAACGAATGTCGATAGGTATAGATATGTAAAATGCATCCTTATTTCACAGAGCACTTAGTTATGTATTTTCTTAAATGACAATAGCTTCGAATTATGTTACCGAGTGCATATTTCTTCAGGTTGTATGTCATAGGTAAAAATATCATAAATCTGGACAATCAATAGTTTATGTTTATTTGACAATGGAAGTCTTATATTCGTGACGGTATGTTATTAAATATTTTAATGAAGACGATTGTTTTATTTAGTTTACTAAATGCATTAAAGATACCTCCGAAAATGATGATTCAACGAGAATCGCTATGCATCTGTTCAATGACATCACGTTGACACTTGATGACTGGAGCTGAATGAAACATTTTGCTACGATAGGAATTTGTAACATAATTTCAATTAGCAATACTGGGCTATTATTATTTCCTGAAAATCAGTACCACGACTACTTAGGTAAAGTACATAATTTTGACCTAATCCACTTCTTCTTATCGAGTGAGCTGCAGGTTTAATCACCTGACAAGCCCTAGTGTCAGAGTTTTCTCAAATCCGCCTGACGGCCTCTGACGTGGATTTATAACTACGACTGCTACTGGGTAACAATCGAGGACGACGGCTTTACGTGCCCTCCCAGGCACGGGGGTGTAACACCGCCAACTTCGAAACTCCAGGCTGCTTTGTGAAAGTTTCTAAAACCCACAAAGCGATTTCGGCCTGACCTGGGAATCGAACCCGAGACCCGTGGCACGGCAGTCGCGCTATGCGATCACTAGACCAACGAGGCAGTTATATTAGTATTGCTAATCCACTTAAAATCGTTGTATTGTTTCAAAAAAAATTCGTACGTAACAGCCGAATGAACTAAACCGGTTAGAAGATAGTTTTGATGATATACCACTTGTTCCGGCGGCATGTCGTGCCGGGACACGTCAAAACGGTTCGAGCTAGCATTTTCTGATTTCTAATAACCACATTACCATATGTTGGCCTTTCACGTTCTGTGTATTGGATAACTCACGCGATTTTGTTTCTACAAGAACAGTATATTACTCAGATGTAGAATAATGAACCAGGCTTTTCTATAACGTTATCTGTAATTTTCATCAAATATTGTTAATCTTCACAATCTGATTTTTAAAGTGGATAAACATACGTAGTGATCTGATATAGGTAATAAGAATAATTGAATCATAACATTAAAATAGGATCATAATGTCAAACAAGGAAAGTATGATATTTATGAATACCTACCACTGTTTTCAGTTTTCCTGGACACTGTGCTGTTCACACGCGTGTCTGTAATGATTTCGTTGTACGATCTGTATAAAATTGTTTCAAAAAAGTGCGCAGTGTTTATTTATAATGAATAAAAAGCTTTTTAAAAATTACAATACAGTGAACATTTTTCGGTTTTAGGCTTACGGTGTGAAAGTAAATATTCGCAAAGAATCATACATGGAGAACGAGTTTCTAGACCATTCCAATTATTATACTCATTATTAATTTCTGCCAGATCTGCTTACTAACGCTTAAGGACAATCATTCTAAACTGTCTTTAATTGTCTAAATGTACCACCACATTTTAATCTCTTTATTGAATAGAATATTTTTGTTGTGGGTGTATGTAGTCTTGTTTTTTTGCCTAAGACGCTGTTTAATATATGAAAGGAAGTTAAAGAGGTCGCAGAGTGCGTCGAGTTAAAAAATATAACCTTGTATATTAGTGTGTGTCTGAGCACAGCAAACAAAGAGCTGTTTAGCGACCACAGAGGCGCTAAATACATATTTGAGGAGCAAACACGCATCATATAGCTCCGCAGATAATGTGACCACTACCGGTGTTGTATTTGCTCTCAATGCTCATTAAATTTAATGTCAGGTACAGTTACTGACAGACACTATTCAGTGTCGTACCTGCCACCAAACTATTACGCTCTCGCGTGGTCATTTAATTAAATGCAAAATCAAAAGTAATGTTTTAGATTATAATTATTAATATGCATGCATCACAGAACATCAAGCAAAATATTCAATTAACACAAACACTCCAGTGTTTATAAAGCAGGACAATAATTTGCGTAGTTTCCTCTGTTAGTCTAGCAAATTCTGATAGCCAATGTGCCTTGACATTATTTGCCAAGTTAGATAAAATATACGCAGATTGGTCTATTCAGAACCAAAAGTTTACCGGGTTTATATAACAAGCCAAAATCAGGCTTTAGATATTCTGTTCTAAGGTTACTATTTTTTACTAATCAGGCTGTTTATCAAATAGCATGTTTAATACTGCCGAGTACCTACTTTGGAAACACGCAGGCAATGCGTTATTTTATCCTGTTAAATCGATACAATCATTATTTTTCAAATACCGAGTTAAGGCCATATTGTGAACCACTTTAATTTAGATTTTCACTTATTTGAATAAGGGTAGTTCTATTTCAGGGTTTAATATTATTTTTTGTTTATATGTTACCGGGCGTTGCCCTTTCAGACGCTCTTTACGAGATAGTCAAGCAAGCTCAGCCTCCCTCCCATCTCCCGTCCGTCGGTGGTTCAACTTGTTCCAACTAGGCCGTCAAGGATGCGGTTTGTGGTTAAAAATTCTTTCTTACAGACTGTAACCCATTTCAATTTTCTTTTGCGTGTATGCCTTCGTTATATCATAGAATAGTTAAGGCTTTGCTAAACTGAAATCTAGGTATCTTCCTTTATACTTCCTAGCGCATGCTCTCGTGTCAATAAGTAATTCTAAAATCGTTTCGTTTCCTGTTTAAATCTCGACAATTATACAAATTACTCGCTCTGTTCAGTTCGTCGCGGTTTAATTGATAACCTCACGATTTCTCACTAGTAACGGAATACGTTGCTCCGAGTGAAAGTAAACTTATTCGACTTCTGGGCTTCGACTTTATCATTTATCAAGTTTAATCATATATCACTGGGCCGCAAAGAGGTCGTATATAATTTCTCTCCATTGCAGGCACGTCGTCGAATTGTTATAATGTTAAATGTTTTGATTGCATGTTTGATTGTCCTTTCTTTCTTTCTACTCGGCAAAGGTTTCACTAATCGCCCTGCTATTCTAATATGATTTCCGTGAGTTACTTTTCTTGCTCAGGTTTCTCTCTTAATATTAATTTTTTCAAAATACATCGGTTTACAATTATCAATTTAAGCACTGGTTCAGTACTTGCTCGTTGGATATACCGTTGTGAGCTTATTGCGATCATGCATGACGACTTTTATAACTCTTTTTGAAACGTCTGCTGCAAGTGACATAAATCTGTACTTGAATCTGTAATGAGTTCCCAGCAAGCGTAGCTAACTGTTCATAGCGTTATATGAGCTGATTAGTGTGGTGCCGATCTTCGCAGAATCAATTCCATTGTTGTCACGGAGCTAACGGGATTACAACCATACGTTGGTGCACCGCAACTTTTTACGTGTATAGTTTATGACGCTATTTCCCTCGCTGCATATGTCGCAGGTTTAACGGATGTGAGCGTCGCACTCGACACTGCAAAACCGTCACCACTAATGTGCGCATCATGTTCCCGTTTAGCATTAACGGCAGCTAGCTACTGGATAAATTACGAAAGCATGTCCATTAGTAATTTCCAATTGACCATAGAAAGTAGTGTCGCTAAATCTTATTCACCTGGCAAAAGTCACCCGGAAATCCTCGCATTTGTCCAACTATAATGGAACAAGTTTTGTCAATTCTACACTACCTTTCTTTTAACTTGTCTATTTATGTAGCTCTTGAGATAGTATCGTCTATATTAGTGAACAGTTGTTTCACTGAAACATAAATAGTGATCATATTACTTTCTCGTGTCTCGTCAGAATTGTATCAAGTTCGGCAATAAGAAGAAAAACCAGTTCAAGAAACAACGTTTCAATTGCACTGCATCAAAAAACCACCTACGCTGAAACAAGAAAATTGTAGTTTCCAAAAAAGCAAACGTAAGAGGAATATATTTTCAGGGTTTATTGTATCTGCTTTTTCAAATAGGTTATAGGTTCTATCCATTTCACAATAAAACATCCTGATGTGTCATTGCACCATAGATGCTACAGTTTTTGTTCCCTTAAATAATGTAACAGGAAAAAAAATAAGCTTGACAATTGATTATCAAATGCGCATTTATAAGTTTTACGTCAGGCAACCGCAATTTGGCAAAGAAGATAGCTTTCCTTATTTTTCCCAATTCAATGTATTCTTTAACTTATTATAATGATATTAATAAGTCATTTAATATACTGAATCAGAAAATAAAGAAAGTTATTTTCTTTGCAAAAACAATTATAATTATTTAAATGAATAATATAGGTAGGTAATAACTTCCATCATTCAAGCTATTCAATAATAGACAGTCATGTTTAACAACTCCATTTCTCAACGTTAGAGATTTCGAGTACCTTCAAGCCGTTGGGCTGTGAAAGTCTAGCATAGTTCCGTTCTAGGTCACAGTTCAAGCCTTATACTTACTTGTTTCTTGTAAGATGTGATGCAACTGATCTTCCGAGTTCCGTGGTACATAATTATGTTTAACCATGTTTTATGTATATAGATGCCTCCAAAATTTTAAAATTGCCTCGATGACCCTGTTTTGCAATCGAAGTTCATGTGGTTATTGTATAATTATCATAACTAATCAGGTAATTAAGGATGCATGGATTTATCATAAATTATTTAGCCATGTGATACCAGATTTTTTTGTATCTATCTATATGTATGTGCCTTTTTGTTATAATATTCATTGGAGACAATAAAAAAACCTTTCCTAGTAATGTCGGAAACTTGATCGTTAGCTTTTCATTTTATTCAAATGTGAAGGTCGTCTGTATGGTGTGCATGCAAAGTTTCGAGTTTCTACGTAGCTGTCCCACTTCCTGACTCGTTTCCGCGAGACCGGTTGTTTTGATTGCTCCGTGATCGAGACTAACAAAAACATAGTCGCGGCATGATCGAGCTATCATCTAGGTCAATCGAATTCGTTTCCGATTATTTCCATACTCTCAATCGTCATCCGTTATGATGATTATTATCTATCATATCGTAACTTCAGCCTATGAACTATTAGGTGCTATTAGTTGGTCATCAAGTCGACTTGTGTATTAATTTTCGGTCTGTCAGTAAATGATAAATATCATGTAAACTGCGGATTATTATATTTCATTGCCAGCGTACCGAGTTCAATTGTGTAAAACTCTACAATAAACACTTTCACATCTTTAAGCGCAGCAACTTGAATCAAAAGCTTCGTAAATGACGCTTATAAACATCACTATGCTTACTAACCATTATAATATTTAAGTACCTATCTGCTAAAATGCAAAACTCCGGTATTATACTATAATCCAACACCACTATCAGTTTTAGTAGCACTGTATACATATTATCACTAAATGTAACCGGAAAACTACACTTCGGCCTCATTATAACTTTAACGATTTAAGTATCACAATATTATGTGATTACTAAATCATCTTTCGGAGCTATTGTAATTTGTTTGTTTATAATTAAACACATTTTGCTTCATGCACTTAGTTATGTGTGTTGGTCACCGCGGCAACTGTGCCACGCGAAGTTCTAAAGATCTAGCAATGATACAATGACGTCATCAGGGCCCACAGAACGACCAGAAAGTGACAGTGTAGTGACGAACGATAAAGTGCCATTGCATACTGAAATGGGGGTCTCGAAGACGAACTCGGTGCCTGACTCGCCAGAGGAGGAGGCAGTCGAGATCAAACCGAAGCCTAAATTACATCTACAGCCAAGAGTGAAGAGTTTTCAAATGGGATGGGCTCAAGTAGTGGAAGAGCTTTCATGGAAACTCAGCACAGTGAGTGGTTGTTCATTGTGATCAATGTATTGTCATTAACCTGAACCCTTGTGATTATGTAAATCAATATTTTTTATTGTATTTGGATATGATTTGCGTAATTTATTTGTTCACTATTGGTAAGTGTAGACCCACTTTTTGTTGCTAACCTGTGAAACCTGTGATGATGACGTTCAATCATACTATTTTATTTAACAAATACTACACGTCAACACGTGACAGCAGGATTTATTTATTTGATTACCTAACTGGGCTTTTGCCCACACACGCCCTTAAAAAAATCTGGGAAAGTTCAAGCTTAGATTTGGTAATTTCATGGTCTAGCAGTTATTGTTTTCCCTACTTAGTCACCCGGAAAAATGATACTCACAGTATCGCTAATTATTATAATGTCTCAACACTCATACAACATACTAAGCACTAGCGTGTTTACATAAACCCCTTATCAAAAATCTCATCCGTATGAAGATTATAAGTATATAGTTCCTTCCTGTTTTGTACAATGACTACTAATTATTTCATATCACTGAAATATCGTGTGTCGGTTTAGTTGTTAATTAAGATTAAAGTAAGGACATCCGCAAAAACAATTGTTGATAAAGTCATCTTATTATCTAGATTCAAGTATTGAGAAGAAAGCGTGTATTATAATCATCGTCTTAATCTTGCCCTTATAGCAATCTAATTCGGGGTCAGCGAATCATAATCTACCTATTCCCTTTCCCATACTTTTACCTTTTACTCTGTCTCTATTTAATCCTCATGACATGCCCATACCAGGACAGCCGGTTTCCTCATATCTTTTTGGTAAACGGTGCCATTTTCAAACTTCCTCTTGGAAACTCGTTCTATTTCCCCTATCCATTCGCGTAACCTCCGCTGCATGCATGTATTTTTATTTTATTAAGATTAATTAGTAGGACCAATAATGTGTACGAATAACCGTTTATATATTACAACATAGCCACCAAATACCCTCATTATGATTTACGCAAGCTTTTATACAAGAACCTGCTAGATATATAGTAAGAATGAAAAATAAATAAGTATGCAGAGGCAAATAAATTAATCTGCTGGAATACAAAACCCGTAAATACACGATATTGATTGAAATGTCTTTGTTAGAAGCTGCAAATGAGTATCAATATGACACAGTCTTTAAATAGTAGATCGATAAATTAATGCCATAAGTCATCCATTAAGAATCTATTTACTGTTTCGATTTTTTGTTTAGATAAAAGCTTGTAGTATCTGCTCTGTAGACTCTGCCAATCATTTACTGAGTTTATGATACAGTCTACTTCTGAGAAATTAAATAATGAAGATGTTATACATATATTAAATTCCCTCTAAAGTAACATGAGTTCCATGTAGCAGTGATTACAGTAACGGTCGGCGTAACGGGAGACCGTTCTAGTTACACCACGCACTTGCGCAAGCGCAACTCTTGTGCCTGGGAATTTATTGAGAAAATTGCGTTTTGGTAACACATAAAAAGTAAAAGTAGTGCCAGTTCAACTTGCTCGCAGTACATTCACATCCATCACTGTACCTACATATTCATTTTTTGCCGTTCAGATACATTGTGTACAAAATCTGCACATTTAAACAATACTTATTAAGAGAACCCCTTCAACTCTGTAAAAATTGAACTATCTTATTATTGGCAAGAATTTGTAAGAACTCGAATGAGTTCAGTTTTGCGGTTATACCGAAAATGGATCAAAAGTTTCAAAAAATTATCTTACGATAATGCACCAGTGTTTTGCACTTGATGTTTCTAACATGACATTATAGCTTGACCTTGCATCACTTTAGAATGTTACGTTATGCATAATAATGTGATTGAATAACTTAGCTTCTTGTAATATGCACCGCCTACTTTGATTGCCAAACATTGCGGAAGTGAAAGACAATGCCTAAGCTGTAATCACTGTAGCAGTATCTAAGTAGGCACCATTTAATTTTGTTCTTAGCAAAATGGCCTTAGCATGACAAAATGTTACAGTGATTTAGATTGAGTGATTTCAATTTCAATTAAAATCAAATAAGTAGAGACATATTTTTCAGGTTTACGGGAATATTTTGACTAATGTTACAGCATAGCTCATTTGTCATCCTAGGGAATCTATGACATACCGGTTAGATTTTATATATTTGACTAAAAAATAAGATTCAAAGCCATCAATACTAACTAAAGTGACTTATAGATTATTCTTGGTAAGATCATATTTTTAAAAATCACTGCAATATTAAGTTCATCAAGTGCACAGTGAATCACAGCATACGAGACGCGAGCAGCCGGCGCGCGGCAATTGAACGCATAATATGGTCAATCAGTTCAAGTGCATTTGCTGTCGAGGGTCATGGATTAATAAAGCTGCCATATTTTCATTTACACCGCATCAAATGCGATATGAAACACACCGAGATCAATCTGGAATGTGCATTTTAAATGACGTATGATAAACTTGTTTAAAAAAAATACGTTCACACTTTTACACGTGTGTCCAATTTACCCAACTCTGAATTCTAGGTACAGAAGACGTTTGCACATCAACTTAACTCAATCTGTCAAATTTCTTCAATACATTTTCCGTAGTAAAATTTGGCATGATTGGGTTGACCTGCTGGCGTCTGTACTTTAATAACTTGTCTGTACTTTTAACAAAGCAATTGCAAGAATTTATAGCTATCGAATATAACTGCAGCACAAAACATTATATACCGTATAAAAGTAATGGTTTTTAAACTGCCTTGACTTTTCACGCTAAAGTAAAATTTAACGACTCTGGCATTTAAAAGAAAAGTCTGGCTTTAACGGAGGGTTATTTAATTGAGCGTTTGTTGCTTGTTAACCAGAGAAAATACCACATAATTTATTTACATTTGTAAAAACTTAATTTTCTGTAAAATGTTGCACCAACTGAAGGAAATAACAAAAAACTGTACTTCCATATTTCGTCGGTTTTATATTTCCCAACCTAAGGGTAAGATCTCACTTACCAAAGGGCTCCTGAAGGGAACGAGAACTAATTTATTTATAACCTATTTATCACGTGATTGCATACAGTGGGTGTTAGCAATTTATGAATCATTACTGGATATGATACGACACAATTAAGTACCTACTATGACTCGAGTTTTAATTTATTAATTTTAAAGCCTCAAAACTGTCACGCCAGTGAATGTCACGTTCGCTGAACTCTCAAATACAAACTAATAATAATTCCACAGCACGTGCTCAAACTCATGTCCGTCCGACCCAAACAAAACAAAGGACATCCACAGATGTTTCGGAGAAACAAGATAAAAACGAATATAATAAACCTCGGCTTGAATATTTCAGATCAATAGTGTTGAGTACAAAACGTGTAGAAAGAGACCCTTACAGCTCCGAAGATGTTGGCAGGTGGTGGTGGCCTACAAACACAAGTGTGGCGCGTGTAGATATACACTCACACATAGACGGTGGGTGCCCATACAACGTGCTTGGTGTAGTGATGGCGCACGTAGCTGCACGCCGCCCTTTATTACCGTTGTAGGTACAACCAACAGGAATACTGCTCTACTTCATCGTACTTACCTATTTTAACCATGTTTAGAGCGCGTTCAACAATTTCCTTAAAACATTATTGATGGTATCTCTCGCAACTGTTTAAAATACAAAAGTTATTATGTAAGGCAATAATGCTAAACGCACCAATATGATTTTCGCAACGAAGCCATGAAGTTATTCTAGAAGATAAACTGTTAACCTCACATAGGTATTTCAAATGCATGCATGTTGCAGTTTTCGTAACATGTGATTTCATCAGTTGTGTCAAGTTGTACGTATTTCAAAAGCGATCTTTAACATTTCGTAAACAGCTATTAAATCTGTGTTCCAATACTTTCAATTCTTTAGATGAGACATTTCGTTGCTGCATATTTTATCTCTTAATCTTTAAAAATAGCACGTGCCATTTAACGCCGGTCCATCCGGTGGTATTCAGAACTTTGCATCTTTCTATGTTAGCGTAATATCAATAAAATGAATCAAACTTTATGCGACACTCCATAGTTAAAATGCTTTACAGCTAACCGTCTGTCGATGTCCCTTTTATCGCCGTATAAATAAAGTAGAGCATCTAGCGTGCCGGTTTCACTGCACAAAAGTGGAGGCAACAACTTTTTTTTACGGTCCCAACGTATTCCCGCGGCCCCTTCTCATCCCGGCCCAGTGCCATCAGTTCCTTATTCTTACACACGTTCAACAGACACTGACACCATGTGCTCGAGTTCAACTTACAACACACTGATTAAACTTAAAACTATTTTAAAACTAACTTTACAGTGGACAACGTAATTGTTTAAGTGACTTCGAGACAAGTGGAACGAGTGTTTGTTTTCTGTGATATCAGTTCATCCATTAATTATGGAAACATTAAACGTTGTGCTCAAAACTGGATATAAGATTGTCAAAGATTTTTCAGAACAACACAAACCTGTAAGTGCTTTATCTGCTGCTTTCATACTTAGCGTGATATTGTCGACATTAAGCATTTAGTTCACTTTGTTAGCAACAAGCTAGTCTTTATTTAAATTCGTGAGAAACTGGCTTATTATTATTACATTAAAACGGTTCAAATATGACTAAATAGTCAGTACCTGTATCTGAACCTTTGTTAATCCGTGTAAAAAACATTGTGGATAAGTATATAAATAAATGACCGTTTTATGGAAACTATTACTACTTAACAATTATTATGTAGTTGGACCTAAAATTATACAAATTAGTTGGTATACAAGAGACTTTTTTTCTGTCCATATCTGCAAGTATACAACCTATGCTTAGAATTTTTTTCATAATGTCAGGGGTATTGTCAGTGTCAACTTCACATGGCAACAACTCGGTAACAACATCAAAAATGCCAAAAAGTAACTTGTCTCAAAGTATTCATACAAAAATTACGATTTAAGTGTAAAAATAGACACATAAACAAATTCACGAAACAGTTACTTACTCAATAATTTAATTTATAAGTTTATTGATTTTAGTGCATTTTATGATTTTTCTGAGGTACCTATTTGCCTTTCTATTAATGCGGATGTAATATTGCGAACACAACTTATTTTCTACTTGCTGTAAAATATAGATTTCTGAATAAGTTCGTGCCACCTTAACTTGTTGAAAACTGATTGATTGACCTGAATAGTCGCTTGTAATTCATTTATTTTTATCAAGGCAGATTCATATTTAACACTTGATTTGCCTACAGCGTCTTTTATTTAGGTTAATGTAGCTTTCTATTAGTAAAAACATTCCTGGAATCAGTCCAGCACTTTCAAAGAAAAGCTTATTTAGCGATAAGAAAATAACCGCCAGTAGGTATAAGTACCTTTCCTTTAGTTTTAATGACCATAGTTATTTCCTATTTTCCCATCTACGAGGATCTTGAAGAGCTTGTGTTGAGATAGAGAACCTACAGTGCTGTAATAGCATCTCAACCTAAACTTACAAGAAAATAGCACATTATCTAGTTGATATTTTATATAATTAATCTTAAGCAATAAAATGATGTAATCAGTGTGTATAATTTTGTTTTAACCACTTTGTGTGGTAAATCAGTAGCTGTTATGGGTTTATGTCAAAATCATATGGAGCATTAAATATGACCGTCGCATGTTGTTCAACAGATGGAGACGTCGGGAGGGTCGGAGAGTTCTGGCGGAGAAGACGCGGAGGCGCGGCGATCGCGGCGCGGCCATGTGCTCGCCGAGCTCATGCAGACCGAGCGAGTCTACGTGCAGGAGCTCGGCTCCATACTATCCGTGAGTATACCCAGAACTACTGCTAATATTTGTAAACACCACCGCAGCTGACAAATCACTGCCGGCCGTATTTTTTGCCGCAACACATGCCAGGATAAAGGATGTAACTCATTTTATTTGAAACGGATGCTCACACTGTTTTTGTCACATGACGTCATCCGCCAAAATCTCTATATATAAAAACCAAGACCGTTAACCTGTCGAACAAACTCTTAATATCCATATGTACACAGTGTCAGATTTGGAATACAAAGCGAAAGCAAACACGCCTTTCTCTGGTGTCAGGACCACGTAACACAACCCAACAGCGATGGTCTGCCTAATATAGCTAGGCTATTAAATTGACAACTACTTCAATGACTCTTTACATTATAGATAATCACGCTATAAGTGGGAATGTGAGGTGTTCCCAATAAGTAGCGAAATTCATATAAACGCATCGCAATACTATTCAAATAGATCATGTGTAATAATAGATAAGTTCCTGTTATACATAGCTACTCTATAATTAAATAAAACAATACGGAGGCCAGGCAGCAACAATCGTTGTTACTTAGATCAAATCATCGCTCTGTTACGGTAGATTAGTTCCAATAAAACATACATATCTCCATGCCATCGCTGCGCTCTGAAAAACAAATGTGCCACTACCATGTATGTGGTGCGTGTGCTAAATGTTTGTGTCCCTCCCGGCGCACCGGCCGCGGACGAGGCGGCTCAGTACGTCTATCTAGTGCACTGGATGCACCGCACGCAACCGACTGCGTCAGCCCCTCGAGCGGAACGCAATGCATGCTACTCATTCGCAAACTGCACGCCAGTGCAGGCTCTCGGCCGCTTGTTACACTTCGCCACCCTCTGCACCATGAAATATGGAAAATACGACCTCCATAAATCTTCCGCGAATCTCAGCGTCGGCACTTCCTACTCGTGGTACTATAAAAAAAATGATAACCCCACCACGCGAAAGAAGAAACGACTTACTAGAGCCGCGTCTGACTCCACACTCTTCAGTGACTACGCTAACCAAATATCTCTGTTTGAAAGAAGCCGGCTCCGAAATAAAAAGTGCAAGAAGTCAGTGAGTGATGTTGGAAAAAGTAGCCGTGTTAAATATAACCCGCGTAATATTAAACCAGTGCGTATGGACCCGTTCACGGGTAACTTCTTTTACGGTAAAACACTACCCGGTTACGAGTACACGCAAAAAAGTGAGGAAAAAATAACTTACTTACCGGATTCCGACGCGGTCACTGCCTCCGAGGACACCACCGGCGAGTCTCTCACGACCACTGCACCTACAGTACTCGACGTTCCGGAACTGGTGAAGAATCCTTTGTACGGCTGTCGTGATGTAGACCTGTCCTCGCCAGATTATATGACTAGTTCAGTACTTTCTAAGGATTCCCAGCTAAAGTCATCCAGTTGTACTGAGTTAAGGAATACAATGGGAAGTAGTAAGGGCTCCGAAGATATATTGACAAGCATCCTAAAAGATTACAAAAGAATAATGAGAGAGTGGAACCATACCATAAAAGATCATTGTTCATCGATCTCTCACTGCACACATAGCAGTAAACGAGCTTCCACGATGTGTAGGACTAGTAACACTGATAGCTATGTACGAAGCTTACATTCTACATTGTCATGTAGGAAACCAAGTAAATGTCTTAAATCTACTAATAATAACCATTACAGTTACGCATACGCCTCAAAACTTTGTAATAGAAACCAAATCAAAAATCATGATAAACTAAAAACACAAAGCTTGAATCGTAACCAAACTCTAAGTAACTGGACGCTGACGCTACAGACTCTTAAGAAAAAGACGATGTTTTGGAAAATCAATCACAGTTTGACGCCATCGGAATGTAAATGTTTAGAAGCTATTTATGAAGACTACGATAGACGCTTGCAGGACTGGTGTGATACTATTAGTCATTGTTCGTCTCTTCTCAACCCGGTATACCTACTATAAAATATGAATAGCATAAAATACTAGTTGAATTATGTAGTTAAATTAATGTTTAATTAATTCTTTCAGGGGTACAAAGAAGAGATCGAAAAGCCAGAAAATCAACACTTGTTGCCTTCAACACTAGTAGGACAAGCCGACGTGTTGTTCGGCAACCTACACGAACTTTTCACATTCCACCAGGACGTGTTTCTAAAGGATTTGGAGAAATCTATATCTGCTACGGAACTCGTTGCCTTATGTTTTGTTGAAAAGGTATGTTTATCTTTGTTCATAATTTCGTTAGTTCTTGGTGTGAAATATTATTTTTTCGAATATAATTTAGACCTTCATAAGCCGGTTTCCTGTGTAACAAAATAGCAGGCTAGATCGAGGAACTTACAGTTTACTTCCTTTAACCTTTTTGTTTC
Source organism: Heliothis virescens (assembly GCA_002382865.2). Taxonomy (NCBI): domain Eukaryota; kingdom Metazoa; phylum Arthropoda; class Insecta; order Lepidoptera; family Noctuidae; genus Heliothis; species Heliothis virescens. Next base: position 12,648,680 of record NWSH02000517.1, read on the forward strand.
CTCTTATGATGACCCTTTCACATTTAATTCGGTTTTTTAAGTTTTGGAAACAGTCTAGAAAATGTTAGTTTCCATACTGTTACTCATCGTCATCATCAATTTTAATACTGAACTGCAGTTAGGCACAGACCTCTTCTTATACAGAGAGGACATGATGACATAATGATGAGTATTATTCGGATAGGTAGTTGAAGTAAGAAACATTCAATAATCGTCTTTCTCCAATTCCGATCACTAGCAGTATTTAAAAGATTTATTTTATTTGTCAGAGGGACACATTCTTCCGGCTATACAGCTACTACTGCCAAAACATCCCGCGGTCGGAGCGATTACGCGAGACATTAGTGGACACTCATCTGTTCCTACAAGCGTGTCAGTTGCGCCTCGGACACAAGCTGCCACTCGCCGCCTACCTTCTCAAGCCCGTGCAGCGGATAACCAAGTACCAGCTACTGCTCAAGGTACGTGGAAATATACTGGGAAGGTGGAAGTAGCCACCAATGGGATTTTTTGATGCCAAGTAGGTGCTGGTAATAAACTGCAAGATCATTTTACCACATGGAATTAAGACCCATTAAAACCATCTTCTTTATCATTTAAGCTATCAAACAAGCAATTTTAATACAAAACAGTCTTGAAAGTTATTGATTACATGTAAAGAGAGATTTCCGCATTAAAGCCAAGATTCTACGAAGCTTCTAATAGCGTATTCAATTTGCTTATCTCCCATTTTCTCGCGATTGGTTCGATCAACCGTACACTTGGTCGGTTTTCCTGATACATTGAAATATAGATTTATACATAACTAGCTTCTGCCAGCGGCTTCGCCCGCGCAAACTTAAAATCCCCTTTTTCCCATGTCCCATGGGAATTTCGGGAAATCCTTCCTTAGCGGATGCTTACGTCATAACATCTACTTGCATGCCAAATTTCAGCCCGATCCTTCCAATGGTTTAGGCTGTGCGTTGATAGATATTTAGATTATACTAGAATAATTTATCTATTCGCAGGACCTGCTTCGATATAGTGAATGCGGCTCAATGACGACGGGGCTGCAGTCAGCACTGGACTGTATGCTTGTAGTACTGAAGTGCGTCAATGACTCCATGCATCAGATCGCCATCACCGGCGTACCGGTGAGTAACCCAAATATTATCACCCATTGCTAGTTAATATGTAGAAGGTAGGTTATTGTATATGTAGAAGGAAGGTAGGTATATGGCCCATTTTCATTGATTCCTGTGAAAATTGAACGCATAAATTCGTAGTATAAGGGACCGACCCGAGTACAGTGTACATATCTGACGGAAAATGCGTCGCGTAACGCCATAACAGACAATTACACAAAACATTCAACCGTTCACACCTAACCGATGAAGCGTCAGTGCGTCGATCGTACTTACAAGATACGCTCGACGCATTTTCGGTCAGATATGAACCGACCCTTAAGAGTTAAGAAAACTGACGTTTAAATGTATTGTCGGTGGCGGGCCCAAATGCAATGACTCAGTCATTCGCTTTAGCTAAAAATATTGGACACATTACTGTAAGTCAAGATGCTAGTTAAACTGCGGACACAGTTATTAATTTTCACGCTAATAAGGCGTACATAGTAACTTTATAATAACGTACAAAGTATGTAACTTGAAATCAAGGTACAGTTAATGAAGCGTGTGATTATAGAGCAGAGGATTAGCTCATTAACGTATGCATGTTTGCAGTTTGCACTACAGCATGCAATACAGTTATAACTCAATTACATGTCGGCCACTGCCGCTTTCATAAGATTGATGGGCTACAGAATACAATCAGTATTCTCCTATGAAAAAGTGACTACTACAAGTTAATTTAATTTTCCGTGTTGTGATGTTGATGTTGAAACCAAACTACTTCGTATTTCCGTTTCGTTTACAGTATATTTATGGTTAAACATACCTATTATTTTGTACTCTGCCTGTTATTTTTCAACTCTGGTTAATTTTAACGTGAGAGGAAAATTTACTGGCAAAAAATATTTCGACGAGGTTAAATCAATTAATGACCGTATTGTAAATCTCATATTAGCTCCTAAATTATCATGCCCATGTTCGCAGCTGGACATCAGCCAACAAGGCGAGCTACTGATGCAGGGCTCGTTCCTCGTGGTGTCGGAGAACAAGCGCGACCTACGCTTGCGCATACGGCCGCGCCGCCGACACATCTTCCTCTACGAAAAGGCCATGCTATTCTGCAAGCCTGCCACCAAGAACAGTCACAATAAAGCTACATACCATTTCAAACATGACTTACAGGTAAAAGACTTTTTTTTTGGTATTATTTTCGAATTTTTGGTGTCGTTCACGTAAACCTCGCAAGAATTCATCCTTTTTCTTGTTAATTTTGTTGTTTGGTCTACCTCTCCCTAAATTTGATACCGCAACTATTGTTGCCATGGCTCAATCAATGTAGCCGTGGAGTGTCAAGCGTTTGACCGTGTGATGTTCCCGCAGATGTCACAAATCGGTCTGACGGAGTCGGTGAAGGGCGACCCGCGCAAGTTCGAGGTGTGGCGGCAGGGGCGCGCCGAGGTGCACACGCTGACGGCCGCCAGCGCCGACCTCAAGCGCGCCTGGGTGGAGCGCGTCAAGCGCGTGCTGCTCGACCAGCTCAACGAGCTCAAGGGCGAGCGCGTGCGCCAGTACAGCGCGCAGCACAGGTACGCTCCTACAGTACAGTTCGAGGTGTGGCGGCAGGGGCGCGCCGAGGTGCACACGCTGACGGCCGCCAGCGCCGACCTCAAGCGCGCCTGGGTGGAGCGCGTCAAGCGCGTGCTGCTCGACCAGCTCAACGAGCTCAAGGGCGAGCGCGTGCGCCAGTACAGCGCGCAGCACAGGTACGCTCCTACAGTACAGTTCGAGGTGTGGCGGCAGGGGCGCGCCGAGGTGCACACGCTGACGGCCGCCAGCGCCGACCTCAAGCGCGCCTGGGTGGAGCGCGTCAAGCGCGTGCTGCTCGACCAGCTCAACGAGCTCAAGGGCGAGCGCGTGCGCCAGTACAGCGCGCAGCACAGGTACGCTCCTACAGTACAGTTCGAGGTGTGGCGGCAGGGGCGCGCCGAGGTGCACACGCTGACGGCCGCCAGCGCCGACCTCAAGCGCGCCTGGGTGGAGCGCGTCAAGCGCGTGCTGCTCGACCAGCTCAACGAGCTCAAGGGCGAGCGCGTGCGCCAGTACAGCGCGCAGCACAGGTACGCTCCTACAGTACAGTTCGAGGTGTGGCGGCAGGGGCGCGCCGAGGTGCACACGCTGACGGCCGCCAGCGCCGACCTCAAGCGCGCCTGGGTGGAGCGCGTCAAGCGCGTGCTGCTCGACCAGCTCAACGAGCTCAAGGGCGAGCGCGTGCGCCAGTACAGCGCGCAGCACAGGTACGCTCCTACAGTACAGTTCGAGGTGTGGCGGCAGGGGCGCGCCGAGGTGCACACGCTGACGGCCGCCAGCGCCGACCTCAAGCGCGCCTGGGTGGAGCGCGTCAAGCGCGTGCTGCTCGACCAGCTCAACGAGCTCAAGGGCGAGCGCGTGCGCCAGTACAGCGCGCAGCACAGGTACGCTCCTACAGTACAGTTCGAGGTGTGGCGGCAGGGGCGCGCCGAGGTGCACACGCTGACGGCCGCCAGCGCCGACCTCAAGCGCGCCTGGGTGGAGCGCGTCAAGCGCGTGCTGCTCGACCAGCTCAACGAGCTCAAGGGCGAGCGCGTGCGCCAGTACAGCGCGCAGCACAGGTACGCTCCTACAGTACAGTTCGAGGTGTGGCGGCAGGGGCGCGCCGAGGTGCACACGCTGACGGCCGCCAGCGCCGACCTCAAGCGCGCCTGGGTGGAGCGCGTCAAGCGCGTGCTGCTCGACCAGCTCAACGAGCTCAAGGGCGAGCGCGTGCGCCAGTACAGCGCGCAGCACAGGTACGCTCCTACAGTACAGTTCGAGGTGTGGCGGCAGGGGCGCGCCGAGGTGCACACGCTGACGGCCGCCAGCGCCGACCTCAAGCGCGCCTGGGTGGAGCGCGTCAAGCGCGTGCTGCTCGACCAGCTCAACGAGCTCAAGGGCGAGCGCGTGCGCCAGTACAGCGCGCAGCACAGGTACGCTCCTACAGTACAGTTCGAGGTGTGGCGGCAGGGGCGCGCCGAGGTGCACACGCTGACGGCCGCCAGCGCCGACCTCAAGCGCGCCTGGGTGGAGCGCGTCAAGCGCGTGCTGCTCGACCAGCTCAACGAGCTCAAGGGCGAGCGCGTGCGCCAGTACAGCGCGCAGCACAGGTACGCTCCTACAGTACAGTTCGAGGTGTGGCGGCAGGGGCGCGCCGAGGTGCACACGCTGACGGCCGCCAGCGCCGACCTCAAGCGCGCCTGGGTGGAGCGCGTCAAGCGCGTGCTGCTCGACCAGCTCAACGAGCTCAAGGGCGAGCGCGTGCGCCAGTACAGCGCGCAGCACAGGTACGCTCCTACAGTACAGTTCGAGGTGTGGCGGCAGGGGCGCGCCGAGGTGCACACGCTGACGGCCGCCAGCGCCGACCTCAAGCGCGCCTGGGTGGAGCGCGTCAAGCGCGTGCTGCTCGACCAGCTCAACGAGCTCAAGGGCGAGCGCGTGCGCCAGTACAGCGCGCAGCACAGGTACGCTCCTACAGTACAGTTCGAGGTGTGGCGGCAGGGGCGCGCCGAGGTGCACACGCTGACGGCCGCCAGCGCCGACCTCAAGCGCGCCTGGGTGGAGCGCGTCAAGCGCGTGCTGCTCGACCAGCTCAACGAGCTCAAGGGCGAGCGCGTGCGCCAGTACAGCGCGCAGCACAGGTACGCTCCTACAGTACAGTTCGAGGTGTGGCGGCAGGGGCGCGCCGAGGTGCACACGCTGACGGCCGCCAGCGCCGACCTCAAGCGCGCCTGGGTGGAGCGCGTCAAGCGCGTGCTGCTCGACCAGCTCAACGAGCTCAAGGGCGAGCGCGTGCGCCAGTACAGCGCGCAGCACAGGTACGCTCCTACAGTACAGTTCGAGGTGTGGCGGCAGGGGCGCGCCGAGGTGCACACGCTGACGGCCGCCAGCGCCGACCTCAAGCGCGCCTGGGTGGAGCGCGTCAAGCGCGTGCTGCTCGACCAGCTCAACGAGCTCAAGGGCGAGCGCGTGCGCCAGTACAGCGCGCAGCACAGGTACGCTCCTACAGTACAGTTCGAGGTGTGGCGGCAGGGGCGCGCCGAGGTGCACACGCTGACGGCCGCCAGCGCCGACCTCAAGCGCGCCTGGGTGGAGCGCGTCAAGCGCGTGCTGCTCGACCAGCTCAACGAGCTCAAGGGCGAGCGCGTGCGCCAGTACAGCGCGCAGCACAGGTACGCTCCTACAGTACAGTTCGAGGTGTGGCGGCAGGGGCGCGCCGAGGTGCACACGCTGACGGCCGCCAGCGCCGACCTCAAGCGCGCCTGGGTGGAGCGCGTCAAGCGCGTGCTGCTCGACCAGCTCAACGAGCTCAAGGGCGAGCGCGTGCGCCAGTACAGCGCGCAGCACAGGTACGCTCCTACAGTACAGTTCGAGGTGTGGCGGCAGGGGCGCGCCGAGGTGCACACGCTGACGGCCGCCAGCGCCGACCTCAAGCGCGCCTGGGTGGAGCGCGTCAAGCGCGTGCTGCTCGACCAGCTCAACGAGCTCAAGGGCGAGCGCGTGCGCCAGTACAGCGCGCAGCACAGGTACGCTCCTACAGTACAGTTCGAGGTGTGGCGGCAGGGGCGCGCCGAGGTGCACACGCTGACGGCCGCCAGCGCCGACCTCAAGCGCGCCTGGGTGGAGCGCGTCAAGCGCGTGCTGCTCGACCAGCTCAACGAGCTCAAGGGCGAGCGCGTGCGCCAGTACAGCGCGCAGCACAGGTACGCTCCTACAGTACAGTTCGAGGTGTGGCGGCAGGGGCGCGCCGAGGTGCACACGCTGACGGCCGCCAGCGCCGACCTCAAGCGCGCCTGGGTGGAGCGCGTCAAGCGCGTGCTGCTCGACCAGCTCAACGAGCTCAAGGGCGAGCGCGTGCGCCAGTACAGCGCGCAGCACAGGTACGCTCCTACAGTACAGTTCGAGGTGTGGCGGCAGGGGCGCGCCGAGGTGCACACGCTGACGGCCGCCAGCGCCGACCTCAAGCGCGCCTGGGTGGAGCGCGTCAAGCGCGTGCTGCTCGACCAGCTCAACGAGCTCAAGGGCGAGCGCGTGCGCCAGTACAGCGCGCAGCACAGGTACGCTCCTACAGTACAGTTCGAGGTGTGGCGGCAGGGGCGCGCCGAGGTGCACACGCTGACGGCCGCCAGCGCCGACCTCAAGCGCGCCTGGGTGGAGCGCGTCAAGCGCGTGCTGCTCGACCAGCTCAACGAGCTCAAGGGCGAGCGCGTGCGCCAGTACAGCGCGCAGCACAGGTACGCTCCTACAGTACAGTTCGAGGTGTGGCGGCAGGGGCGCGCCGAGGTGCACACGCTGACGGCCGCCAGCGCCGACCTCAAGCGCGCCTGGGTGGAGCGCGTCAAGCGCGTGCTGCTCGACCAGCTCAACGAGCTCAAGGGCGAGCGCGTGCGCCAGTACAGCGCGCAGCACAGGTACGCTCCTACAGTACAGTTCGAGGTGTGGCGGCAGGGGCGCGCCGAGGTGCACACGCTGACGGCCGCCAGCGCCGACCTCAAGCGCGCCTGGGTGGAGCGCGTCAAGCGCGTGCTGCTCGACCAGCTCAACGAGCTCAAGGGCGAGCGCGTGCGCCAGTACAGCGCGCAGCACAGGTACGCTCCTACAGTACAGTTCGAGGTGTGGCGGCAGGGGCGCGCCGAGGTGCACACGCTGACGGCCGCCAGCGCCGACCTCAAGCGCGCCTGGGTGGAGCGCGTCAAGCGCGTGCTGCTCGACCAGCTCAACGAGCTCAAGGGCGAGCGCGTGCGCCAGTACAGCGCGCAGCACAGGTACGCTCCTACAGTACAGTTCGAGGTGTGGCGGCAGGGGCGCGCCGAGGTGCACACGCTGACGGCCGCCAGCGCCGACCTCAAGCGCGCCTGGGTGGAGCGCGTCAAGCGCGTGCTGCTCGACCAGCTCAACGAGCTCAAGGGCGAGCGCGTGCGCCAGTACAGCGCGCAGCACAGGTACGCTCCTACAGTACAGTTCGAGGTGTGGCGGCAGGGGCGCGCCGAGGTGCACACGCTGACGGCCGCCAGCGCCGACCTCAAGCGCGCCTGGGTGGAGCGCGTCAAGCGCGTGCTGCTCGACCAGCTCAACGAGCTCAAGGGCGAGCGCGTGCGCCAGTACAGCGCGCAGCACAGGTACGCTCCTACAGTACAGTTCGAGGTGTGGCGGCAGGGGCGCGCCGAGGTGCACACGCTGACGGCCGCCAGCGCCGACCTCAAGCGCGCCTGGGTGGAGCGCGTCAAGCGCGTGCTGCTCGACCAGCTCAACGAGCTCAAGGGCGAGCGCGTGCGCCAGTACAGCGCGCAGCACAGGTACGCTCCTACAGTACAGTTCGAGGTGTGGCGGCAGGGGCGCGCCGAGGTGCACACGCTGACGGCCGCCAGCGCCGACCTCAAGCGCGCCTGGGTGGAGCGCGTCAAGCGCGTGCTGCTCGACCAGCTCAACGAGCTCAAGGGCGAGCGCGTGCGCCAGTACAGCGCGCAGCACAGGTACGCTCCTACAGTACAGTTCGAGGTGTGGCGGCAGGGGCGCGCCGAGGTGCACACGCTGACGGCCGCCAGCGCCGACCTCAAGCGCGCCTGGGTGGAGCGCGTCAAGCGCGTGCTGCTCGACCAGCTCAACGAGCTCAAGGGCGAGCGCGTGCGCCAGTACAGCGCGCAGCACAGGTACGCTCCTACAGTACAGTTCGAGGTGTGGCGGCAGGGGCGCGCCGAGGTGCACACGCTGACGGCCGCCAGCGCCGACCTCAAGCGCGCCTGGGTGGAGCGCGTCAAGCGCGTGCTGCTCGACCAGCTCAACGAGCTCAAGGGCGAGCGCGTGCGCCAGTACAGCGCGCAGCACAGGTACGCTCCTACAGTACAGTTCGAGGTGTGGCGGCAGGGGCGCGCCGAGGTGCACACGCTGACGGCCGCCAGCGCCGACCTCAAGCGCGCCTGGGTGGAGCGCGTCAAGCGCGTGCTGCTCGACCAGCTCAACGAGCTCAAGGGCGAGCGCGTGCGCCAGTACAGCGCGCAGCACAGGTACGCTCCTACAGTACAGTTCGAGGTGTGGCGGCAGGGGCGCGCCGAGGTGCACACGCTGACGGCCGCCAGCGCCGACCTCAAGCGCGCCTGGGTGGAGCGCGTCAAGCGCGTGCTGCTCGACCAGCTCAACGAGCTCAAGGGCGAGCGCGTGCGCCAGTACAGCGCGCAGCACAGGTACGCTCCTACAGTACAGTTCGAGGTGTGGCGGCAGGGGCGCGCCGAGGTGCACACGCTGACGGCCGCCAGCGCCGACCTCAAGCGCGCCTGGGTGGAGCGCGTCAAGCGCGTGCTGCTCGACCAGCTCAACGAGCTCAAGGGCGAGCGCGTGCGCCAGTACAGCGCGCAGCACAGGTACGCTCCTACAGTACAGTTCGAGGTGTGGCGGCAGGGGCGCGCCGAGGTGCACACGCTGACGGCCGCCAGCGCCGACCTCAAGCGCGCCTGGGTGGAGCGCGTCAAGCGCGTGCTGCTCGACCAGCTCAACGAGCTCAAGGGCGAGCGCGTGCGCCAGTACAGCGCGCAGCACAGGTACGCTCCTACAGTACAGTACCGACAGCAGGTTAACTTACCCGAATCTGTCAAATTTTACCAATCGAACCTTCCACTTTTGTGATAAGGTTGAAAATGTATTAAAGAGGTGCGTTTGAGGTATTATGTGCTGTTGTCTGTACTCCAGTCATGTCATATCTATCCGCGAAATTGTTCGCAAATTACCCCGGGCTCGTGCTACATTTCGTCAATGTCTATAAACTAATGTTAATTTCTTGCAATGGAGTGACTGTTCTGGCCGAATAACAACACCCATATGCATTTAATTTTACTAAAATGTACAATAAAAAAATTTACAAACACTAAATATCCGCAGAACACTAATACAAACGAGTTCATGGGACCTGGGCCCGCCCAGCCAGCCGCAGAAAGCAGTCGCCGTCCCCAACCCCACGCGCACGGCGTCGTGTGACGCGCACGACGAGCCGTGCTGGTCCACCGACCCCTCCGACGACGACGACGACGAGCCCGACCACCCGCCGGTACGTACGCGCCAAGCCCACACACACACCGGACCTTGATTGACTAACCCTACCACAGACTACTCACTTATCACTATGTCACATAATTACCAGGTTCCAAAACTCCTTGGAAATATTTAGTCAATCAATATCCATTTATGAAAAAGATGCTAATTTCCATTGTTATTAAATGTTGAAATAATGAGATTAAAAAGATAAAATTGTATTGTCATGTTTTGTTTAATGTTTTTGTGTGGGAAATGTATGTCGTTAGCTTTGGGATAGAGGTAATTTACCTGTCGATAAATAATATCTAGTCACAGTAAATTGTCAGTATGTCCTCTCCGGTATCGACTAACAAAGGACTGTAGTGTAACGCTTAGTAAGGGGTAGCTTTACTAAAATGTGGGTCTCATTAATTAATGCCAACTAATTTTGGGTTTGCAGTGTTGAGTGAAGTGAAACCCACTCTTTATGTAAGTGTAAAGTGTATTTTTAAAGGAATGCGGGCTGAATAGTCACGGGTAGCGCATGACAACGCTGGCAACCCCACGCACATGATGCTTCCCGTTAACATTACTGTCTAAATTGTGGAGACGGGATTACAATATTGGTCAAACGGTGGTAGCAAACGCGCATCGTCAGAGAATTTGCAGTATCTGCTTACTTAGATCTAGTCGTGTAAATGATGTAAATACTACAAATTCTCGACATACGATAAAGTCATATCGTCCTGCCCTAGTCCAATAGGTTTCACGCCCTCACAGCATAACGTTAAGTTAGCAATCATCGCTTTTAGTTGATTTCCAATGATTTAGCGACACCAGCACTGAACCTTAGGTTAGTGGCACGTGACGCGCGGCTCACGTTGTGTTGTTCAACAGGTGGCGGAGGCCGTCGGTCTCAACGGTACCATACACAGAATGGTACAGTTCTTTTCAGTGGCCGGCTCCGCACAGGCCACGTCCACGTTTTACGTGTCACAGTACTGAATGTCCTAACTTACGACCATACGGCCCACGGAGCCTTTGTACATAATGAAAAAGAGACTGAGTTATATCCAAAGCTTAAACTATCTTACCAAAGAGAACGTGGATATTTCGGTTGTATTCGCTGAACATTAACTATCGTGTAAGTCATGTTTTGTTTGTTATGTCACTCATTGTCAGTGTGCTTATTGGTTTTATGTTAAATTATGTGCTTGCTTCGATTAAATGTTATATACATCAGTGTCGATCAATAAGTATTATCACTTATATATTTTTATTTTTGTGTTACAATCTCACGAAACCTTTAGAGAGAACGCGTGTTTATATATACGTATTACATATATTTAGCGTATTATATGTTTTATATACTTGAGTGCATAAACAGCGCTTATAAAAAATACCTCTATATTTTATGCGCTATCTAGAAACAATACATAAATTAGTGCAGACTACCAATATTTGTTATAATCAATCAGCAAAATCACAAAATATCTAGTCTAAGTAACGATACGATAGTTCTTATAAATGACATAATTTATACAAGGATAATAGGATATGTAGCGTGATTGGACACAGCTGAGCACGGCATCACAGCTTGCATCATTCACTGACCACTGCTTTGGACGTGCAATCAAAAGCTTCTACTGTAATGTTTGGTTTACTATGTGTGACACGATTTCTGATAACTACTACTTATTTATTTGTACTATCTAAAACTGAAAACGTGTTATGAGCTTAATTACAATGATATTTTTTCTGATGCGAATTTTTCATCTTACGGATCGCTAAAATTCTGAACGAAAAAGTTGTCAACTGCAAACAGTGAATATTTAAAAAATATATAGTGCTCTTGAGATAATTAGGCTCATAATATAAGTAAGTTTTTAGACTATTAGCTCTCGAATCGACTGGACTTATGGACGTATATCTATGAATATCTATATGGAGTGTTTCAGTATCACTTTACCTTATTTGACAACTGTCTATATATTATGTAATGCCCGCCTACTCTATTGTATAAAAAAACCGTCGACCTACATACATATATATCTTCTAAAAGTAATTTATGTGACTGTCATCTGCAGACAATAACTGATTACCTAATGTTAATAATATCGGTGTTATCTTGTTCTACTAATCGCTTTAATAACATGCATGGTCTGGTCAAACGTCAAACTAAGTATGTACCTATTTACTTATTTATTTGGAAATACAAAGAGCTATTATTACATACTTTACAAAATTAACAGTGCATGTTTGTGTTCTGTGGATAGAGTCAAATTACTTTGTGAGTATTTAACTAAGTAATTTGTCTACGGATTAGACAATGTCTTTTATCTCAAAGTGGAGAGAATTTTGAAAAAGCACTCATATGAATAAAACCACCAATGCTTATACAATTATATTGCGCTGTTTATATGTTTGTTCTCGTCAATGAGACTCTATCCACTTTCTGTTTGACCAGTGGTGAAGGAAAGCATGTTGATCGGTGTACAGAATGGATGGTGTATTTACATATCTACTACATTATGGTTGCTACAGTCATTACAACGCTAGATTCATGACAGTACACAACACACTTATATCCCGACCCTTAATGGGCCGAATAGAAAAAACATAAAACATTTTCCGCATTTGGCGAAGACCATTAACTGAACTCAAGACGTTAATTAAAAATGCTTTCAATAAATTATATCAAAAACTTGCATTGTAAGGCACGACAGCAAACGTTGTGTAAGTATGTCACTTACATTACAGCATACAAGTTCCTATCAGATAGCATAGCAATCATTACTTGATTGAAATTGAAAGCATTGTTTTAGCTCACGTCATCTGTACACCTCACGTCACAACTTTGTTGTGTTGTTGGCCACTAGAGAGTGCACAACAACATGTGCGAGATATCACTTCAGAAGGGCAAAGTCATTTGACGTGAGAGGTAAAGAAATACAATACATACCCATCATGACAGAACATATAGCGCAAGCTATTAATTATTATAGCCTGACAAATTCATATGTGGCACTCACACTATCCATGGGAGATGAGGGACGTAGGCAGCGAGGGAGACCACCTGATGGGATGGTCAATCGTCCCCCGCCCCTCGTGGTCCTTGGGAGTGTGACGTAAGAAAATGGCAGGCTGTAGTGGAGAGTAGTGGGTACTGAGCGTGGTATGGCACAGGCGGTGGGGTGCGCGCTGGTGGCGCTGTCGGACTACACGGCCGTGGGGCCCAGCGAGGTGTCCCTGCGCGACGGCCAGCACGCGGAGCTGCTCAAGGTGGGCTGCGCCGGCTGGTGGTACGTGCGGCTCGCCGGTATGTACACTTCCTAAATGCATACATGGTTGGATAGGGCCTCTACTAGAATTCAAAGCAACAAAAAAGTTTAAACGATCGGAAATTAATACTTGGTCTATGTAATTTTTGGAGACTACCCAGAATTAAGTCAAACAAATTACTCTTAGCTGAAATTTATAGGTTCTTACAAAAATGGAAAATATAATTTTGTAACAGCGTTATTAAAGTGTATGTGATAGTAATCTAATAGTCATTGTTTATCTCCCGTAGCGGGTCAAGGCGAGGGCTGGGCGCCGGCGGCGTACCTGGACCAGCGCAAGACGTCGCGCTCGTCGAGCCGCTCGCACGATCGCCTGCACGACCACTGAGCGCCGCGCGACTCACCACAGCGCTGTCGCAGTACGCTGTTCTCCTACTCCTTACCAACCCCCCTCGGTTCCTCGGCCTGAATTAGATCAGTTAGCTTCAAATATGGATATGTCTAGAAGACGAGTCCGTCATTTACCTGGTAAATTTTTGACCAAGTGCCTCAATATGTCTTCTTCATAATCATATTCGATTAAAGACGATCCTATGGGTGTAGATCTAAAAGTTGTTTTCAGCACCAGTAGCGAACGCCCCGAACCCCACTTGTTAATATTTTTCAATGTATGTAAATGTTGTTCTAAAAAGCTTTATTATAAATTAGTTTTAGCCCAAACGTGTTGTCGTTACGATTATCCAAAGCTATATATAGTGGCGTAGGACGTTGTTAAGTAGCTGTGACTGGTATCGTATCATTTTTGTATATAAATCTACGTTTACTTTTTAACTATAGTTATTTATTTGATAATAGTTGAGCTTTCGGTGTTCTTTCGTGTTAACGTTTTAATTCCCCATGACAGAGTCTGTATAGAACTGTTTCCCCCTTGTAGGGACCGTACATTGATATATTTACAACTATCATTCGTTAGTTATCCTAAGACATGTCTAATTCATGATTGATAGTTTTTCATATCATTCGTTACTTATAATATATCAGTATCCTAAAACACTTTGTTTGGTGCAAATGGTTTGTACCGGTGATTAGATGGATTATCTTCATAAATGATGAAAATTTTAAATATTAGCATAATAAAATACCTACCTACTTCGAGGATTGCACATAAATGTTAATGTGTTTGCTAGTCGGCGTGAATATTTTTACGATCATGTAACTATCATTAGCATATCGTGAAATGTCATTTGCTTTTTTATATTTTTTGACTATATCACTTTTTTATTTCGGTACTGTCTCATTGTTGTATTATACCTAGAGTCAAATCTACATATAAATTGTACCTACATACTATTATAATAAATTGTTCTTTTGTATAAAATTACGTTTATACTTATTGAAAATGATCACAATTACACTGAATCGGTCCATTTATTTAGTGTTTTATTTACTTCCTTTGCGCTTGCAGTCATTATCATTGATAACCTTTTGTTGACTTTACAGCTGTTTACATCACAACACTAGTGTCGTGTATTCTATAGCCACATTATCTAGATAGTTGGGCTGTTCACAAATTATTTATCATAGTAGTGCCTGTAGCTATTAAATATTTTCTATTCAAATATTTCAGGATACAGATACCATTTCCATAAATTAATTTGATTAATTGATTTGTATTAATTTGATATGCTCTAACATGGTAGGTTTACTTCATTTCAAACTACATACCTAGTAAGTGTACAAATAAAATATCGGTAACTTCTTTGCAGTTGGTGTCCTATAATGTACCTATAACGTTTTAACCAGTGACTTAGATGTAGTCGTTAGACAGTAGTATATTATACCTAAATATACCTAAATGCTTCATGTTGTAGGTACTACTATATACTACATATAAAGATATAAGATAATTCCCAAAATATTAAGAAAACATATGGTGATCCTGTTATCCTTTAGACTACCTGGTTATCTTTGTACCGATTAAAAACTTAAGGTTAACTAACGTTTAACTTTTAACATTTCGATTCCGTAAAGTGCAAATATTACCTATGTACGGCTGTGAAATTACCCAGTGATGAATTTTATAAATTTTTACATATAATTTATTCCTAATTGTAATGAAATTATGAATAGATGATAAAAATATAATATATCTTTAGATCTCTGCTCTATGGTGTATTGGGCGATGCGACCTCAGATATCTAACTATTCATCTACTCATGGCCGGATCTGAAACTAGGACATACATGTTTAAGTACATACCTATTTGTTATTAGAAAGTACATAGTTACCTTATTTAGAATTTGGTTTTACTGGCAACACTCCTAAAGATAGAGCATTACTTAACATTGCCTTATTAGTTCCATGGCCTTACTTATTACCTTTGTAAAGGTGCATACTGATGGAAATCAAATTTTGATTCATTATAATATGTTTGAAAACTGTCCCGCGGCTTCGGCGGCAGCGGTATGCCAATGATTATATCCTACCGTTTGTTTCTTAATTGCGTGTAGCAGTTTTTAGGGTCTCTAAACATCTATTTATTGTTAACCGAAGTCCACAAGCTGCGTGAATTCTGATTCGCGTGCATATGCATGAGTGCATTTAACTCAATACAAAGTCCACGTGGGCAAAGTGCATGATAATACTACAGACACAGATTCATCAATAGCTATGTTTATGTAATCTTAGTCTCAGGCGCCACTAATGTTAGTGAATGGGATTGCGAACGCAGAGGGGACTTGGCGCGCTCATCTGTTTATTGTGTTACCGACAGCTTTATGTCCATCTTGACATACTTTCCTATATGAAGAGTCTAAAGAGGAATATTATTTTCAGATCGATGTGTCTTTTTCTTTACCTACCTACTTACATTTTGCGGGAAATATGGCGACATGGTACAGACGACAGCAGGTCAACGTATACGAATCTGTCAAATTTTACCAATCGAAAATTAACCTACCTCCATTGTGATAAGGTTGAGAATCTATTGCAGAAATTTGACAGATTGTGGTAACTTGATGTGCTGTTGTCTGTACATTAAACTACCTATGTATAACGTCTGTGTATCTACATAAGAGTGCGTTTAGACCACAGAAAATATCTATGGTTTAGACCAAACGTACAAAGAACTAGGGCTAGAAGAGCATACTTCGCAGAATTTTAAATTTCCAATCAGTGTTGCAACAGACGTTCTCTCTAAAAAAAAATTGTAATAGAATGAGCATTCGATCCACGACGGTTAAGGGTACCATAATGCCAGACGTATTAGCTAAGCCCACAGCTCCAAACATAACTACTTTAATCTAAAGCCATGTATTCACTGAGAAACAATTGTTTATAAACACTGTTTCAGAAACAAAATCTACGTGTTTCTGAAACAAATAATTTTGTTTCAGAAACATATAATTTTGTTTTTGAAAAGAGAGTTACCGAAACATTGTTGCTGTAAACATCTGCGTGATGTTTCAGAAACTGTGTTTATAAACAATTGTTTCCCAGTGAATACATGGCTTCAAACTTTTAAATTAGTATTATAAAACTTATAAGACAACTACAAACAAACATTACTTTCAATAAAATAGGNATTGTTGCTGTAAACATCTGCGTGATGTTTCAGAAACTGTGTTTATAAACAATTGTTTCCCAGTGAATACATGGCTTCAAACTTTTAAATTAGTATTATAAAACTTATAAGACAACTACAAACAAACATTACTTTCAATAAAATAGGTCGGAAATCAGAATTGTATTATTATCTATCTATATAAGCACAAACAACTTTCACTAGTTAAAAGAGCAGAGATATAATTAAAAGAGCAGAGATATAACATTAATAAATAAAAGCTTTTAAAAAAATAGGAATAGAACTAAGTATGTAGTTACTAATTTTACTGTAGCAGACACGAATCAATTATTTCTCTAGAGAGAGGCTGCGCTTGCCGCGATCTGTCTATGGCTAGGTCGTCATCCGTGTCATACCGTGACTTCTGCATATTTGTAGATCTTTACACTCCCTGTAAGTGAAAGAAAGCCAGGAAGGTCGTGTTAATCCTATCCTTAACTAATCTTTTTTTGATTCGAAATTAAAGTACCTGTAAAATAGCTGAAGTCAATATTATATTTATAAGAAATCTGACATAGTGGAATGTGTATAACTTTTAGCCTTTTTCCGAGCTTAACCTTGAATACCATGTTGTATAAACGACCTATGTTATTGGAAAATAATAAAGTTCTCATTATAATCCAAAATCTCTTTTCTTTGACTCCCTCCGTTTATTAGAATTTAACTGATATAATTAATGTGATATCAAAATGGTATTGCACATACTAATTATCTTAGCAAGTTTTACAGAGATAAACCTTTATCTTTCTAATTAATCAAACAAACAACTCCATGATTCCAGTTCACTGTATTTGTTCAAGAAAAATAGTCTCTAAAATAGTTATAGATTCACAATAGCATTAAACCAAACAAATGACAGTTGTAACATACTGTAATATGGAAATAAGATTTGTACAAAACATTTTCTTAAATACTAAGTTACTGGGCCGCTCTTTGCCTTTGAAAGATCCTAGTTTTGAAGATGTTATCAATCTTGCTGAAAACATGGTCAGAAGTATTAGCAGCGTCTATCCTCCAGTGCAGGCCTTTCCTCATGTAGTAATCTACAAGGGGTACAGTCTGTGCATGATATGTAGCGAGTCGCTTTTTCAAAGCATCAACATTGTCATCAGACCTCCTAATCAAAGGCTCTCCTGTAACATCATCAACCATGGGTTTCCTTGGTGGGTGGAACTCTTCATGGTAGCTGCGCCCACTTGGTGGATGAATAAGCCTTCCTGTGATTCTACGCACCAACAAACTATCCTGGATATCAAATTCAATAACAGCATCCAGGGCAGTCTTACGTTTAGCTAGCAGATCATCCAACTGAAATTAAATTGAAATTATCCAAATGAAATTATATTATTTTGTAAGACTCAACTCAGTCATTGTTATATTAGTTTATATGCTCCAGATAACAAAGATAATAATTACAGATAATTGATATCATGAAGCAAATAAAACCTGTGAAATTGATTGGTATATTTTTCTAATTTTCTTTATATCTGATAGTATAATTGGGTGTGCCATTACTGAGATTGATTTATCATAAAAACATATATGACACAATTATTAAATAATTTCTTCCCACAACATAGGTAAAAAAATATTATTTACCTTTTGAGCTTGAGGCACAGTTCTTGGGAAGCCATCAAGAAGAAAACCATTCTTACAGGAAGGGTTGTCCAGATTTTTGTCAATCATGTTAACAACCATCTCATCAGACACCAGTTTGCCCTCATCCATGGTCTTCTTGAGTGAACGTCCCAACTCCGAGCCGGACGCCACTTCTTCTCTGAGCATATCTCCAGTGGACAAGTGACAAACACAGTACTTCTCCTTAAGACGAGGCGCCTAGCAACAAAAACATGCCATGATATTATGTGTGTCAAGAAAGAGGCGAGGTGATATAACAAAAATAAAAGTAAACAGTAAACATGTTGTATAACTACATTGCTAATCTACAACCAATGTCATATGTATAGTCAAACATTGATTACATAATATAAAATATTTGGTACCCACAACATTTAAAGACTTACACAAATAAACATGTTATGGTCTAAGGATTAAAGGTCAAAGATCATAAATACTAATCTTACCTGAGTGCCTTTCCCAGATCCTGGTGGTCCAAGAAGTACAGCCCGGATGCCTATAGGGTCACTATCGGGCTGGATTTTAACAGCAGGGGCAGCTGGAGCCATTTCTATCGTAAATGAAGCACCGGGAAAGAAAAGCTATAACCAACAAAAGAATGAAATGGTTAATAAAACCCTGAACATACGTTCGTCTATAGTAAAAGCATCACGTGCACTGCTAGCTATCTTAATTAATTCTATATCGGTAACTAACCAAATTATAATTGATAATAATTTGGAGTGAAACTGCCGACCCTCATGTGGTGACGTCGGTCGATATCGGAATGACAGAAGCAAATGTCAAATAAATAATAAACAAAAGAAATAATAAACAATCCAAAATAATATTTTGTGTTTTAGTATGACCAATTTTGTATTTATTTAAATACATTCATAACTCAATATATTTCTTGCTAAATAACTATTCACAAATAATAATAGTTTGTGTAGTCTTTTCATAAAACTATCTCAAAAGCAAAAACATAACGTAGAGAAAATTGTTTTCAGTTCATACTCCAGGTTTCACGATCTCTGGTGGCTTGTTTTTTATCACTTATCCTCTCCAAATATCTATGCGGCTTGCATCTGTTCATTATTATTAGTTAGCCATTTAGTACCTACTTATAATTCAATCGTGAATTAATGTTGATCATATAACGATGATCATCATATCTATACATATAATAAAACAGTAAAAAAATCGTGTCTGTACATTTAATAAATTTACAAAACAA